>JAPYZF010000016.1:0-606557 GCA_030523045.1 Meteorus cinctellus | reverse complement strand
ACTTAACGCGCCTACAGTGGAACCTCATGGGTGGTGCGGAAGACCACTGCTAAAATTTCTGTCTGATTTGAAGAAAAAGTTAGCGCATCATCCCAATCACTATTTATTTTAGATGAGGGTTCAAAATGAAATACAAATTATTTTCATAAATAGCAGCTATAATAATAGTTGAATACCTAATAATTCCATACTAGGATTTGTTTTCCATCAGTGTACACATATAATATTTTTTTTGTTTTTTTTTCGTCATATACCAGAGGTGGTTTCTTTCAGGATTTTTGTGTGTTTGTAATTGCGAAATTCCAAATATGAAGTGGCACGATAGATTTTACTATCCGTTTTTCTGTTGCGGAATTTATAAATCCATTTTTTCTAAGGGGTTGCTTCAATCCAATTATAAATATATTCTTTCATACGATTCATTCGCACTCTGTTCCGCCGCCTTTACGATTGATCCGGTTTTTGCGATTCCACTAAATCAACCATGGGCTATTCTTGATTCGTCGGCTAGATGGGCGATCGACTTCAACTTTTTGTTTATTGACATCTAGTTTTGATCGTTACTATTGTTTCTGAGTATAATTGTGACTGAACTGTAAAATATTCGTCGCGTGATACTTCTTCACACTTTTCAAATCCAAATTAGTATCTAAGCTCGTAGAGGCGCTGCTCACTGTATACTCTCAGGTTCACTGAACAAGTTCCGACCTCTGATGTTCAGGGTAGGTACTAAACTTTTTAGGGTACGCGAAAAATGGACTTGTGAGCTTCTATGGGAGAGTATTCTTTGTCACAACTGTATGATATTTATTTTTGAAGCATATATATATCTATATATATATTCATGAATTCGCATGTCTGTATTTCTGTATGATCGTTTCATTGAATTCCAGAATATTTTCCAACAGATGATTGGTAAAGTTAATTTGTACATGCAAGTAAATTAATGAGAAAATACATTTATTATTCAGGCTCATTGATTTGAAGAGATATTTTATGAATCGTATTCTGATGAGAATGACTAATTCATTTGAATAAAATACTGTATATAAATTACATTTTAAAAATGGAAGGTGAGTGTTGTTTATAATTGGAAATTTGATAATAAATATTATACATAACCTAATAATTTTTTTAATAATTTCCTTTTGTTGAAAGATTGTAGTTTATAATTATTATTGGCGATTTTATACTCGATGGGAGTTCGTTGTATGATAATGGTTAAATAAATGAGTTTACAGTGATTTATATTGTGGGGAATTGACAAGCAAATGTTATGATTAATGTTTGGGTATTAGATGAAGGTTTAGTGCAAGTTTCAGTCGTGGATTCATTGATAAATGATGGAGAATTCTTTGACTTTCAGGATTTTATGGAGCTTAATTTTTATATTTTTTCACAGAAATACTCTATGAATATAATTTCACTCCCATTCGACGTATAATTTGGCCTATCGCGATACTACTTTCACTACTTTTCCCATAAAATAATTGTTTTACGATATCTTCATTGTTTTTGCAGGCGAAGTCAAACGACACGTTGATATAGATGAAATTATTAAACAATTAAAAGCGGCCGTAACTCTCAAGGACGATGAAAAAACGGACGGTGATAGTAATAATATCATAAAAATACTCGATAATTTTCTTGATGCCAGTCAAACATCCTTCGAAGGTATACCCATGAATTTTGATACATCACGGAGTAGCAAACCTCGTCGAAAGAATATTCCGATACTGAAGTTGTACTGATAATTGGCATAATGGACCTTATAAAACATTCCATTCATCCACCAACGTCAACCCAATGTCTTTTAACGGTTTGCGACTTTTCAGAAAATTCCAAATTTACAATTGATGATGTGAATGTATTCGTCACGCTTCTGACGCAAAAATCAAAAGTGATTGTTACTAAAACTGCAAAAACAGTAGCCGAACTTGCCCGGACGAAAGAAGGACGTGAGAAATGTTCTCAAAATGATTTGATGAGATTACTAATAAGTTTACTGAAAGAAGATGATATAAATGCTGTGACCCAAGGCTGCAGAGCACTTGGAAATATTTGTTATGAAAATGGTATTTATGAATTCAAGTGAAGAATCTTCACTTTGAATAATATAAGAATAAATATGATCATATTTTTCAGTGGAAGGCAATAAAATGGTGCAGGAACATGATGGATTGCGTCTCGTATTGGAAGTATTAAAAAGGAGTGTGAGAATGAAAGATAAAGAAGGTGCTGCGTTTCTGAGATATGTCGCTGCAGGTTTTCTTTTGAATTCTCTTGCTGATCAGCCGGCTGAATTACAGCAAAAAGTAGGACTTTGACTGAATAATTGATGGAACTTATTGTCACAATTGCTTTTATTGATTGGATATAATTTTTCTGTTTACTGACAGGCATTAGAACTAAATTTAATACCAATCATCTGCGATGTACTGGAGATTGATGGAGTAACAGGCGGAAATGCTGCGATGCACGCTCTACTCACACTGGAAACCTTAAATGATAATGGGCGTCATTTTCTAAATGAAAGACTTGCCAAAGTATTAGTTGATATTCTTGATGTTGATCTTTCCACAGAGCTATCGGAATTGT
Source organism: Meteorus cinctellus (assembly GCA_030523045.1). Taxonomy (NCBI): domain Eukaryota; kingdom Metazoa; phylum Arthropoda; class Insecta; order Hymenoptera; family Braconidae; genus Meteorus; species Meteorus cinctellus. Next base: position 603,959 of record JAPYZF010000016.1, on the reverse strand, counting down.
GTTTGGTATTACTCCAGGGACAAGCAGAACATGGTATAACATGTCAATTATCTCAGTCCGTAAAGAAACAAAATGACTTATTGCATTCTCAATTTTTATTTGATCTTCAAAGGAGAAGCAAAACTTTTATTAGCAAAGACCGGTGTATGTGAGTTACTTCTAAGACTTCTGGAGAAACATGTCTCGGAATGTGTGGATGAAGAATCAAGATCAATTTTGAAGGCGGCATGTGACTTTGTTGTCTTCATCATGACAGGAGGTGAATAATATAATTTTCCTCCAATATTTTTACTTGAATCGCACGAATCTCGTCTAAATTTTCTGCATTCTATAGAGTTGAGTATGAATTTGCTATACGCTGATGGAGAGGGTGTCGTTTACAAGAAACTGCTCGAATGGCTTGTAAAGAATAATTGTGATGACGATCTACATCTCACTGCGGTTTTGGCTATGGGAAATTTTGCAACCAGTGACGCACACTGTCAACAAATGGTTGCTAACGGCATACACAAACATTTATTTCAATTATTGAAAGCAAATAGCAGTAGCGAAAGCAATATACGATTTCAGCACGCTTTACTGAGTGCAGTTCGGAATCTTGTTATTCCGCCTGTTAATAAACAAATTATGCTGGCCGATGGTCTCATCGACATCGTCTATCCTATGCTCGAAATTCCAATATTTCCTGTCGCATTCAAACTACTTGGGACCATAAGAATTGTTATCGACGGCCAAGAACAAGCAGCTACATCTTTGGGAATGCGAGACGGCTTGGTGAAACGAGCTGTTGAGTGGTGCAATACTGAGGCTCATCTCGGAGTACAAGCTGAAGCAAGTCGCTTGATTGCTTGGTTAGTAATTAATAGTCGGAATAAAGAGTTGATATGTTCCATGATTGATCATGGTGCTATTCCACATTTGGTAAAAATGATGACCGTGCCACAGGCTCTAATGCAGAACGAAGCGCTTATGAGCTTAACAATCATAACGACAATGGCCTTAGCAGAGTGCGAAAAAGCATTGATGTGTTCTGATATTGTCACAGCGTTTGGAACTTTTGTTACAGTCAACGCCTCATATTTGGAATTACCAATTGTAGAGAATGCATTGACTTTAGCAAATACAATTGTTAAGTCAGGTGAAGTTCATGAGCAATCCTCCTGAAACCAAATTATCCTAATATATGATATACATAATTATAACTCAACTTTGATTATAGATATTATAAAGAAGAGTCTGAAAGAGTCACAATTACTGCTTGCACTGGAGAAATGCCAGCAGGAAAAAAACTGGACCGAGCCAATGAAAGAAAAAGTTATAACACTCTGCAAATCGTTGGGCGATTGAGCATACATCACACAGACTGATTTTCCAATATTTAGTGATTGTTCCATATTGTTATACAAAAATTCCATGATATTTTTATGACAGGATATATGAAAGATACATTATATACAATTTGTCCACCTGACAAAATAAAAAAACAAAGCATTCGCCAATTATTTATTCGAGACATTATGAAAGAAGTATTTATTCTTTGTGACGAAGAAAATTTTTTAATATTGTATTGATGTATATTTTATTGTATTCAAATTAATCTCGGATGAATGATGATTGCGCGCCATCTCTAACTGTGCTATTGCAATTTCTCGAAAAAAAAGTAAAGATCATTTATTTTATTTTCAAATCGAATGTACGAGCTAATATAAATGTGGTTTCGTTAAAAATATAATTTTTTTTGCACAATGATAGTTGTACTTGAATTGATGGTGAATTAATGAAGTTGTTTTTCATGAAGGGTCTGGCTTTTCAAGATTATATGGCTTCGTATTACCAGTTTATATGTGACGGATATGTGAAACCGCAAGAAAACATTCCTTTCATCGCATATCATTATGACCTCTGAACTTATATTCCAACGTATCATTCAACAGTTTATTGATAAATTCATTATTCATTTAAACGTGTTATATTGAGAAGCAGTTAATAAACCAAAATTTGGAAGATAAGTTACCATTAAATCAATATTAAAAATGAGCTTTATTAGCGTGGGAGAAGAAATGACAGATAATGATATTGAAGTGCCTTTTGAAAATCCACTCATCAGATCAGGTTCAACATCTAAAGGTGAATAAAAGTCAAATATAATTCTACAATGAATCAACAAATTATAATTTGATTACCTGATATTTTTCTCAAAGGATCCACGTCAATCATCGGGACAATATTCTTGATTGTCAATGCGACACTTGGTGCTGGACTTCTAAATTTTCCGCTGGCCTTTGATAAATCCGGTGGTATCGCATCTGCTGTAATTATCCAGTCAGGATTATTGATATTCATTACAGCTGCTTTAGTAATTTTAGCAAACTGTGCTGACATTACTAAAAGTTCGTCAATGCAAGACACTTTATCAGGATTGTGTGGACCCAAAGCGTTGATACTATGTGGAATATGTGTAACAATTTACAGTTTTGGATGTTGCCTGACGTTGATTATCATCATTGGTGATCAATTTGAAAGGGTATTGGCGACGTATTACGGAATGGACTATTGTCACCATTGGTATGAGATGAAAAAAATAAATAAGTGAGAAAGAAAGTATATTACGCAACGGCTTAACAATTAATACCATTTTTTTGTTGATTTTATATTCTAGGTTTTTGTCACGAACATTTATCACAAGCATCACCTGCACAGTCTTTATACTTCCCCTGAGCTTTTTCAAACGACTAGATGTTCTAAGTTACGCTAGTTTAATTGGCTGTACAACAATAATATACGTGGTGTGGTTAATTATTTACGAGGGTGTGAGCACATCTGACTATCCAAAGCCAACGCAATTATGGCCTAATAATATCTCACAGGCACTTGACATAGTACCAATTATTTGCTTTGCCTACCAGGTACATAATCTAATTAATGCATTCTAAAATTCATCTCTTATATTTTCAGATGAATAATTAATTGTTCATATCATTATTTTCCAGAGTCATATGACGGCAATACCAACATATGCATGCATGAAAAATCGCAATGTGTGGTCATTTACTTTCTGTGCTATTGTAAGCATGTGCATATGCTTTTTGTGTTATACCGTTGTGGGTATATTTGGCTACAGAACTTTCGGCACCGGCCACGTACCAAGCGATATTCTTCAAGGATATGATGATAAAAGTGTTACTCTGGCGATAGGAATTATTGCAGTTGCTGTGAAAAATTTTATGACCTATCCAATCATTCTATTTTGCGGTCGAAATTCATTATTAGATCTTGTACAATCAAATCTTCATGAAAATGTGACAGTACGAGTTTGTGTGACTTTGTTCTGGTTCATTTTAACACTTGTAATCGCCATCATCGTGCCTGACATATCGCCAGTGATTAATTTTATGGGAACACTTTCTGCTGCATTTATATTCATCTTCCCGGGAATTTGTTTATTGCAAAGTACACTTATCAAGGACCCTTCATTGTATCTGAATAAATCTCGTTTTTTAATTGTTGCTGCGGTAATAATGACAGCTGTTGGTGGTTTCGTTACTGGTCTTGTGTTTGTTCAAACACTGAATGATTTTTACAAAGAATCAGCTGAAAAAACGCTCGTCACTGGAATATATCAGAGGCTCGGTGCGAGTTTGTGTGTATGAAAGCAACGGTTGTAGCGTTGCTATTTTCATGACAGCCAATGGTCAACTGTTTCAGACGTGATTCAGACTGTAAGAAAGACTGTTATAGTAAGTCGCGTGATGTAAAGCATTTAAAACTTAATTGAAACATTTAGCATAAATAAATTTATATTTCATTCTCCATCATTTCTCTATATTCCTCTTTGCTTGTCTTTATCATGTAAACGTTCTTAATTCGAATATCACGATGAACTCGTAGAACTAGATGGAATTAGGCTAGTTGTAAAATCATGGAGTGACATCCCCTCAAGATCGTGAACTTGAGTAATAATAGCTTTGCAAAAAAAACATTCACGGCTATTAAGGAGATGACGATCAATGCACACACGACATGACTGATGATTGCACGGTTTGAATTTTGCTGCGACAGGATAAGCATAGCAGATAGTGCACGTATCATCATCATCACTTATAATCCGATTGTCAGGTAAAAGTGCTCGCTTCTTATCCAGATATTTTATCATTTCACGAACACTCTTTAATTCACGTTCACTCACATCATTTTTATAATTCTCCAATGAAAATGTTTTAACATTTTTTATTTTTCCATTTTTTGCTGTGCCTTCGCCGAGAACAAAATGTATTGAACTCATCTGAAAACTCGGCTCACTAAGTAGAACTTTCGTTACACGTGGAACGGTGTCAGATGTTTGATTGGCATTTATTATGTCGTTTCGTAAAAGTGCCAACAGAATTCCAACCACAGCAGCAAGAATTGGAAAATGATCGATTGTTTCCAAATCCGGAATGTCAAGAAGTACAACATGTTGAAATGAGCTTGTTTGTGAGCTTATTCTGTTCAATATTTGACACAACAATTGACAAAGCCTTGCCAAAAGATTTTCACTCGATGATAATAAAGGATCGTTGAATATACTCGGTGCAATTGTTGCGATCATTTCAATTACACGTAATAAAGATATAGCTAGATCAAAACATGTCGCGCAAATTTTTAACTGCCTTGATTCAATAAAAACACGTTCAGGCCTGGAAGATACATTGTGAATTTCTTGAACCATTCCAATAAATTCTGAGAATGCCCAATTCATTTGATTCAATAGAGAGTTAAGAAATTGCGTAGTGGCCTTCGGCCTTTCCAATAAAATATCTTTCACGTGCATTTGATATATCGTCGATGGGCAAGGTTTAATCGGCTGTGAAATTGACTCTTGCTGTAACATTTTTGGACCAACTTTCTTCGACAGATGTGGGCTCTTTTCATATCGAAATGCAAAACCATTCCCTTGCCAAAATCTTACTAAAACCCAGTTGGATTGTGCCCAAGCACGATTTTCATACGGCCGTAAAACATTCGTTACAAATTTTACACGTGATTCTTTTGGGATTTGTTCAAGTGCACGAAGTGTCAATGGATTCGATGTAAAACCAGCAAGTGTAAGAATTAAAGTGTCCTTGGCAATTGCATGAACGATTCGTTGATCCAAAAAATGATCACAGAGAAACGCCGCAATTTCACGTAACAAATCTTGATATCCCGTTATCATTTCAATCGGCGTTGTAGGATGCAAATGATTCTTAAGACCAACACTCAAATCAGCAAGCGCTTCCAAGTAGAAATCCGGAACAAAACGAAACATATTTCCCTCTTCACTCGCCTTTCTCAATGTCAGCACCACAACTTTCAATAACCATGCCAATTGCGCTTGTTTCTCCTTTGAATAAACGGCTGCACGTACCCATGCCATGTGTCGCGATTGCTCTGAAAGTTTCGCATTAAACACACCAATGGTACGTACTAATTCTTTTTGTATCGAGTATGTGTCAGGTTCTTTGAGTTTTTTTATTGCTTCCAATCGAGCTTTAACACTCGATATTGCAGCAATATATTCCGACATGCTGTCTCTTAAATTTGCTACTTTTGCAATTTGTTTCTTCGCAGCAGCATGATAAAAAAGTATTATCCCTTCTAGAAGTTCCAACAGAGAAATAGCAGAGTCAGCAGTGCCAACGCGTAATGGTGTTTTCTCTTCACGAATATACGACGGGTAACCGAGAATGAGTGGCGAAGTTGATGTCGACGGGTTGATATTTAACATTCGTGTAGACGCGGGTATTACTACAGACATCTCTCCCATTCGTCCAGGTCCACCCAAAAATGTACTCGTGGACTCTTGGGTTTGTTCCATTGCCAAGATCACGTCGTGATCAGGTCCTAAATGATGAATCAATTCATTCTTATATGTTTTGTTGAGATACGACAAAACGCCGCCCAAACGATCAATGCCAACATAATTTATCGACGAATCGTAAAAGAGTCTGCATGGTACATAAACTGGAGCAGTACCAACTTCAGCATCCCATAGAATTCGAAATGCCACGAGTAATCGATGAAAACAGCAAACAGTTATTTGTAATGGTGTACGGCTAGAGATTAAATTCTCTTGTACAAACCGACGAAATTTTTTCAAAAATATTGTTCTCGAAGACGGTGATTTTCGAGTACCATCTGTGTTATCAAGAAATGTTATCAACAATTCAACCTGCAGAGCTTCCACTTCAGAGATAGCTGTTTTTATTCGTTCACACGCTTCAGTATAATTTTCACGATTTATTTCCACTGCCAGATCTATCGGATTCGTTTCCCACCATGTTTTTTGAATAATTTCTGCTAGGCCACCTTCATCCAACGGTTTAACATGAACAAAATTCGCAAAGCGTACTCTGTCAAAGAGGATATTATTAAGCAAATATTGTCGTGTATTGGGGTGTCGACATAAAGTTGTAAGTAATATTAAACTTTTGCATTGATCTGGATATTCCAGAAGCAGTGATACATGTCTAAAAGCTGATAGAAGATAAACAACGCTGCTCTCCAAGCAAGCTTTCATTTCATGCTCTTCAAGAAATGTCCATAATAAATTTAGGCAAGTATTCAACTTCGTATAATTCGTATTGACTGAAGTACTGACTATTAACTCTTGAATAAATGGTAAAAAAACAGCTTCAACAATGTATGGAATTGTCAGAAGTGGTGCTAATTCGTGTAAAAGCAATCGGCATATACACATCAGGTACGTTCGTGTGCTCATTGATTTTTCTGCAAGTCCAGAACTTTGGTCAACGCTCTCAATCATATCAATTATAGATCCAAACCAGGTAAAAAGTTTGTTTGCTTTGTTTAATTGTTCTCTAGGCGGCAATTGTAATGATTGATAGCCTTCAATTGGATAACGAAACGGTGTAGATCCAAAGTTTGCCGTGAGATTTTCAGTGAATGCTAAACTAACTGTCGGAAAATAAGCAATTCCAATGCCTCTTGTTATATTCTCAAATGCCCTTCCCATAGATCTTCCATTACGATAAAAATCAATCGTTCCATTATCCATATTCAAAGCACATCCAATAATATCACCAGAAAGCCAAGGCTCTCCATATTTATGCGTTGATACATTCCATTTCCTCACACGATTTCCATCGTATGAGTATGAATTTATTGTGTCACCTACTCCAATTTCCTGACTAAATTTGCATTGGGATGTGCCCCATCCAACTTGCATAACACCTTTAGAGCCTAATTGCAATTCGTACATCCATTTACCAGCATATAAACCAGTATTTGCTTGCAATGTACTAAAATTACTCTGCGAATTGACGCTAAGTCGATCAGGTGACACAATAAGAAGGCCATGATGTGTTGAAACATCAAAACGTACTACCGTCGGTCCTATTCTACCCGGTCGTGCATCCTCCGACGATTCATTTTTACTAACTTCATGTAATGCAGTCCGAACAAAATCTTTAGCAAAGCTGAAACTTTGTAGAGTCCTGAAATAATAATAGAATAAGAATATGTTATTATTTAGTAGTATTACGTTCAGTAATATTAAGCAACTGAAAAAGCTGCTAATCAGATTCAAAAGATTATGAATAAAATAAAATTTACTTGGAATGTCCAGTCGATTTTGTGCTTGTTGGAATGTTGAGCTCTGTGACTGAATTTGAGCCAAAAATATTCGTCAGCACTTCGTTTACCTCCATAATCTTTAACTTAACATTCTTCTACATAGCATTTTGCAATGACACGTCGAACCCATATCTGCAATTAATAAAAAAAACGATTAAAGTACAATCGTTAACTATTAATATTTATACACTAACTTGTCAAGTCATATACTCAAATGGAAGAGAAAGAAAAATGTTCTCTCATCTTTAGGTTATATTAATAAATGAATATAAAATATTAACATTGTAACTGCACCTTTGACGATGTTGAATTAGCACCGTGATGTCATTTTTGTTTCATAAAGTACTTCATGTATGTATACATATATTCACATATGTATTTGACGTTTGATGAAATGTCGAAAATTTGGTGTCAGATGTTGAGGGTAAAACAGCTGGCCCAGAGGGCTGGTGATGTCATGTTTTTTTTTTCTTTCACTTTTGACGTATTAAAGAAACAATGTCATGCGCAGAAAATATTGCCCCCCCCAACTTCAATAGCAGTTGTGTTAGAGGGAAATTTGAATAACACACAATAATGCAGTCTGTATGTGTTCCTTTATTATTATCAACATCATTAGCCTTAATCCAAACATCGTGTCACGCGTAAGGGTTTATTTTATAATGATAAAAGTTGTTTGAATATTACGCAATAAAATGATAAATTCTTAAATTATTGATATACATAATTTAAAATATGATGAATTGAATGATAATTAAAATGAAATCATGCTATATTATTTTATAATTATCGAAAGTAGAAAAGTTTTATACAAATAGAGATAAGTTTATATTTATTGGGATTATTTATTAAATCATTTCAGAAATTGATTGTGTAAGAACAAATACGACGGGGAACAATTGATAGGATCAACATTATAAGTTATATAAGTAATATCATACAATATTTAAATATTAATTGGGAATTAGGCGGCAGGGTGGCTCCTCGCTTTGGCTTATAGATGTCATCAATTGGTATTTTATTATTAATTTTTTTTGCCATTATATTTACGATGATTTTCTTAAAATTATTCTTCGAGGTGGGTTACAATGTCCTGCAAGTATATACCACTTGATTTACGGATAGCTGGTCATGAATTTTTGTTTAATAAAAAAAAAAACAGATAAAGTATTGTAATATTTCATTCGCATAATTCAAATGGTATACATATAATGTAGATAATAAACAATGAGACTCTGATTAATTATTTTTCCATGAATAATGCATATTTGCGTTCTGTAAATGTCAATGAAATATATTTGCGGAAATATTCTCAAAGAATATATTATGCCTTTATACCTCTGTCTTCTTTATTTGTGGTTTTTTCATTTTTTTCTTCATGTTCTGATGCTTACTTGTAGAGTGTATACGTTTTAATTGTTATACGAATATATAACTATATATTTATGAAATGTATATGCTTTTATTATCATATGAAATATTTGTTTGATGAATTAATTGTAATTGTCGTTTTATGAATCGTTGTGAAAGGCATTGTGTATATGTTCACACGATGAGTGAATTATATACGTATGATAAATGTATCAATCGGTGAACTTGTCCAGGGAAATATATGGGGAAGCGCGTTCTATAAGCTTATTATGGTTTTTGCCGAATGGCTATCACCCGATCTGTCGATGAATTGTAATCTGTACATTCATTATTATTTAATGTATATCGAACAATATTGGTCATACACAATATAAATATAATGGATGTATATGTCCTACAATGCCACATGAGATTTATTTTCCTTAATTTCAGAATGATCCTGTTGAGAGGAAAGAGGGGAGCAGGGCGGCACCTTATGAATATTCGTATTCTCTACGTTCAGCATTTAAAATAAAAAAGAAAAAAACGTTTGAGTTTTAATAATTGATATAAAGTTTGTGATGATTCTTCAAACTTAAATAAGCACATGTTTATATCATTTCTATTCCATAAAGGATAATATTTTTTTCAGAGAAATCATAGTAAAGTATGAATTGCATCTAACATTACAAAATCTCTATGCACCTATAGATACCGAAATATCTTTCTTTTCCTTATTTCGTAATATTCATTCTTTGTATTGTTTGTTGATTATTCGATGCTTCGTTCGAGTTTTGTATTAATTTTAACGCTTTCACCACTTCTCATTGTCAACCGTTAATGTGGCATGACTAGAAATTTGTATTGTGGGTCATTTGATAAGAAGAAAAAAAAGAAAATGAGAAGGAAAAAACATTAAAATGAAAAAAGAAAAAAGTAGGAAACTAATAATGCAACAGCAGCGAGTATTTCTATCTCGATCAATTCGTATCAATATCCATCCTGTATCTAATATTTCGTTTCACATTTCTCTTATACATTTAAATAGTAAAGTTTTTTTCTGGCTCTGGGCGGATTGGTCAATAAAGAGGAATTAAAAAAAAGAAGCGAAGTCATTAGATTTTCAATACGACTTGTCGAAAAAATGGTGTTTTATCCTTATTTTAAAAACCTATATGAAAATATGGCTGTACGCTAATAAAACACATCTGTAATACATTCACTCTTTTTTCCTCGTTTCTTTCTATTTCTAATTCTATATTCCATTCTATCTTCTGTACCACTTAATATTTTTTGTTATTCTCGTCCATTCTCGTTAATCGTGATACAATATGTTTAAATGGAAGCCAATGAGAGAATTTAATTTGCTTGTTCCGTGCCCTGTATCTGTTGCTTTTCAATCTTTCGCGCTAGTTCAGGACTCATATGCGGATGTGGAAACGGTATCACGGGTTTACGGAGTATGGTCGGTTTCACTTTGACCTGAGGCTTAAAGGAAGACACCTGTTGGCTGCCACCAGTTAGTCGCATGTCAGCAAACTTTGCGGCAATCAATGGAGTTGATCGTGGTGGTAATGGTGAACGTAACGGAACGCTCTCTGATATTTCATTGCTACTTGCCGACCTAACAATATCTTTTGTCTCAATCGACTCGCCATTTTCATTTTCTGTTGACAGAAAACTTTTAATTCTACCATCATCTACAGATATATTAGAATTAAATGCATTTGTTGCGGATTTAGTATTTTTTTTTAGTGTGCACTGATTTTGTTTAGCAAAACGTTCGGCCGCTGTGCTCATGTCGGGTGATTCCGGACCGTTATTAGGTGATTTAGATGAATCACCAACTCTGACGTGTACAGAACTTTCATCGTCCGAGCTACTTAAACTGCATGATGACGCAGATTTCTTGCTTGCGTCTTGCGCTGTCAGCGGTAAATCCATTACGAGATCGGGCGTATGTTTTTGACGCATTTCACGAAACTCTTGCGATGCACGAACGGATTTGGGCGTCGGTGGTATTGGCGGTGTTAAATGTGTTTGGGATGTGGCACGACGCTGCCATAATTCACGATTAGCAAAAAATGTTGTAGTTTCTTTATTATCTTCATCTTGAGTGTTATTCAATTGAGGTGATGAACTCTGTTGCATATTTTCAGCCATACTTTGAGACTTCCATTGTTGCTGCTTGCGTCCAGCAGCTCGTGTTGTCGTTTCATCAACATTCATCTGATGCTCAATATCATTCTGTTGATCACTATCATCCAAATTAAGTTCCTGTTCACTCGTTGATAAAGAGTCCAAGAAATCATTTACACTCTCATTCTCGTCATTCACATCCGTTAGTTGATGTTCCGTTTGCAGAGTCTCGTCTCTCTCCGGGCTCGTGATTTTGTTTTGTCGTATTGGTGTCGTTTCCTGGAAAATTTAAATTTATAAATTCTTAGTCACATCGGGTGTAATGAACTTTGGAGGATAGAAGCGTAAATATAAAATGAAAAAATCACAACATTTTTTCATAATTCATGTGAAGAATTATTATTAATAGAAAACGTGTAAAAAGAGTATGAATTGTGTGACACTGTGTATATGAGGAAATGAGAGCGACCAGGATGCGCCGGACCCAATTTGGAGTAAAATTCTACAGAAATATATACATATATCTGTACACCGCCGTGTCATGCTGGCGATAATCCAAATATATATATATATACATATACATATTTTTAAATTCATTTTCCATGCATATAAACGTTTAATATAATAAACGGCCAAAAACATTTTTCTGTCACTACGCAACACTTTGGAAGCAGAGCCAAATTTTAAAATGGATTAAAAAAAAAACTGTTCGCAAAACTGATCTTACAAAATTCTACATTTTCGATGCAACTAATTTGAAGGAATATAAATGATAAAGAAAAAAAAAAGAAAAAAAAAGAGAAGAAACATTTAAAAGTGACTTATAAAAGGTGAATTACCTATGGAGATAATCTCTGGGGTTTGTGGATTGTGAACGATGGACGATAATAATTAAATAATGTCATTATAAATGGAGTTTAATTTTCTGGATAATTAGCATGAATATATATACATATATGTGTGTATATACCATATATTAATTTGGGTTAAGGTGGAGGGGAGTGTGGTCGGCGTGATGACGTGACTGCTTTTACTCACCTAAACTCAAAGTATATCCGGTGTCTAAGATGCTCCCGCTATTGGTATTCCCTTCGGCATCGTTTACAGACTCTGATTGTTCTACAGGACTCTAGGATTCACAAACCAACTGAACTGTCAATGCGCCCACTCTCCCCGTCCATGTGTAACGTTATACATCCAAAGTGTATTATATTGTATAAATATATGAATATATATGTTGAACAACCGCATTAACGAAAGTTAAATTATTTATATGTAAAAACGACAGCTAAAACAATAGATATCAAGACAAATTTCAGCAGCCACACGCACACAATAGACACAACATAAAAAGAATAAAACAAACACTGGTTGATATATGGCAGTTTTGTCGAACAGTTTTCAATTTTTTTTATTATTACTTGTTTATTATTATTAATATTAATTTTTTCCTTTGTGTTTTTCGTCTGGTCTTATATTATGGAACCATTTTCACGTGTGCCCACGCGCGTTTCACCAAATACTAAAGCGCTCACACACTAAACATATATCTGGAAAAACAGAGTAATAAAAAAAACGAACCCAACCTTTAACAATTGAGGAAAAAAAAGTGTTCGATGAGTATAATAAAAAACACATGGCAATTATTCGTCTCATAAACATATTGTAACAAAATAGCACCAAGACAGGAAAAAAAAAAAAAAATACAATTATTATTATAAACAAAAGGCAACATGCAGAGCGCACAATTGCGGTGTCGGTGATTCGTATTATTTCTAAGTCCATTTTATTTACAAAAGGAATTGTACAAAAAAAAACAGTAGTTATTAGCTAAACTGTAATGGTCACTTATCACTTGAATAATAAAAACAAAAAAGATATGTAAAATCTAAGGCGTCACATCTAGTTTGTGAGAGAGCTTTCGTTGAATGAAAAAAATGTTTCAGTCTTATCGAGTGTGTATGTTTTCATGTGTTGGGGGGTGAAAGTTAAGCGGTCAGTCTCGTTTGTGATCGGCTGCAACCGCTGGCTAAAAATTTCTTGCTATTGCATTGAAGAGGAAAAAAAAAGACAATCTAACCACGTGTATACTGAATAAAGTTGAAGCAGTGCGTAATTGTGCAGTCGCGCAAATGCATTTATTGGCACGATTAGCCGCACATTCGTGGTTTGGTATTTCTGAAGTTCTTTTTTTCTTCCGTTTTTCATCATACTGTTATTCGGCTTGCGTAAAATGTGTACAGCATGCATTTGCGGTCGATGGAAGAGATAACGGTTCATTTGTGACATAGAGTAATTGCGTGTGAACACGAAAGACATTATTAATACGAAGAAAAATAAAATAAAAAGATAAAACAACAAAAAACATAAATATTATTGTTGGGTGCTAAACGGTGGTTTCCAATACCTCTCGACTGATGATGGTTTGGTTGGATGATACACATGCGACGTTCGCCATCATCCCACTCGATTTAATAGCATTGGTATTGATTATGTCTGTGTGTTGGGATGCACCGGAAGACGTTGTTATCATGTCCGATGTGCTACTCATCGTTGGCCATGCATTCACATTACTTGTTGGTCCCATCAATGGCGAATTGTTGCTTGACAGCGCGCTGTCCGCAGAACTAGACGCCCTTCGCCGCATTGATTCTTCGCTGGATGATTTTAATAGCTCCTTGTCACGCTCTTCGTCCCTACATCAGCCACATTGTATCAAGATTATTTTATATGTTAACCAAAGTGGTAAAAACATTTGTATGTACATGAATGAAAACTATAAATGTTTCACTCACTTGATTTTAAGCATGATATATTTGTCAGGAATTAAACCCTCTCTTCCACATACAGAACCACGCCACCAATCGTAACTCACTTGCATAAAAAGTGTCAGAGTATCGCCTTTCTTGAAGCTCAACTCACGTTCAGACCTGGCATTGAAGTCAAATTGCGCCGTTGCCTCCAAGTTCTCTGACTCTGATTGATTGATTGAATGAAGCAAAAAAAAAAACGGGGGGAAGGGCAGAAAAATGATATTAAGGTCAAGTGATACAGTTCTTCTAAGTTCTCCTCTATCTATTGACTGGATGCCACTCACCATCTTCCGACGGATACACTTCGGAATCCATGTCCTCTTGAACCTGATCAGTTGGCGAATCGCCCACGTCTCTGTGCATAAGAAACATCCATTTAATACCAAAGTGTTGTGCGCTTAAGTGGAGTGTCACAATGTAGTGTGTATATGGTGTTATATGAATTACTTACACATCGTCTGGCTCGTGACTTATGTATTTTTCATATAAAATTCCACCGATGTCTTCCGGGAAAATCTCTTCACAGAATGTTATAATATTTTTTATCAATTCGTTCACTTGGTTTTGATATTGGACTTGATCTTTATCTTCTGGTACAGGCACCAATGTTGGTCCAAAACATATGGCTAAATTGTATGGATCCATCATATTTTCATCCGAAAATTCAGATAAATGATTGAGAAATGCGAATAAATATCGCATGACAATTACAACAGGCCTTGGTAAACTCGATATAAGTTCTTTCATTTTAATTACAAATTCTTGTTTAGATTCCAATTGTGCCAATTCCATTAAATGTTCAAAATAAATTATCGGAAATAGGGGTTCACGTAATTCTCTCAAGTACAATTTAAATACACCAGCGACGCTGTTAATATCCGACGCGTCAGTCACATCAGCGAGGGGATCTTCGCCACGTTCAAACCATTCTCTGAAGTTATTTATCTCAACTTGTGAGCCAGACACACGGAATATACCCTGATGATGAAGACCATACAGATTTATTACCCTGATGCATGATTTCATAATTAATGGAATTTCCTGATTAGTACTTTCGAGATATTCTTCCAACGAACCACCAAATAATTTTGGTTGCCCATTCATTTGCAATCGACCGATGCGTTTGCGACGTGCTTGCTTTTGTTTCGATGTTGGAATCGATGGATTTGGACTAGCATTCGATCCATCCTGCAGACTTTGGCGTATATAATCTTGTTTAGCGTCGAGACGTGCAATGCGCGATGTTCCCAGCAGATATTCCCGAAATTTCTGTATGAAAAACCAATAATTCCCGTTTATTAATTAAATAGAACGATAACCTTACCATTTACGTATAGCAACGATGAAAAAAATATAAATTCTGTACCGTCAAATAAAATTCTTCGGTTTCCTGCCGATCCGCGCGTAATTTAATCTGCACAGTCTCAGGTGGCCTCGACGTTGGCACTGCATTGTCACCGAAATACCGCGAGCAATCATAATCTTTAGCCGTCAGCATTTCCAATAAACTCGCTTCAGCCGTTTCAAGCGTTTTCCAAACCTCCTCGGACTCTGTTCTGAGTGTTGTGACACGTTGTTGTAACTGTCCTAATCGTTGTTCCATTTCTATATGAAGAATTTTTTGTAATTCCGGTTCTGGTGAATCATCACCACGTTGACATTGAAATTCGAATTTTTTCGGAATCATAAAAGCAGCATGATGTGATTCGAGAAAACGCTGTTTATCTGCGCGTGAATCCAAAGAACCAACACATGCTGCCAGCTGTTCAGCACCAGTTTGTAATGAACGTTGTCGTCCTTCTTCAGCGCTGCAATGCATTAGCAACGCTCGCGCGATGCAATTGTGAAAGCCAAAGTCCATACACTAAGAAAATGAAAGGACAAAAAATATAATACAAAATATGCCATCTCATAAGATTTACATTCATTGTCCCATAGAAATGATAAATAAGAAGAAGAAAAAAACAATGAGAAATATTCTAAATCATCAATTTAAATAACTTGGTACACATGCACACACTCACGTCTATAAGATCCGACAGGTCGTCGACAAAGTATTTGTGTATTGTTGTGTTCGACGCTTCCAAGCACAGAATATATTCATTTCTTGCCTTGAGTGCTTTGAGTTTTGCCTCCGTGTATTTACTCTTCCGCTGAAACAAGACATAAGACACTATTGGTTTCAATCATTTGTGAATGTGCCAGCTGTGTTACGCTAATGAATTGCCTGTCCCCGATAACGTGCAATTGCTAATTGACTAAGTTAATTTCACAGCCAACTCTCTCTCTATATAAAATCTCTCTTTCTTGCCTCTACCCTCGCTTGATGCATATATTCTCATTTCTCTTGACAACCAATGCATATATAATTACTATAACCGGTAAAGTAAGAAAAAATAATTAACTAATAAATTATGTCACATCTATAGCGTATATACTGACGCATACAGTTGATAAGATATCAAACATAAACACGCTAACCAACATAAACCATTCAAATGAACTTTCGTCACGGACCAATACTGTTTCAAATAATTTCAATGCGATGTTTTATTTCATTCTTCATCACTCCCGTCCTTTCATTATCATCTCAGCATCGCATATGCACATACACACGAACACATGTCTTGACATTTGGTCAAATTAAGAGCGTGGGTTCATTCTTGGAGCAGCGATTATTTATTTTTCCTCATTCGTTTAGAAGCAATAAGAAAAACATCAGTTTTAGGTCGCTTTTAAATCTCTCCCCAACGTGTCTGCTTAGTACCTCGTAATGATAAAAAAAAAGGAAAATACGATGAGGGGATATGGAGTGCATGGGGAAAAAAAAGGGAAAAGAAAAAAGTTAAGAATGAAGAAGTGAAGAGAAGAAGTGCTTGAAATACGAGGCGCCTCTTGGGAGAGCCCTGTACGTGCAGAGTGGGCTCACATATATATACAAATACACGATGCAATTCTTCACATCAGTGTACACCGGAGCAATGTGCTGTACTCGATCGTCACAGTAGCACGCTGATAAAGACAAAAGAGTCTACAGATAATAGGAAAATAGTGAAAGAGTAGAAGAGAAATGGAACAGAGTAGACGGCAGTGGTAGAAAAAAAAAATATAAAAAATGGGCACCGGAACAATTGCCAAGCCAGTGACGCAAATGCCTAATTCGGATATCCTGCGGTTGCCCTGGATATCGTCAGTGCCAGATTACTTTTATCCGTTTTTTATTATTCTCCATGCAACCCACACATCGTTTCGAGCTGATACTTGTCCCCATTTTTTCGAATAATCTTGAAAATCTAATCCATTTCTTCTTTTCTCTTTTCGTCCCCCATGTGCTCTTTACTTTGTTATTTGAAAAAACACAAACGCATGAATTATATCCAGAGAACGTTCGTAAGCACGAGCCAAATTTATCCTCTTCATTGTTGTATAGTCTTCTATTCAATTCTATTTAACACCAGTTTATTCAACAATGTTTTCATTGCGTCATGTACTTACATAAAAAGGAATTTTTTATAGATATAAAATACGTGGAATCTGGTAAGGAATCTCAAATTACACAAATTCACCGAACGTCTGTCGAATTACTAGCACGAGCGTTACGAATTTTTGTTGGTCCAATCAATATATTCACATCGCTGAGAGCTCTCGACCTTACATAGAGGGTCAAGGGCCATCAACGATATATCTTGCTTCATCATCAGAGACTACTCCCCTCGTGCCTGATGCTCTCAACAATCAACGTTCGGTTTCTCATATACAGTAAAAAAGTAGACGATGATAATGGTGATGCGCTGCCATGAGTTTTCCATTTATGCTCCAACGAAATTCTCATTTCTTATCTCTCTTCTTCCCTATTTCTGTCCCACCAACTCTCAAAACCACTTTCCACATATTCTTTCATGTCCGTCCCAACCATATATCATTTTATACAAAAGACTTTTCTTTCCTTCATATATATATACAAACCTTATTCACTTCCTTTTCGATTAATTTATATTTCTTGCTGCGCGCAAGTTTTTCCGGTGGTGCATTAGTGATCTCTAATTTGCTGCGTTGCTGCTCGGCAACGCGTAATTTTGTCTCAGCTTGACGTGATTCTGCTTGATACGCCTGATAAGTTTTCATTGTTGTATGAAGTTCATGTAGCACCCTCAATATTTCTGCATGAGTTTCATACCCAATTTCACGACACTGCAACATGGATAATTCAAGACACATATTAATTTGAAAAAACCAACATTTAATTAAATAATTCTATGAATTATATAAATTAATAAAAATACTAACTCGTCTGTATATGCGTTGAACATCCTCCATAACTTGATTAAGTCTGCCAACAAGATGAGTACTATAAACCTCGGACAGAGCAGCATGATCTCGGCTCAAGGATTTAGTCTCATTGACGAGTTGTTGCCAGCATGCGTAACTGGAGAAAAGTGGCCACTGCTCCCTCCTGATAAAGACAATGTACTGTATATAGTAGAAATAAAATTGACCAGGGGAGTAATGCCGGGCGAATTCATCAAATAGATTGGTTCAACCCACCAAATGACGGGAAGTGACATGATAAATTTACAAATTATAAAAAGAAAATCCAAATTAAAAACATCATCAAATGATTGATACAAATAAATCATTTACTTTTGTTTCTGTTCTTTGTGCCTCATTTGAATACTCCTGGCCATTTTATCAAGTGATTTACTGTAATCGAGCTCTAGTTCCGCCCGTCTGCGAAAGAAGTCTTGCAATTCGGCGACCAGTGCCACCTGGGACTCCATCCGTACATCGAGACATCTCAGCTGTTCATTCAATTGCAGCCGTATATCTGCAACATTAAATTAATAATTCTGCATCAGCGCATATATACACATACATAGAGCATACATATAAAATCAGTGTGACAATATATTTACACTAGGGATTTGTTCCCTTCATTTTCATTTCATATTGAAAAAGCCATCACAATTCGTGAAATATCCTATTTCATTCCATTCAATATTAATTCAATTTGCAATAAATATCACCAGCACTTGGATGAAAGTCTGGCAAAATATATCATTGTCAAATGAATGATTCTCTGATATAAAAAAAGCCAGGACAACATTTATACTAAAATAAATATTAAACAATAAACAATAAAATAAATTCAGTCTTCATTCTAAATAGGGAAGATAAAATTGTCCGAACAACTATCCAAATATATAAAATATAATTAAAAAATTTTTGCCATAATGCTAAAATAAAATTGCGTACATGTTCGATCGTACGTATATATTTATCCACAAGGGGAATATGTAGAATCTATCATTGCATTTTATCCAACAACGAACTTCCGCCCGACTAACGGCATAATAATGCGCCGTCAGCTGACATCAAAAGAGGCGGCGGGGAGGACAATGAACAGGGAACGGCGCCTGACAATATTATACATACATACATACATACACATATATATATATATATATATGTATATATAAACTCTACTGCCTTTTCTTTCAACGTTATATACGTCTAATTCTACCTACTCTCTTTTCTTCTTTCATTCGTTCACGCCTCAATTTCTCGTTTGCCACCGGGATTTCCAAAACTCACTCATAAACCTTCGTGGACTCTTAAAGCTCACACAGGGACTTTCCCTGGTAGCTATTAATAAAATTCTGCTCATCGCTCTTTAGACATCATTTCCTCCGTTCTTCCCTTTATTTTTCTTCTTTTTTTTTCTTTTCTTTCTCTCCCTCCGCAATTTAATTCATTCACATCAACCATCATCCTGTAACAAATCCTCTTCATATAACTCACAAATAATCCATACCATGGAATTAATAATCTGTCTTATTGTTCATTCATTTTTAAATTTGTCATTATTAATTTTTTTTTTGCTTTTTATTTCATTGAATGCGTCAACGGACACAAAAGCAGGAGGTTCGATCAGACCATAAGGCGTTGGACATTGTATAAATGCATATACATGTTTTGTATTATATTTATACAGTGAAGTTCCCCCTCACAGTATAACAGTGCACATAATGCACATATGCGTCGCTTTCCGAGTCCGGATGTAACCGAGTCGAGGTAAATATTGCCGGAAAAATATATATAAGTGTGAGTTATATGTAGTGAGGGTAGGAGATGGTACTTTGAAAGAATCAGAAATGTGAATGAGGGTAAGAGAGAAGAAGAAAAAACACACATTGATGACGAAAGTTTGCGAGAGAAACATACAACGAAAAGAAAAGAATAAGTAGAAATAGAAAGACAAAAAAAACGCACACACTCAACGCGACTGTACGAAAGAGCGTTGCCTTATTCGGAGGGACGACGACGTCGGCATAGACGTGCGCCGGCCCTTTCAAGCCCGCTCGTTATTTTTCGTCCGTTCTCCATAGAAGCAGAGTAAAAACGAAAAGTGAGAGATCCCACGTGGAAATTACGTCGCCTTCTTTCATTTTGTTTCATTCTATTTTTTTCTTACAAACATCCTCATATTCCATCACACACGCATTCATTCAAATGTCATTCCTCCTGTCTCTTTTTATCTTTCGCATACTATCTCACTCATCTCTGACCATTTGCACAGTCTATATAACGCCCACATACAACATAACACAGAGAGAAAGAGACATATATCTCATCATATTTTTTATTCCAGTCTCTATTTTTTTAATACCCCTTTTCACTGGAATTTTTCACATGTCACAATTACGTGTCAGTTACTGAAATGTTGCCAAGAGTATCTTCATTTATCAAATGTCATATATAAAATATTACTTTATTATTCATTGTTTTTTTACCAAAATTATTTATTTAGTTATGATAGTCACTGTCGTCAGTAGTGAATAGTTATCATATGGTAAACATGTGTGGACGTTTTCTTCTCTGTCTTCATCATCGTTTCATCATGTCCATTAGTGTTTTTTTTTTCGCATCAAGATTTACTTTTCTATACGAAAATTTTCGGTTACAGAGATATAGAAAAAAAGAAAAGAGAGAAAGGGAGAGCAAGCGAGTCATATATCGATTTTTTTTCCTTTCCACCACAAATATATACCACCCATATGATTCATCAACCCCACACACACATTTGAAGAGACTTCTCTTTGCCGGCGTCATAGACTACCATCCCCTGTCAATTCTCAGCAATCACTATTGAATTTTTCGCCTATATATTCTCCACTATTATTCCTTTGTTCACAAACCCTCGAACATTACAGTAAATATTTATTTTAGGTCGCTATATCAGACACGACCATATTTATGAGTAGTAGACAAAGAACTCGATGAAATCAGCCAGACGAAAATATTTCAATATTTACAATTAATAACGAAGTGATGAATGCAAAAATTGCCCCAAATTTCTATTAATAATATTCCAAACAATCAAATAATAATCAGCTATAATCGTTGAAGTAAAATTTGAATATCTCATGATATTCTCAAGATTTATAAATTCAGATCAATCTGACAGAGGGAAGTTATTTCATTTTTTCTATATTCAATTGCGGATAAACTTAGTTAGATTTTCATTCTAAATTCCTATCATTCAAGTCAACAGTATTGACATGATTTCTTCCACAATATGTCTAGATAAAAAACACATATAAATATCAATATAAAAAAAAAATAACATTAAGCGATAAATATTCCTTATGATTTATACAAACATAAAACGTCATTTCTGTTTGTATATGCATTTAAAAATTGTATCTTGACATGTTTATGTTTTGCTCTCATTATCATTCAGTGCTTGCCAATTTGCAATTCTAACTACTGCTTTCTTGATTATAATCATTTGTGATTCATCGTTCACTTTGCTTCTGTATACACATAGATATTATATGTATGTAGACAGACATCTTTTAGCCTTAAGGAGCCTTTACCAATGTTCTGTTACCAGCAACGAGATGGTCAGATGCTTTATTCATGATTTTTTTTATTCTTCCACTTCTTCTTATCCCTCTGAAGAATACGAGCATGATGATCTTATCATACAACAGACTCCCAGTTCGTTCTCATTCCTCTCGTTCTCATCCACGAAATTCTGATAATCCGTTCAAACCATCAGCAATGCTCTTACGACCAACATACACTAACTTATATATATATAAATTCATGTATATAAGTTAAATTTCGTTGGTTGTCTGGAGCTTCTGAAAAGAAGCTCTTTGGTAGTATAATCTACGTCGTTTCCGTGTATTCTTCATTCAAACGTGATCGTGAAATCACTAACTTCATGTTGTATACAAAAGCCAATAATAAAAACGAGAAAAACAAATTGAGTCAGAAAATAAAATACAATTCATGCAAAAGAAAAAAAAATTGAAATAAAAATAAACGGACTGGGCTAAAAAAAAAAAGTGTTATTTCTGATTGCATAAGAAGAAAAGTTTGCCATAAGTAATATTATTTCGTTGAGTCTACTGAATTTTCGTTCGCAATTTCATTTCCTCAATTTAATTCATAAATTTGTATACATAATGTATACAAATTGCTTCGTTTGTTGAATGTAATTTATGAAAGAAATACACAAAATAGTTCACATTCTGCTCACATGGCGTGAAATATGTTCACTTAAACAAAACACCACAATGAATATCCGCATTTACATATATTCTAATATCAACAGACAAGATGAACAATTTTGTGTAAATATATAAAGAAAAATTGAATTCTCTACTACATTATTCAAAGGAGCATTTTCATTATGAAAATCTTTACTTCTCTATTCAGGCACTTTTCTCCCATCTCCAACCGTTCATTGATTATTCCACTTTCAACAATTGCATTGCTTATGAAAAATATTCCTTTACGAGTTTCATAACAAAATGATAAACGACACTGCCGAAATTTCTTTCACTTCCTCGTATAGCGCAACATCACTAAATATTATTTAATTTCATTGTCGGTATTGTCTAAAATGAAATAAAAACAAGAAACTCATAACGTTTCCAGCGCATTCAATTCCAAATTGAAATCAAAAACAATTACAACAAATAATTATATTTAATAACACATTTAAAATTTCCAATATATTCATATGAATTTATACCTTTTGTCCACGTCTCTCGTTCCTGTCTTCCGGATGACAGTTTAAACATCTTTCGTCGCTCTTTTATCCTAATCTTTCTTTCCAATCACGAACTTACTTCGTATTGGCTTTGCAGACTTTGTCCCACGTATGAATTCACCTTTGTCTCTATCTCTCACCAACACCATCACCCAATCAATATGTACTGTTTGTTGTATATGCACATACATTCACTTATTTAATCCGTCTTTTTCACACTTTGATCAATCGTTCAGGCTCACGCACATTATTTCATTCGTATTCGATGTATTTTATTTATTATGCACCGTCAGGAGTGTTGTGTGAACGAGCACTCTGACTTTTTTTTTTGCTTTTACGTCTTGGTTGTCGTCGTCGTCAGCTGTCTCTTCTACTGCCACGTCTTTCGTACAACGCTCTTCTGCCAATGTCGTTGATTTTTGCTTCAAGTTCTTGTCGACGTAGCTTCTTTTGCCAATTTCTTGAGACCTCGTCGCCGCGTCGCATTTCCGTCACACACACGGCGTGGCGCCAAAAAATTCACACTCACATCATTTACATACAACACTCGCCACGCGCAATTACAATTCAATGAGTTCAATAAATGATTACGATGTTTAGTTCATCAACACCGAAATGTTTTGTATTGGTTAAATGTAAATGAATAATGATACTAATTAGTTTTAGATCAAATTGAGACTAGAATTATTGAAGACGTTGGTATTAAATTGATGAGTAAGACAAATTTCACGACCTGTTACGTAAACAATTACGAAATTGTTATGTAGTTAAACAGCGTCGGAATGTTTCCAATAATTAAATTGAGAATGTTTTTCTACTGTCACAGAGTAGTAGATAAATTGAGAACTACGAATATGTTGCAATTAGTACTAATTTTGTTCAATGTAGAAAAAAATTCTCATAAGAAATATATAAATAATTATTATTACACAAACGAGAGGTCATTCACTTTCAATAATTGAATGAACAGCCTCTTTTTCTTACGACAATCAGAATCAACGTAATATCAAGAGGGATATCAGAATGAATATGATGAAAAAGAAAAATAAAAACGCATTTTAACACAAAAAAATATGTTCAATAACTAAATTAAAATTTACTGAATTTTCCAAGGTTCACTTCAAGTTTTATGTCAACCTCATAACAAAAAATACGTCATCATCCGTAATTATTCAAGTAAAAGCGTAAAAAATAATTTGTCATGTCATCAATCATTTCTCGAGCACAATATTGATAATAAAAAATGGCACAGTAACAAAAACGTAAGAATGATGCAAAAAATAAAATAACAGCAGGAGACACTGAACCACATCCAGATTATCAAACTAAAAATATCAATTAAAATAAAAATTTCTAATCACCATAAAATACAACTACATCCATCATTTTTTATCATAAAAATTAATATATTCAATCATAAACTCAACCAAAATCCATCACTAGTATTTTTCCCAGAAAAAAAATCATCACTACACCAACACATCTCTCTCATTGTTTTTCCTTTTATAACTCACTCAACACAAATCCCATCACTCTTTCAATATTCCCCACGTAAAATATTTAATGACAGCCAGTGACTGTGACGACGGTTATTATAATCAAATAGAAATAAAAGCAAAATATAAATCTTAGGTTTACAACCGATTTGCTCAAACTCAAGTTCCGTTAAAACCAAGAGAACTATATAATACATTGAAGCTGCTTTTCGCTTTGCACCTGTGCCACTCTCCACTATATAGTATTGATAATATATATTCGTACACAGACACATACAAATATATATCGCTATATATATTAAGTTTGTTACAGTGTTAGAGTATAATATAGACGACTAGTAGCCACGAGAAAGGGGATTAACGAGCAAAGGAGAATGGTGCAAAACACACACACACCATCAGGTGCTGGCATGTGAATGCCTTTCATCCATCTAAGAATCGTTTGTGATTTAAAGTTTTGAAGTGCGATACAATATTGTTGTTGTACAGTCATTGATATATCATAAATATATTCTCCAACTGAAAAACAAAACACACTGAAACTTTTACCAATTTAAACAAAGTCTATTTATTTCTCCTCATATATTTTTTCATTTCAGTTACAAATAACACAAAATGGATCCGTACAACGCAACTAATGCAACTTGACTGATGTTTATAAGGATAAAAGTGGTTTCTCGATTAAAATTAACCGCAATTACCAGACTCAAACATGAATATATATATATATATAGTGTCAACGTGCAACTACGCGAATCAAATGATTGAGAATGAAGTAAAAGGAAAATAAACAAAATAAAATAACACGATTTTTCGAGAGCTCAATGCAATGGTATATAATTGGAAATTCATGACTTGGATATTTGAATTTGTGATGAGGGTCACACTGACGGGGTACATATTCGAAATTGTGCTGTTTCAGAGAAGAGGAAAATAAAAAATTCATGGAAAAGTCATTGAGCCATCGAGAAATGTATATAAATATATAATCATTGGTGTTCAATAATTTTTGTATTATTATTTTTATCATATTAACTTTTTCTACGTTGTACACGTGTAAAAAAATTGTTTATAGTACATATGTCCAATATAATTTAGTGCTTTTCTACTTTTACTTTCTCATAATTATTATTTTCCCAAGTTTTAAACAAAAATGTCATAAGAATTAAATTTTTATGACGAAATGAAAAGCATAAACTTGTTCATTGTACATATATGACTGAATGGCTTTAAATAGAACGGACATTAAATGCGGTTAACACAGAATTATGTCAGATAAGGTGTCGAGGTAGACGTCATTGTACGTCATGTGTGGAAAAACTTTTTTTTTGCCTCGTTTTCTCACATTTAATTCATGCAATACCAACTGCGATTGTACTTTCATCGTTTATGCGGGTTTATAAATAGGTCGATGACAAATTCACTGATGAAAGATAAAAAAAAATCGGATACTGGTGGATTCAGTGGATAAATTAGATGAGATTGATAAATTCAATTTCAATTAATGTTCATACTTGATGTCAAATAAATTATCACTCATTGATAAAAAAAATTCAATAAATTCAATTCAACATAAAATTTCATCACTAAAATAATATGAAAATTCAAAATAAAAACAATTATTTTCCCATCCTAAAATCAGTTTTTATTATTTAGTCGAATAACGTTATTTGATTGCTGCTACCAAAGTGCGAGAAATTTTATCGGATCGATGCGAATGACTGGAGGAAAAGTGGTGGGGAATACATAGAAGGAGTAATTGGAGTTTGTGGCACACCTAAATAATGTACAATGGAAGAGATGAGTGCGAATGTGGGGGAGATTGAGTGAAAGACAGAGAACATAATAGAGGAAGATAGAGAAAGAAAAGGAATATTAAGAGACAGAGAATATTGTGACGAGGATGAGATAGAAGCCATAAACGAGAACGAGAAAGGGACAGAACGTGGACGGATTGATATGCAGCAGCATTTCTCTATCGGCTTCCTTCCTGTTGGAATATAATTGAAGAGGGTGGAGAGCATAAAAGCTTTGATGTATATATTCCGTTGCAAAATTTCTCGCCTCTGGTCGTGCGCGCGAACCTCTTGACTCACTAAATTTATTCAATTATTCCTTGATCAAGTTAATAGGCACAGGAAAAAAAAAAGAGTTAATAAAAAAAAAAAAAAGTATTGGAAAAAGAGATCAATAAAAATGAATAAAATGTCATGGACAATAAAGACAAATAACACATGGAAGTAGAAAATTGTCGACAGGAAAAAACAAATGCGGGCAATATGACAATAAATCCATCCTAATCCCAGTGAACTAAAAATAAAAAGGAATTAAACTGTAGCAATAAATATCCGTTAACGATCAATTTAATGGTGATTTATATTAATATTTATATAAATTCATTTATTAAATTAATTTCTATTCTTTTATTTCACTTCTATATAATGAAATAAAATTTATCAGAAGCACATTATGAAATTTGGTGGTTGCTATGTCATGAAGACAAAAAGCCAAAATATATTTTGTATACATAAAATATATGTAGACATATTGAAAATGTTTTGCAGCACTTCTTCTTTTATGTACAATATTTCACACTATACCATTATCGACTTTTTATCCTGTCAAAGTGGATACCTGACGCGATTAAAGTATGTAACGTAACGGTACATAGGTACACACAGAGCGATGGAGATTCTCGCTTGTTATTTCAGGCTTTGGCGATCAAATATCAGCCCCTGATGTGTCCCAGACACTCTTCATCTCTCTCAATTCTCTTTCATTCTCTATCCCTCATTTTCATTGGATGCTTACACAAGCCAATTTCGATTTTCATTTAATAGCCAAACCGTGAATCTCTTTTGTGACATTAAAATTTCAATATCACCATTAAATCGATTTATTTAACCCATAATATTAACGTAAAGATATTAATATTGTTACGCTAAATTAAACTAAAATAGCGACACTAAAATTAAATTTTATCAACTACATAAGAATTTTTATATTTAAATTACACTAAATTGTAAATTAGTTAAACATTTTTACGTAAATTTTAAATATTATTTCATTTAAAAACGTGTGTTAGTAATATAAATTAAGATTTAATTATGAATTTTGGTGAATTAATAATTTGGGGATTTTCAATTTGGTTTTAATGGCTCTTTAGTCACTGATGTGTTACATCAAAGTTTTTATAATATTGCCCAATGACTTTATTATAAGACACAGACGCATCCTATTATTAGACATCCGTCACACAAGAATAACTAATGTTGTTCAAAATATGTCCGTTAGATCTTTCCTTTTCTTCTTTCTGAGTATCACACTCGAACAATTCATTTACTCTTGCAAATACAATTGAAAACAGATCATTTTTAATTCTGCAACATCACATTCATCTATGGACAAATCCCTCATTTCATCAACTGATATAATAAAATATCATGGAAATATAAATAAAATATCAGATACAGTGTAGTTTAACCTTCTTATGACCTCAAGATGTTACAATTTTTTCTATTTCTATGACTTGACTTCAATCCTCAATCTCAAAAATAATGAGTTTCAACTATCTGAAGCCTTTTTTTGCTTTTCGAATTTGCTTTTCGACCTCTAATATCTCCAAATCAATATGGAATAGAAAAAAAGTGAAAAAGTCGTCTCGAGGTAATCGGAAGAGGAAAATAACGCATATTTATTTCTATTAATCGGATAATTATTCATTTCTATCTAACAGTTTAAATAATTGATAAAAATCAATGAAACTTTTCGTAGATTTCAATCATTGACTTACGATATCTCCAAATCAATTCAGAATAAATAAAAAAGTAAACTTTTCTGTAATTATTTTCCAAGTGTCTCTCCATCATGAAAAAATTGACAAACCAATTTCAATAAAAATCCTCCAATCAACTTCATAAATTGTTCATTTCCATTTGCAGCTATGAACAAATAATCCCTCTCAATTTTTTCCAATTCCTCATCTACAATCCAAACTTCTGTCAACAGCAGTATCATCATCAACTTGTCCATGTACACACATATAACCAACATATAACATTGTACAATTCATTACATCTCCACATAGGAACAGACAAACGTTCAATTTACGGCTTCCTGCGTTTACCGCGAGCGTATCGCACCGCGAGAGAGTTTCACTCTATACACGCGACTCGATCGAAACCAATGAGAGAGTCGTGTCCGCGCCGCTCTCCTCATCGTCCAGCTTTTCCTTTTACCGTATATATACATTATAAATTCTTCTTTTCTTTTTTTTTTCAAACTCATCCTTTCTCTCTTTCTAATTCCACCTTTATCTCTCCCCCCTAACTAGCTAAAGAGAAACTCACGCAGACGTGACAGATCTTTAATATTTTTATCTTTTCTTTTATTGTAAAAATGTCTACTAAAATATATAAACATAAAAACGAATAATAATATCATAAAAAAGAAAAGAAAGGAAATAATTGTTAAAATACCTGGAAATACATCTTTGGTATCTGGACTGGATGGATGAATCCAACCATTTCTCTGTTGAATAATACACTGGAACATGATGCTTCAATGCTTTTCACCCGACAATTAAAAAATATGAAAAAACCGACGAAGAGATTGTCGTTTATAATGCACCACTATTTGTTTTTTCTTTTTAAAATTCTCTTTCACCTTTTTGCGTTTCTTTAATTTATTCTTTTTCACCACTTGGTCAAGTGTGAGAGATCATGACAGTTATGTTAAAACGACAGAGATCAAAACTGCACGCACACACCACACACATCACACTCACTCATACCATATACTACACAAATAACACTCGTCACATGTTCACACAAGGTCGAGCATAATAAAGATGTGTAAAATTGACAAAAGTATATAGTAGCAACAGCAATCAATCAATTCACATTCAACTAATGTTCACCGTTTTAGTTACCACAATGACACCATCACACTCATAAAATATTGCCATTATTATAAATATTGCCAAATAATTTATTGCCCTTCAATAAACAAAAAAATGTCAATCATTAATTAAACTATTCTCGTTTAAACAATTTATTGTGGACAAAAATTCTTAAATATTTCAATCCACTATAAACGTTTGTTATTATTTAATTAATACGAACAACGAAAAACTTTCATCAACCACTCAATTAATAATTCTCTTTACTGACATTAATTCACAAGGGGATTAATATAATTTCAACCGTCAACGAAAAAGATAAATCTACGATAGAGCCTTATCGTATACACGAATATAAAGACACACACACAATTTTTTCCCTTTTTTTTCACGTTCGTCGACGTTCCTCAACACATAACCACGATGTGCCTCTCTTTATTACACTCCTTCGGAGGGTGTGCACGGGCTGCTGCCTCAGCCGGCTGGGATCGAACTAGATGGGCTGGCTGGTCGCCAAGCAACCGGCATCCCCCGTCTCACTCATCCGCGTAATACTGTCTTTGTTCAACATCCAACCTTAACAACGTTTCTGCTCTTGCTCACCCACACTTCCCATTCGGATGCTGCGCCGACGCTATTTCTCTCTCCCGAACTATATATATATATACACACACACAAAAGCCGACAGTGGGAAGTGGAAGCGATGCCAGTATCATTTGAAGAAATTTCACATCTAGTATGAAAATTTTTTCCAACGATATTTATATCATCACTTATTAAAACTAATCACATTCACAACATCAATTATATCTGCGTTACAAATTTGTTACATCAACACAAGACTAATCACATTCATGCACATCACATAAAAATATCAAACCAATAAATCACTCACAAACATTGAAAAATAGGAATAACAACTGATGTCACAGAATTATTTCTATTAAAATCTATTAAAAAATATCATCACTGCGAAAAATTATCCTACAACATTTCCATCATCCCTTCTAATCATAAAAAAAAAATCTTGTCTACATGTAATTCAACATGAACAATATTTTTTTCATTTTTAACAAAGATTAATGGTGTATGTGTAGATATATACATCCACAAGGATGAGGCTCCTGAACTCAACTGACCGAGCACGCAGGAGACGCCGTTTTTCCCTTTCTTTTATCTCTTCGTTTCTCGCTCACGCTCTCACCCTCTATATATCTATTTTTCTCCGTTATATCCTCCCTCTTTTATTTCATGTACACGCATACACATATATATATATATATATATCTATAGAGTGAATCGTGCTGCAAGCAAAATAAGCGGGCGAGGTAAGAGTGAGAACGAAAATACAATTTATTAACGCTACGAAAGCGTATGAGAAGTGAGGAAGATACTGATAACCAGTCTCTGATGTATAAACGCGATGGAATCGAGTGAATAAGATGAAGTATAAATGAAGAGAGGGAAAAATGAAAAGAGAGAGAGCGAGAGAGATAAGGTGAAGCGCGAGTGGTGCACACGCGATTTGAAGCGAATCGTTGAGGGAGAGAATCCAATGGAGAAAGGACAATGTGATGGGTTTTTGCTCACGCGGTGAAGAGAGGAGAAAGGTGAGAGGTAGAAGTGCGACAGGTATACATATATATATATATATATATATATAAAGTGAGGTGAATCAATGGAGAATTCTCCCTCTTATAAATTTGTCTATATTTATAATTTTCACTCTCTCACTTCGTCGTTTGATATTTTACGTAATTCTCTCTGTGTCTATGCCATTATGTTTTTATCTGTGCCCTTGTGTATAGTTCAACCCTACGAGCGTGACCATGACTGTGACTTTAACATCCACACATACATTAAATGCACATACATATATGTATATACATATATTTATATATATATAACATGTTGGTTGCATGCATGTAAAGTGTAAACGTGTACGACCACACCATTCAAACACACATTGATAAAGTTATGTAAATATACTTTACATGTGAGTGTTTTCGTTGAATAAAACCAAAAAATGAAACAATTTTATTTATTTTTTTTTTTCCATTTCATTTATCGAATTTTACCATTCATGAATAAAACATAAAGTCAAATAAAACTGTAAATATTGACATATTTTAATATTTAACTTGTAAAATTGTAATTTAAATTATTTCTTGAATAATTCAAAATACAATTTAATATTAAAATTTTTTTATAAATCCATTTACTAACATTTTTAATTAACTAACAAAAGAGAATTGTCATTGATAAAAAAAAAAACATTCATCACTTCATTGATTGATCTCAGGAAATTGTTATACATCAACAAAATGAATTGTTTCATATTTCTTTGTATATAAATGTTTACATATATACAATAAACTGTGTGACAGTTCGCCCACGCACTTTTATTATTGAGTTGGAATGTTGTCACGCAAGTGTCCACCCTCTATATATATATATATATATATAATATCAAACTCATCATGTGTATATTATTATTATCATTATTATTTTTTTGTTCACTACATCAATTCAATCAAGTTATCAGTCTCATAGCACTCTGCATGATGTCAATACAAAGCCAACAAATTAATCAACATCAATACCAAGATAACTCTCTAATATTAATAACAATAATTTTCACAGTACATCAACATTGAAAATTAGATCCAATCAATCCTCAATCTTTTCTAAACGTCAATATTCCCACAAAAAAAATTGCTATACTAAATAATTTTCATATAAAAATAATTTAAATTCAACCAACGCAACAAACGAATGTGCGTGCGCAAACCCAACTAAAATCTTATCAATAAATCTTCAATCTTGGTATAGGTGGTTGTTTATAAGCGCCAGGTGAACGATGATGAGAATTATCTGCTATAGCTGCTGTAGTCATTGCGTATATAATACATTAAATTATGTGTGTACAATATAAAAAATACTGGCGGTGAAAGAGAGTCAATGTGGTGGTAAATGAGGATACAGAGAGACACATAGAGTATTATTATTTGCAATGCACGCCATCAGTTTGAACGATGAATACAGTCATTGGGCGTGGGATTGCCATGCAGACAAACAGCATTTTTCAAAGGTAAAGGGATATATATATATAAATAAACAGCAAACACATTTATACATAGAATGTGTATATATATACATTTTAGACCATGGCGATACGCTCCATGAGCGTTTCGTCCTTCATTTATGTCCCAAGGCAAAATATACATGTGAACTAAACTGTAATGCAGGGTAAAAAGAAAGGTAAAAATATAAAGTCAAGAGAACGTGAGCACGCATTGGTTCTATAATTTTGCATTAGACTTTTGTATTTAATAAAGTATCAAGCTGTGTTGTCTTTATTAAAAATTCATAAACGTGATATTTTTCGTACTTTTCTTTCTTTTCTTCATCCTTTTTTTTTCACGCATTTTATATATATATTTTTTCTTTTTTTCTGTGCATCAAAAGGTCTTGAGAAAGTCCGGTGTTTTTGAGTCAATGGGACGTGCACAATGGGGGCCGAGAGTGAGAAAATAGAGATAAAAAAAAATAATGGATGGGACATATCGCACGTCTGGAGATATTTAAACATAGGGAAGAGCAAAATGACTTTCGGTCACACATACGAATTCTTTGTATAATGGTTTACTGGTGATTTTGTGTGTATATGTGTGTATGTTTGTGTATATGTGGACGCCAGAAAGGAAAATAAGATGAAGAAGATGAAGGCTATTTCCGTAGGGGAATTTCCGGGCATACGCCACCTTCTTTCTTTTTTTTTCTTTATTATACACCTACTACTACTACTGCCTATATCTAGTCACATTGTGACACATTCACAGTTATAAAGCAATGAAATATATACACACTTGAAGAAAAGGAATTCAATTGAATATGATATTTAATATTGTGATGAATTTTTGTGTGATTTTAATGAAGAGAATTCAATGAAATTTATTTGATTTTAAATTATTTAACTATTTATATTTTATTTACAATCAATTTTAGGTGAATTAACTTTACAATTACTTGATTGTAAATTCGCCAATGATTTCTAATTGTTAATAAAATTGCTCATATTAATTATTTATATCCAAACTCACACTTAATATAAATAAACTTATCATAAATTTGAAATAAAATATCACTAATTTTGCATTGAAACAGAATTTTGTGATTGAAATATTTCAACATTAAAATCACAACTAAATATAATTCAAATAAAAGATTATGACATTAAATTTAAATAATTTCCTTTCATCTCATTGCATAAATAACACCTCCAAAAAAAAAAAATAATTACTCTGACTACACCCACACAATCCAAACCTCTCGAAAAAGAAAAGAAAAAAAATCCCCAAGTCACATCTCTGCGTTCTATTTCAACTCAATTTTGTTTCTCCATTGCATTTGCGTGAGAAATATTCTCTATTCCACATAATATCCTCATGTTCTTTTATTTTTTTTTGTTCCCCTGCACTTTCAGATCAACACTGTCACGCGTTTTAATTACTGACGCGACGAGTTTGCGATCAATTATACACAAAGAGAATTCACCCATATAACTAACTACATCCACATATTCAAACACAAACATCTCTCACGGTACACTATAAACATCATTCTTATTTTCCTTTCCAGCTTTATGAATTTTATTACAACACTGCATTGCCATTATATTCAACAACATTATTTTTTTTCGCATCAGTCCAACAGAACTATCATTTCTATCATTATTCACTTTTTTTTTCTTTTCCTTTCATATCCTCCAGGCATCATTGCAAGTTCATTGACACACACACACCCAAGTCACAATACTATATACTTGTGTCAGAAGACAGCTATATAAAGTCAGCAGGAGAGTGAAAGAAATAATTGGAGCGAGTCGATAATTGCCATTGTGTTCAACTGCATATAACTTATACCATATCATCATATCTCCGCTGTCATTTTCATTGACGTTGTCTTCATTGTCGTTATTGTCGTTGTCGCCCATTTCTTATCTCAAATCATCAGTGCTATTATAAATACATAGCATCAAAAAGGATATTGCACTGTCTTACAGGAGAAAGATCTTCATTACAATTTATGAGAGGTTGCTAAACTTGTCATTCAATGACACAATTTTCTCTTTATCTTCTCACATTCCAGCTCTATATCATTTGACATTTATAAATAATAATACTACCAAAATAATAATAATGATAATAATAATAATAATAATAGAACTGGTAGTAACAGCCTCAACAATAATAATAATTATACCAAGTCATAATCCCACAAAACATCTGGAAGTTAACGTTCATCAATTAAAAACATCCACACACGAACATAAAAAATACGCTTAGAAATTTTTATGCATGAAATAATTTGTCTTATCAACCAACGATACCTCTATATAATAAAAATTATAAATTGATCAATAACCAATGTCATACTTGAATCAGAATTAAATAAAAATAGCCTGTACTCAAATATTGCAATTACTATCACTAATACAAATCCACAAATAAATTAAACTGATGATAAATGGTCGAAATAAAATTATTAAAATGAATATGAATGCGTACATTGTTATAAAATACAATTGACAATGTACTTCACAATTTAACTTCATAAAATTGGACAGACACATTTTTTTTTAATAGTCTTTTATTCGCTATTATTATTATCTTTATTATTTATTATTATTATTATTATATCGCGTTCCTTCTCTCCTTATTCTATTGGGACAATGATCTTGTTAGTGGTATATAGTGACGATAGACGAAGAAACATTCAGCACGTGCAACGACACACGATGTCTTTGTGTATTAAGCGAATAAGTATTATGCGTGTATGATGTATATATATGTATATATATACACATGTATAAGAGTGAGAGAGTGTGCGCGTGGCTCTAAGTGTCAGGTATACCTGGCGACAGCTGCGAAGCTTCTTCACGACCGACTGGACACCAAAGGAAACTGGACTGATATATATAAATATATTTATACATTGTATTTTGCCGTCGTATCGCTCTTCCTCATAGTTATCATGAAAATTACGAGGTTTGTATGTTCGCACAAATATCAATGTAATCATTAAAAAACGAAGAAAATGAAGGGAAAAATATGACTGGCGCAATATACATGAGGAAGCGGCATAATATACCAATGATAATTCTTATCAGTCGGGTTAACGTCAAAGGAAGTGAAAAACAGTTGAAAAAAACAACAACTCTGGATTTCAAATAATAAATAAATAAATATTGAATGGATAAGGAAGTAAATGTTATTTATATTATTGAATGAAATGGAGAGATAAGAAAGAAGAAAAAATGAAGGGTTGAAGAGAATGAGTTCAAGTCACAAGAGAGAAGTAGTTGCGCTGGTTAGGTTTTCTTTTTGCGATAAAACTCTTTCTCTTGAGTTTACGTGACAAAGTATAAGGATAAGGCCCCACAATAATTTACTGCTGTTGAACAAGCGTGGAATGTAGTAGTAGTGAAACAAGTGAAGTGAAAGAAGGAAGGATAGATAGATAGAAGGAATAAAAATAAGATTAGCAGGAAGGAGAGGTAGAATGAAAAGGGATATGGTTTTATATAGAATTTTACGAGCCAAAGAGCGATGATATTGCAACAACGAAGAACGTTATATAATGTCAAGGGGGGAAATATGTGAGATGTGTGTGATGGAGGTGGAAACCACTGGCAGCTGGGTAACGACACCAGTCCTTTAACCACTATCCAATAAAGAAGACCACAACGATATTCGATCAATCTCGCACGCGTATTTTATTTTACCGTTTTTATTTTATTTATATTTATTTCTTTCTCTTTATTCTCATGTGTAAATATTTTCTATATTTTCATGGTGTTCTATGTATAAGCATGTAGAGTACATGCATTATTTCACTATGACAATGATAATTGTGAAAATCTAAAAATAAATATAGCCAGACGTATTTATTATTAATGGTGTTGGAAATGTAAAAATCGATACTTTGGTATTAATATTTTATATACTACTAAATTTTGCGACATTCAGTGTCTGATAAATAATTAAGGATCATAACAATGACAATCATAATTTGCAATGTTATAGAATTTTATTAAATCAATAATTTGAGATACAATTGGGAGATGAACTTCAAATTATTTATGTTGTTATACACAATTTGTGATTAATTATAAAATACTTTTTCTATGTTGAATGTAAAATATTATTTGCATAGAAATTCTAAAATATATTTGTTTTCTTCATGGCATTTTAGAACAAGTGAAATTGTTCAATAGATAGAATTAAATTCTGTTGCATAAATAGAAGAGCACGAAATAAATAATCACAAAGCGATAAAAACATTTTGTGGATTTAGTAAATGGTGTGACCAATGCGAGACTGTATACACACAATTCGCTTCACCAAACGTATTCACTCATGTTTATGGCCATCTAAACGATCATAAAAAATTTCAGCTTTCATATATACATTCATACAAGTGATGAGAATAAAAAGAAATCTATGATTTATAGTCATTTATTTTTTTTTCCTCTTCACTAGTAGAAAAAATGAAACAACAACAATAAACAAAAGAAATATGGCACGCGTTATGCGTAACATTTATTTGAAAAGATGTTGTAACACCTGAAGTATAATTAATTGTGATTAGTAATAAAGAATAATATTCAATCAAAAACATTATTTGCAATCCCCCCCATTGAATTATTGATAATTATGAAACTTGAAATCACGAAAATTCGAAATTTTCTTCAACGAATTTATTACAAAAAATAATTGTACACAACAAATCAGGTAAAAACGGTACTTAATTGACGACAGTAACAGTTAACGACAATTCTAAAAATATCATCAACTGTTGAGATAATTTAACGTGAACACTTTGAAAAAAAAAAATAATTTCTTATATTTCTAGCATGACCAAGTGTAATTAAATCTATGACATTAAATTCTCATAAATATCACATAAATTCCAATGAACGTTATATAAGTGTCCATGTTTGTCACAGAACTAGTAAATTTCGCACGTCAATCACTACAATGAAAACTATATCCACTGCTGCAATGCTTAAACATTCGTACAAAAAAATAATATTCATATAAAATCCCCCCAGAAAAATATAAATAAATACCAACAGTCTAATAAATAATCCAACATTTAATCATTTCACCATACTATCAAATACAAAAGAGAAAAATGTTCAAGTTGCTCAGTGACTTGAATGCTTTCACCAATCTCTCAACCTAATCCACAAAACCTTCATCAACAATATTCCTTAAATCACTTCTCATAAAATCATAAAATCAACCACACCCACTGTGACCCAAACACAGTTGAATATCCCATCAATACAAATACTACCACAAACCATACGCAAACCTTCACTACCCTACTCTTAAATATCGTTCTAATTACACTTCCTTAACCTCATTGCAAATGTATAATAACGACATTAGCACCCTCATCTCCAAGGGTGAAGTTCAACAAGAAATTATACGTCCTTGAATAACTCCCTCGAGAGTTCTCTCTCTACCACACCCTTCAAGCATCATCAATCCGATCTCATCTTCACTTACAAAGATTCAAATTGTCCTGATACGTATATATACATAAAAATTCAAACAATCTCACCAGCATCACAGTTCACCCAGGGTCCAATACAATACCAAAGGGCCAATTATTTTACTGGCATGAATATCTTTCAAGGCTGTATGTTCTTTCGTGCGCAACCTTTGTATCCTCCCTCTTATTTTCCTCTCTATAATTCTCCCGCTCTCGCTTCTATTTTCTCTTTGTATATATCCGTTCCATTCACATCGGCATTCCATAGGTGCAGGCGTTGAAAATGTATAGAACGGATAAAACGTAACGACTCAACAGGCTTTACGGCCGCGATCTCAACTATCCTATTCGCTTCCTTGACTATCATATATTTTATTATGTAGATTCTTCCCTATAGCTTATTCGGTTTCACTGTATTGCAGTACAGTGTAGACAGTATAGACATGTTCTATGTTTATGTGATGATGGGAGAATTGGTTGAAAGAAAAAAACAAAAAAACATATACACATCTTTTTTGTTGCCATCTTTGTCTTCCATTTTATACTGATGTGCAAAGCATTCGTTATTGGATGGCGCGAGACGCTGGTGTCTATTTTTAGGAACAAGAATAGCCAGAACGACCATGGATAATAGGAACATTGAAGAGACCTCGGGCCAAGTTCAGTGCTTCGAGACCTTCATGTCCTATTAAAGTATATATATGTATATATGTATATAAATGTATGGATCAATTAAATCATAATTGTATTAAAAATGAAAAAAACAAAGCGAGAACTCTTCAGTGATATTTTTGGAGATAGGGAATTTATTTCCATTAGATAGAACTATTTTTTCAATTGAAGATTGATATTCTTGTTGTTGTTTATGGAAGATTTGATTCTTAGGTTCAGATTTGAAAATGATGAAGAGATTTGTGTTATGTGTATGGATAGAATATTCTAACATCCGTTTGCTGTGTATAATAATCAATTTTTTTTCTTTAGCCTCAGTCTCCCCTGTCATAAAAAAATTAATAATTCATTCAGATACTTTATATGTCGTGATTAGTTTTAGGGAGAGATTGAAATTAATGTTTATATGCTAAAATCAAGTCTCGTAATCTGTTGTTAAGAAAGAAAAAAAATTTATTCGTGTTTAATATTGCAGAGAAAATAATCTTTTGATCAAGAAGTCTTTCTACTCTGTTGAATTAAATTTTAAAAAAGTGACCGTATTAATTAATATCAATATGAATTAAATCAACGGATGCTAAAGCTCTTCATGATGAATTTTTATTTGAACAGATAAAGACTGAACGATGAGAAAATAATTCGCAATGTTTATCGAAAATGTTATAATAAGAAACATTTTGTTATTTAAAATTGGATATCATATGAATATGTGAAAATACAATAAATTCAATTAATATCATTTATACTAATAAAATCAATATGAGAATAAATATATTTATACGATGACATTACCATTAGACATTTCTTCCAAACAACATCAATTATTCAATAATAATTCAATGTGATTCGATTTCATTGATGAAATAAATACATGAAAATGTAATTAAGTTATGTGAATAAAATAAATCGTATAATATTTTCAATGTTGTCAGGTGTTAATGAACATTGATATTTCTACCTCAAAAAAATAAACAAAGAGATATTCATTCACACGAGAAATAAAAATAAATATCACCAGGAAAAAGGTTTTGCTTATGAATATTAATATTGACAGACTTTCACTTGACAAGAAACAGCGAATGGGAATATAATAAAACTAAAGATCCCTCTGACTGTACAGCCACACACACTGATGCTATCGATGATAATTGGATAAGAATTATCAACATCTGCTCAATGTGTAATTTTTTTTCTTTCTTATATTCTCCTTCTTGATTCTCTGAATCCATTAAAAACCATCAAAAAGTTTCACACACTGGAGAAATTGTGTGCACAAATGCATATGCATGAAAACTTTGGTAGTTTGCCAGTTAGTATAATCTTAAATGAGAAATAAATTGCACCTGCTATGTAGATTTTGTGTCAAAAAATGACGTGATGTACTTGGTTTTATTATTTCAGATATATTATCTTACTGTATGCAAAATATCAAAATAACAAACAGCAATATGAAGATAAATGTTGTTTCATATCCATTTTGTGTGTATAAATCATAAAATAAAATTATCATACACGTGCCTATGAATATTTTACTATATCAGATAGTGAGGATGATTTGAAGAATGAATTTAATTACAACTGAGTTATATGTATCAAAAAAAAAAAAAATTCAATGAGAAAAGAATGATGTATTGCGGGGGAAAAATATTCCCACGCGATACGCACTAACGATTTCATTTATATATATATATATATATATATATGCGTGTGTATGTGAGTGTGTCATACAGAACAAATCGGCGCGAATAAATAAACAGGGGGAGAGATGTTCAATCATGTGCAATCATTTTATATTCGTAATCTACCGTGAGATTGACCCATGAAATTTTTAATGACATATAGACTAGTTGTGTTTATGATTGAATTCAATAAAAAGTTTTGTGGGAAATAAATCTGTATGAAAATTGGTTCATAGTATTCATCCAAGAATTGGATTCATATTGATAACTCCAACCTGATTTTCATACGATTGATTCCTCTGATGTTGATGATAGCATGAAAACTGAATTTTGCTCTGAGAGCTCTTGCCCCGTAACTCTTTGATTAGGTCATAATTCTGACATCTTTATGATACTAAAATATTCTCTACTGTTTTTCGGAATCGTGAATTATTCATTAATTTATATAAATGCTTTTCATGCTCATTCTCTGGCCGTTTCCATATTTTCTGTATTTACAGTTCAATCGAATAGTAATATGGAACCAATATCAACCTATTATGGTCATGTAGGTATTCTTTCAAGAAAAATCAGATCTTAATTGACTGTGTGAGAAATCAGTCTGAATAGAAATCATAAAATCGACCAGAATTCTTTCCAATCATAAACACACTCTCATATTTTCCATTGTTCCATCGAATTTTCATTTAATACCATTAACATCCTGAAAACAAATTGCAAATTTGTTCAATGTGTCCACATTTCAGGACACGAATTATTTCTCTATCTTACAAAAGTTATCGCATGAATAATAACTTTTTAATTATCCAGATATCGCACGGGATAATCTACATTTAATCGTTCGTTCAGCCGACGAACAATCGTTACAGTACAATACGAAGAGAAACAAATAAAAGTAAAATAAAACACAAAATTAAAAAGAAAAAACTCACTGTTGAAGACAAGCAGCTTTCGTGTAGATCCCAGTCTCTTTATCGGTGATTTCACCCCATCGGTCTCATGTTCTTCATCCATCCTAGATTATTTCTTCTGATCTTGATTATCACACACTCACACACATATACACAATTTCCAATACTAATCAACTTTTCTTTTTTTCACAATGATGCACGTTACATACCACACACAATTGTTCTTGTTTCTATTCACGCCTTTTTATTCCAACTTTTCACGATTTTCCTTTATGTTCTCTTTTTCTCCCAACCTCAAAACATATCTCTTGGTATTTTCCTGAGCTCGTCTTGAGCGGCGCGAAAACCGGTTTGCGAGCACATTGGAATCCGTTTTAAAATCAACGATTGGCACGATCAACACCGCCACAATGTCCCGACCTGATATCGCCTGTAAACTTACGTATTCTTGTTTCAAATCTACATATATATATACATACACGGTGTGTGAATATGAATTGTAAGTGAATAAAGCACGAGCCAAAGGATTACATTACCTTCTCGATAAGTATAATTCAATATGTAATCAAAATAAATCAGGTCAACACCAAATACTCCAAACAAAAGAAAAAGATCAAAGTATAGAGCAGGGTGCTTCAATTGTTTTACGTTGTTGTTTGTAAATATATTACTTCCTCTCTTATTCTTCGTTCGAAGAGGAGACACCACCACACAAGACAACCTAGTCGCGACGTAGGTCGCTGTGGTAGTGAAGGAGACTTACTAACCGCTAGTGTATGGTTTGTCTGACGTTAAAACCATCAGAGGTCAGAAGAGGGAGAGAACACGAAAGATATTCTTGGAGGCCGCGCGCGTGGTTATATTAATTTAACATTAGGGGGGCTCAGCCGCCATTTGCGTCCACGCTAAGTTGCCTAGCAACTCTCAGTCGTTCATCCGCCACGCCAATGGCGTCTCCCGCCCGTTTTTTCACTCGGACTGTATGCGCCACCACTGGTTCGTTATTGGAACTAAAACTCGTAAGAGGTCTGTTGGTAAAAGAGATTCTTCTGGTGCGCATGGGCAGTTCAATTATGATTTTTATTATGTATAGATACATGAAGCTTTCTAGTCGATACAAACGATTATAATTGTGCACTCTTCGAATGGTTTTAGTGTAATTATTGACTAGAGGACGTGAATTAAATAGAAATTATTGTTATACTCTTTGATAATTGGCAATTCTAACGTCACGATGACGAAAGGTAATATTGTATGATTCAATTTGTTT
Source organism: Meteorus cinctellus (assembly GCA_030523045.1). Taxonomy (NCBI): domain Eukaryota; kingdom Metazoa; phylum Arthropoda; class Insecta; order Hymenoptera; family Braconidae; genus Meteorus; species Meteorus cinctellus. The sequence continues at coordinate 561,486 of JAPYZF010000016.1, read as the reverse complement.
ACAAACATACCGGTGTTATAGGTTATGTTTATATACGAGAGCGTTTTTAATAATTTGGAAATTTGTTTATGTAATTTTCGATGATATTTTAGATGAAAGTAATATGACGAAACAATCAGATCAAAATGATACAGAGAAAAAGGCTAATTCTGATATTGGGCCAGATCCCTCAGCACCAATTACTCGGCGAGGTATTCTGACTTCTCTACTAACTGGGAAACCAATGGAAATACCAGAAACCGATGTTGTACGTTTTATTATTGATTATGATATGACATATTTGATTAATATATTGGATATCTTTGCAGAAATGACTGAAATTATATTTTTTTTAAAGCTCGGTAAATGTAGATTTGTGTCGGAATTTGAGAAGCTGAATCGCATTGGCGAGGGAACATACGGAATTGTTTATCGTGCGAGAGACACGAAGACCGACAAAGTTGTAGCTTTGAAGAAAGTACGAATGGAGCATGAAAAAGATGGGCTTCCTGTTAGTGGTTTGCGTGAGATTAGTGTACTCCTGTCGTGTCGCCATGAAAATATTGTGCAACTCAAAGAAGTTGTAGTTGGAAGGAGTTTGGAGAGTATATTCCTGGCTATGGAGTATTGTGAACAAGATTTAGCAAGTTTACTTGATAATATGCAGGCACCATTTTCGGAAAGTCAAGTCAAATGCATTGTTCTACAAGTATTGAAAGGATTGCGATATCTTCATCACAACTTTATTGTCCATCGTGATTTAAAAGTGTCGAATCTATTAATGACAGATAAAGGCTGCGTTAAAATTGCTGATTTCGGCTTGGCTAGATGGTTTGGATTACCATTGAAGCCAATGACTCCACGAGTAGTCACGCTGTGGTATCGAGCACCAGAACTACTTCTACAAGCCAAAACACAGACAACTTCGGTAGATATGTGGGCAGCTGGTTGTATTTTAGGTAATGATTCATTTAATTTGCCAATATAATGTTTATGACTTGTTCATTGTAATTCAGCAATCAGATTTGTCTCTTATTCTAAATTTTATTTTCAGGTGAATTATTAGGACATAGACCTCTCCTTCCTGGTCGATCAGAAATCGCTCAGCTTGAGCTGATTGTAGATTTACTTGGTACACCAAGTGAAGCAATTTGGCCCGAATTCAATTCACTCCCAGCGCTGCAGAACTTCACACTTAAACAACAGCCTTACAATAATTTGAAACAAAGGTTTCCCTGGCTCAGTGCCGCTGGCCTCAGGTTACTGAACTTCCTGTTCATGTACGATCCTAAGAAACGTGCCACAGCCGAAGAATGTTTACAGAGTAGTTACTTCAAAGAAGCTCCTTTGCGTATGTAGTTCTATTCGATTTGGATTCTTTTTATGAATAGGAATCATATTTTCGAAATTGCCAAAACAAAATAATTACACTTCGTTTTTCTTTAATTCAGCATGTGATCCGAAACTGATGCCCACATTCCCGCAGCATAGAAACATGAAAAAGACGAGTCAACCCAAAGAAACGAGGGAGCCAGAAGTAATTGTAAGTGATCAGACGAATAATCTTCCAGCAATATCTGATCTCGTAAGTTTGTTTTCGTTATTGTTTTATTTGTTCATTTTCATTATTCATAATGTTCTTCCCGAAACCAATTATTCAGCGTTTCATACATAATACTTTCTTACAGCTTGGATCATTAGTCAAAAAAAGACGCGTGGAATGATCGGCGATGCGTCGTCAGTCATTAGATGGCAAAACAATAAAAATAATTAATTACTATATCATTCTTAAGAGAGCATCAATTGATTCATTCATGGATTCGATACGTCATTATTATGAATTTTTACAATTGCACCACAGTGAAATGTGAATGAATTATAAAACAACAATTATTTAAAGAGAAGAATAATTGCAATAATTGTTTTCTATTCTTAAAATACTTATTCTAAGCTGATCGCGCCGCTTCAAAACGTCTTTTGTATATTCCAGTCGGATCATATTTGGCAGTCAATCTTTCCCAATCGTTGACTCTCTTCGATTTCAAATGATCGATCACTTTTTCCGCCTGCATTTTTTGTTTAGCATCGCATTGGCTACAACCGAATTTCAAGGCATCTGGTAGGGTTTCTAGAAGCAAAAAAAATCAATTTGAAATATGTAAATGATTTCAAACACGACCCGAAACCTGGTCCCGTTGAAGTTCTACGAATTATTTACACATATACACTTATACAATCCCCCATATATACGTAATCCGTCCATGGGAACTTAAAACGGTAGATGTTATACGAGAAAGTGAAAACTCTTACGCAATCAGTATAGTGAACTTACATGAAAGAAAAAACCCAATGAACTCATACATTTAATATGAATGCAATTGTTAAAAATCTGAAATATCAAATGATACTCAAATTGTCTTATAAATTCACACTTACTCTTCAATTTGCGTCCTTCTGCTGTGCATGGACCTTCGCCGAGCATACAACGAATATAATTCGTGAGAATACGCTCATTTTTCAAAACTGAATCAACGTCAAAGCCGGCATATTGATTTGAGGGGTTTTTGGCTGCCAATGCCAATCCTACCAGCATCATCAAGACAATACACAATTTCATGATTGATATCAGAAAAATCGTACGGATTCAAACGTCGAGAAAAGGACTTCTCACAGATGATTGGACAGTTAAACGTTCGAATGAAGACCGATAGCATCCAGCCGCCTTATATACTAGAGAGAGTGAACTGTGGGGCAACATGGTAGGGGATCTACGTTGGGAACAATTCTCATATACACAATATAATATGCTTACCAAACTGCCTCAGCATATAGACGTGTATCCATAGCTTGGCCTCCCTTCTCCCATAACTGAATGACGAACACGTATTTCCCCATATACATTCAACTTACGCACTCGCGTACTACTTAAAGAAAAACATTACGGATGTCTGTCTTGACAATTCATTAACAGCTTTTTTCTCTTCCTTGACTAACTTTCATATTTTTTTTTTTCTATTTGAAATTAATGGTTTATATGAAAAAGCTGAGTAGCTTAATTTAAAATGTTTCGAGTTTTCATGTTTATAACAAATTCAAATATACATTTGAATTACACAATTTTAGCCCGTATCGTGTGCGAAGAGTACAAAGCAGACTTCAAACGCAACATTTTGAAAGAGCCTTTGAATGATATGTATGTACACACATATTTTTAATCAGCCACGCCCCAGTGATACTTTAAACACTATCCAGGTGGTGGATCACACAAGATTTAAGCTATTTCGAGAAGAGCCCACCCGAAAATATCGGAACGAACTATCTCTGGCAGTAAACGCCTGTTGCCAGAGACTGGAAGCATTGAGCTATTTTTGATAACTGCTCAACCGAATATTCGCTCAAAAATTTACATCTGCACGTTCGACATCATTTGATACAGTCCAAATGCCGAAAAGATTCGACGATGTTGAAAAGAATCAGCGCAATTCAACAAAAAATCAAGAGACCTTGACTGAAGTCGGATCATCATCTCGAAAGTGGTTCATAGGGTCAATTATATATTAAATTCAGGAGCAGAAGGAATGGATTCAATGAAACTCTAAGAATTTATAGAAATCGTAGAAATTAGGGCTTTACTCGTATGTCACTTGTATCATCTATTATAAATGTGAAACTTCCGGATAATCTTCCTCACGTCTCTATACACTAATGAGAACATTATATAATCAAGTCTTCTGACTTCAGGGATCATGTGAAACAGGTCCAGGTGTAGTGAAGTAAATCACGATGCAGTAGATAAAAGCCACAAATTTGTTTCTCTGCTTCTTGGTTGTAAAGTCATTAACGCTGCCGCTCTTTCTTTCTTTCTTTTTTTCCGCTGAACGCCTGATGAATAATGTTGACAAATAGCTGAGGTTTAACTGTGACATGCATCCGGCAGACCTCGAAGGTGGAGTTTCTTTGGAGAACGTGGACAACTCGCACAGGCACGGGAAAGAAATTTCGAATCCGAAGCCGTTAATGGGAGGTCGCCGTTCTCACGATGTGTCTCTTTAGCCCTAGAATTCATTAGTTGAAGATATATATGTTGGATACTACATCAACGGAAGAGGTCAAGTGCAGCACATGACGATTGTTGTTGAATTGTCACGGTTCGCACTTGAGGACAGAGATTTCAATGACTGATAAGACAATGGGGAATACAAGTGCACATTTGCATTGTGCAGTAGAGAAAATAACAAAGATATTAAAACACTTCCACATACACTTACCATTGTTGTGTAAATGAGACGAGATTTTTGATGATTTTTTAATTAAAAAATGCCCGAGTACAGCAGCCACAGGCTGATTAACAATGCAAGAAGAATAAGATATGTTGTTAAGAGATTTCGCGTCTCGACTGTCGGTACTAGCATTATTCCAGCGAGTTGTTCAAAATTTTTGATGATACAGAACAAATTTTATAAGGGTGTGCAGGCGACAAGAGTTAGCACGTGTTCAACCCAATATGTTTCAGTTATCAAGTTCAACCAGAAAGAAAACAATGTTCAATAGAGCTTGTTGTACTTTGATACTTCTCCACTTGATGAACAGATTCAGACTGAATGAACTGCTAAATAGTAATGGGTTAACTACCCACACTGAAAAGATTCGTGCTCGTCCCGGAATTCCTCCAGGAACGCGCAAGCCCCACCACCTAAGTGTGTATGTGCGATCTTTACCCAGGATTGGTAAGCTTCATCGCCCCCGCGTTCAGCAGCTACGTGACCACGTACTTGAGAGTTATATTAAGGCACCTCGACATCTTGAACGATCTCGAAAATCCAACTGCAAAATTATTAACACAGTTCCATGTGATATTATGAATATATATGTATAGACTTTGTGATTGTTTTCATATCCCTTGATTGGTGTTGTTGTTGAGAAACAGTTTGTGACGCATTTATTGATGAAATATGTCGTAATATTGGCGTGTTATACGTGATGGTTTACACGTAAACTCTTTCGGAATAGAAATCAGTAATCAACTTTTGCTGTTCATTGTCCTCAAGGTTGAAAGAAGTCCTCGGGACATTGAACTAATGATGAGATGAAGGTGCCAAGATGCATCGGAATTTTCAGTTGGCAGTCGTGACAATGCATTTTTTTTACCAATTTGTGTTCTGCATTTCAAGTGAAAATTGATACAGCGTGGTAATTTTATATTTGTAAGAGATACCTCGGCTAGATTCAACACTGATGAATATTGGGAGTGATGCAGAACATGATGTTATATTGATGTTTAATTATAGATTACCGATGAATGCAATTAAGTCTTTCCCAGAAATTATCGGAAAAAAATCCTTTGTGTCTAGTTTGTAAAGTTTGGGAGAAAGAATTTTTCTGGCAAAGAGTTCGTCTTTGTTTGAATTTATTTTTATTATCACTTTTACTGTTGGTTCAAGTCAGATGATTTGACTATTTGCATTTTTTTTTCTATTATTATCACTTTGGTTGGTGGTGGGAGCGATAGTTCGAGCTAACATCAACCACTGTAGTTCTCTTTTACAGATCCGCAATATGCATCCGCAGTTGCTGATGATAAATAACAAGATCAACTTCGTTAGTAGTTATATCAATACTACTTATATGCTTAGTTATTCATAAATACGGACGATAATAAAATGATTAATTATGATATATTCGCATTCAGCCAATATTTTCATTCGAGAACTGCGACCGGTATGTACTCGAACAGCATTAAAACGCATTATCAACTGTACTAGTTTCCAATTAAATTTAAATAAGAATTTATTTAATTTCCAAATAGAATCCAGAAGTCATTTCAATCAAATTGACTCGATCATTTCGTTCGTTCTTCTATACACAAAAAAAAAGATTGAGGTAGAAAAATATTTACAAGCATGACTGTGAAAGCCACGAAAATTGTACAAGTTTTTGCTTGAAATCATCTTACGACGATGTTAAGTTTTTGACAACTGATGAACCCGCATTCTGGAGAACTTTGCGTGACAATCGCATTGACCCGGATACTGGATCTCTGCCGAAGTATTTGACTTGTAATTCATCACCGATATTTATTCCTAATGCACTTGGATGTACGACTGCTCGCTGATCCAGTTGTGAATTATGGAGGAGCGCAGGTGACATAGTCGGATATAACACTACCATTACACCAATTTCACGAAGTTCAACGACTTTTGCTGTATAAATTCCACCAAACTCCAATACCGGAGCTTTTGCCTCAGCCAATACTGCATCAATCATTTCTCGTGCTTCTTTCATTGCAGTTTCATTTGGTGCAAATATTGTATAAGAATTCTCATCGTCTGCGTGAATACTCACGCCAGTTTCAACAAATATTTTCTTCAAGTTATTTCCACCAACACCAAGGAATCGTCCTCTTTGATGGGCTGGGACTACGATTGTCTCTACTACTGGCATATTTTCTTTCCCAGTTCGCGGCTCGGACAATGTTCCATTCATGATAGTTATTATCGCATTTTTCGCAACAGATGCTTGGTTAATACTCTCTATTACTATTTTCAATGGTAATCCCGGGATTTTTATGTCTGCTTGAACAGCAGTGATGCCCTTCGTAGTACCAGCTATTTTGAAATCCATATCGCCAAAATAATCCTCGATACCCAATAGATCCGTTAGGATTCTATATTCTTCTATTTCAGTCGGTGCTGTTTCACTGTATTTCGTAAATAGTCCCATCGCAACACCAGCAACTGGTGCAGCTATTGGCACACCAGCATCAAGCAATGCCAAACTTCCACCGCAAACTGATGCCATTGATGACGAACCGTTAGATTCGAGTACCTCACTAGTTAATCTTATTGTAAATGGGTAATTTTCTGGAAGGACTGGTCGTATACCACGTTCTGCTAATGCACCATGTCCCATTTCGCGTCTACCAACTGGTCCTGTGCGACCAGTCTCCTTAGTTGCATATGGTGGAAATTCATAATGTAGGAAGAAATTTTTTTCCTTCATGCCGCTCGTCAACATTGACATTGTGTCCAATTTCAATGCACTGTCTGTAGAGTCGAGTGTTATTGTACATAAAACTTGAGTTTGTCCACGTTGAAATAAAGCTGAACCATGTAAAGGCTTGAATAAATTTGCCTCGCACTTTATATCACGCAATTGAGTGAACTTTCGTCCATCGCATCTACGATCGTTTTCGAATATAAGTGACCGGAAAATTTCCTTAGTAACAACTCCAAAAGCTTCAACTACAGAAGTCAGATCTAAATCATCAACGCTCTTCTTCATTGTTTCGAGAACATTGTTCCGCAAATTACTTACGGCATTGTCACGGGACAATTTGTCATGTTTGTGGTAGTTGAAAATATCACGAAGTTTTATTTCGGCTAAGGATTTTACAGCCGCCTTTAGGTCGTCGCTGACTTTTGTCGTTTCCTCCAAAACTCTCTTCGGTTTACCATGTAAAGTCGCCAATTCGTTAATAGCTTTAATTATTCCTTGGCATTCATTAACAGCAGTCGCAATCGCTGTTTTCAAATGTGGCGGTGAGATATTCTTCGCCGAGCCGTCCAACATAACAACAAGATTACAATTAGCCGCTGTAACGATTAAATTCAATGAACTCTTCTGCATCTCATAACGCGTTGGATTAATGATTACTTCATTGTCTATAAATCCTACACGAACGGCTGCAACGGGACCGTTCCATGGAATATCAGATATTGCCAATGAAGCAGATGCAGCATTTATTGCTACAACATCAGGATTATTCGTTCCATCGATTGCAAGAATATTACACATCACTTGAGTTTCGTAGCAATAACCACCTGGAAACAGAGGTCGGAGAGAACGATCAATCAATCTACTGGTGAGAACTTCATGTTCACTTGGGCCAAGTTCTCGACGAAGAAAATTCATAGGAATTCTTCCAGCCGCAGCTAATTTCTGTCTATAATCCACTACTAATGGAAGGAATGAGCTAGAGGTGCTCTGTGTTTTGCTAACACACGTCACCATTACCGATGTGTCACCCAATGTTGCCACCGCACATCCATCAGCAAATCTCGCCAGTTTTCCCGTTGAAAACAACAAATTTTTTGTTCTACAAGTAAATCAAGAAATTTAAATTATATAAAGCCAAATAACGTTCTATGATGAATGTATGTTTCCAAATGAATTACCCACCCATTTGCAAGTGATGCTGATACTTTTGTTGCATTCCAATTACTTATCAATCTGTATGACTGAACAAATTGAATAGTTTTGCCACAATATCGCAAATGATATTTAGAAAATCGAAGTTTGTTGTTAAAAACTAACCTAAAATTGATCATAGTCGACATATTTCTGTTATTACAATTTGCCGAATGATGAAAAACGCACGTGTGTCGTGCCGAATTAACCTCTTCCGACGTTGATAACAGAGAAATCTTCTATATCAATAGTCTTATGATGATAGGTGACAATTTTCTATTACAAAAAATTCGCAGTACCTTCAACAAATAATTAATAATCAAAAGAATTAATTCATGCTTTGTGAATCTACGAATATGAAGAATTTAGAGAATAAAAAATTATTGATCAATAGCAATTTTACACCATTCAAATATATCAATGGTTCGATGGTGTTGTAACTGATGCCACCACTGAACAGATTCACTACACAGATAGAGCACAAATTCGAACAGCTTTATATCACCCCTCATTTCTCGAGATAGAGCATGAATTTGGGATTTAACCTTATACAAATTATTCTAAACAGCAAGTAGGTATAAAAAATTGAAGGTGAGTTCGGTCATTAACATATTTAAAGTCAATTTATAGTGATATGAATTGTTAATTTTTCTTATTAACGATTGGAGCTTGATTTTCAGTCGTTTAGCACAAGTGAATCGTTGAATGAGACGTTATTGATAAGTGAGTATGGGTAAATACTACCAATCGTCTTTGACTACCAGTTGAAAAGCAGAAAAATTTAATTAGAATGTATTGATAATCACTAGGGTTGGAAAAGACATCTCGAATAATGCTGATAACTCTCGTGGAGAGAATGAATCGATAATGCCTGCCACTTCTTCGACATCTAGACTTCCAAAACAGTCGTTGAAAAATCAATCTGTGCATAAATCTAAAGCTCACTTGAGTCTCGTATGCAGTTCAAAACAAAAGAAGCAGTGGAATTTTCGTCATAAGCATGCAAAACGTATTCCCGTGCGATGCCCATCAGCATCCCATCAAGTATTGAGATATTTACGGAAAGCAGTGACTGTGGAAACTAAATTATTTCGTGATCTCTCGAAAATTTCTTTCATTGGTGATTTGGGAGACGAAATTCAAAGTCTTCGATTATCTTCTCCGTCTACTATCAAATGTAAACATTTCAATACTCCTGAAAAATTGAAGAGAATAGTCAATTCAACATTCAATTGGATGCTTTCGGTTATAGAAGTGTATTTGAATATTTTAAGAAAATTGTTGGATCGGATGAGACTGCATATTCATAATCAATACGCCAGAGAAGTTCCAGTAGCGCTTGGAGCATAAATGGAATCTACACGTGAACATTTTTCCTCAATCGAATCTGTAGTTGTCCCATGTTGCTCTCATTCTCTTGTCAACAAATGCAACTATTTTTTTCTCCCCATTGGAATCTAAATACGTCATTGTGTATACAAACACAGTGCCCACGTGATCTTTCGTACTCAATGATCACATTGTTGTTGGTCGGTTTATTATTTCGCTAGAGATATGGAATAAATTGCCAGATGTTTCTGCTGCGAAATACTCTGAGGAATATATCCACAATTTCTGAATTCTCCTGTTCCAAGAGTTGTTCATCTTAAAAATATGCGATGAACAAAGAATAGCAAAGAATTACAATTGATCATCTATTCTATGGTGACAATATCCGATAACATGGAAAAAATTTTGGATAAAGAACAATGGAAAGTTGAAGCTGAAGCAATAATAAATGATGTGCGAAGACATGTAAGAAATATTGAAGTATCAGAGAAATTATGCAGCACAAACAGCACAATATATTTGAACTTGACAACTCTTGAGGGACTGAAATTCTGTATTGAAGTTTCTGGTGCTGGTTTCACCATAACTGGAAATCAGCATGACACTGTCACAAATGTAAAGAACGAGATATTCGAGACCCCATACAGTCTTCTGGATTTTGTTAGTCCCCAATATCGCCAATCGTTTGGCAATGATCTCATGGTGAAATTGAATAAGGTCGCGAAAAATAACTAGTTCCATATGTAGTAGAAATACTTTCTTCGATTGCGTATATTAATTATTAAACAAGAAGATTGTCAGTCATAAATAAGAGATGAATATCATTACTTCTTGTATATTTTCCGGACAACACTAAAATATTTTTGAATTATGTCTAAGCTAATATGGAATATACAAATAGTTTTGACAACTCAATTCTTATGGGGGAGTCGATTACATTATTATTATCTCAAAATTTGAGATCTGTAATGCTCATATGTAAAATATTCCAGAATTCATCAATAAAGCCAAATTAGAGTTAGCTAAATAATGTTTGTCCATATCAGAAGACAGATATTCTTAATAGCAACATATATGTGTTTAATTCATGCTCAATATAAAAAGTATCGTCATTGCAATGTTAGAAATGTATTTATGATAAAATTCATTCCACTCGTGAGTTTGTAATGGGTGATTAGCATGTGAAATAAAATTTTCATTCAAATATTCCCACCAAATATTTGTCCAATGAAATTTCGAGCGGATGAGGAAGAGCCAATTGAGATATTTCTGTAAACGTGTTGGTTCGTACGTGAAACATGGCGTTGACTTTTATAACGTAAAGCCCTCTCTAGGTAATGCTCTTTTTTTCGTGGGCGTATGGGTTATGAAGTGTGAGTAGCGTTTCATCTAACCTCAAAATGTATTCATAATTTACCGAAATTTCCCATGTTAATCAGTATTTAACTATTGATTGAATAACGTAAGTTGTAACAATATATTACTGGAATGTTGAGAACTGTTCACTGCACATTCATCGTAAATACAACATAACTGATTATTAATAATGTTTATTTCAAATCTCCCTCAGGTGACTCAATCTGTATGATTATATAAATAACATAATACAGTTGATAGCGATGCTGAAACTCGTTTGGACTTTACGATGTGGATCGCCCAGATTGGGACCAAGATCATCTTCGTGGTGCATTCCAAATCATCAAACAATCTCGGCATGCTCCAATGTAGCAGCTGAAGCTAAAATCAAAGTCAGTTGTTATTTATATGATTATTCCTGAGAGATAGATTCGTTTGTTTCTCCAAAAAAGTGACTATTTAATTGATAAAAGTATTAATTTTTTTAGGATGTCGACGTTACAGAGAAGAGCCCGGTGCGTTCACCAAATGTCAAAGATAAATCAAAGCATTCAATGGTGAAGTTAGTTTTTGATTCTCTGTCAAATTCAAACGATTCCAACAAACAGTTTGAATCCCCAGAAGTGAAGATGATACAAGATCTCCTTCGATATGTTGATAATACTGATAATATCAGTCCTGAACGTGCTAAAAAAACCCTTGATACTCTGCGCCAATGGGTTGAGAATGGAAGAGTTAAATTCAGACATTTCGAACGAAATTTGAAGTATCACAAGTTATGTAAAATAATTGAACAGAATTTGAGGGGATCGGGTACGGGTTTCCCTCCAGTGCTTGATTTCTCGTCGAAGAATACGTTTGAGTTTAGAGAACTAGAAGAAACATACAACAATGTGCGCACATTGCCAACTGCGCAAGTGATTAAAGTTTTGTCAGGTTTAGCTGCTAAACAACGAAGAAATAAACCACTAATGTCAGCAATCGCAGCAAATATTATTCGGACTGATACTACGCTGAGTATCAAAAATATTGGAGACATACTATACTGTTTAGCGATACTCAATTTTCCAGATGAAGTTTTATTGAAAAAGTTGTGTGGTTACTTACAATCTTATGTGCGTGTTGTCAGTCAGAGTTCAATCATCGGCTCAATCGTGACATCTCTTGGAATGCTGCGATACCGCGATACTGTATTATTGGATTCGATTTCTGAGTGGATAGTGAAACATGAAGACGTGTTGCGAACACAAGATCTTTGTGCTCTTATCATGACTCTTGCAATTGTGGGACACAATCCAGCCAACGCTGACGTATTATTTAAAGTATGTGAATAATTGTTTTTATCTTTTGAAGTTTCCTAATATAAATTTTCTCGCAGGAACTGGTGTCCACCTTGAAGGAAACTGATATGACTAAATCGTCAGAATGGCTGGATGTTGTGTGGTCACTTACACTATTAGATCGAGTCACAACAGAGCAGTTAGAATCTGTTTTAAATAAGAAATTCCGTGATAAGCTTAAGGGTATGTAGTTATATTGTGTCATATAACAGTTATGGTATTGTATCTTTTTAAAAGTATCGTTGTAATTTCTCAGATCCTGATGAACTCTCAACCGTAAGACAACACAAGCTGCTTAACATCAATGCAGCGGCGAAATTATTGATAAACAATTATTCAGGACCATTTTTACCCGAAGATTGTGAAATAGTTGATTCACCGATGGTGAGAGGAAAACATAAACAAGAATTTGTGAAGGCTATCACAGATGCACTTGCAAATTTATTTCCTTCAAAGGACCATTTTCGTACCAATGTTGTTACCGGTACAGGTTTCGTATTAGGTATGTAACTGTCTACTCTGAATAGATATATTATTGGATTATTAATGCAACTAAAATGAAATTTCAATTGCTTTTCAGATGTAGAATTTTACTTGGATGAGAAATGTGCGCCTTTGCCGCTCGATAAAGTAACTAACTATACAAACGCTATGAGGTGAGTTGCCCATTTTTTTTCCATCGAAGAATCTTTCAAACTTTCAGACTTATTTAACAATTTTCTGCTTCACATTTTCAGGATAGCGATTGTTGCGAATAGTTATCACGATTATTGTATAGGAGAAAGTATTTTACTTGGTCCTGTAAAATTTCATCATCGATTACTCCAAAAGCAAGGCTATCGGCTTCTCAATATTTCACATGAAGAATATCATGCAAATGACAAACTGTTAACGCGTATAACTTATATTAACGATCGTATAAAGTCTATTGTGAAATAGTCGATAATAGTAAAATATAATGATTGATAATTGTCTAAATTTAATTTCAAAAGATATGTCCGGTTTTTTTCTTTTAAAGTTTTATATTTTTAAACTGTAGAAATTCCGAGTATTTATGATAGAGGGCGTTTATTGTATTTGGATATGAAGTGACAGTAGGTCACAACCACAAGAGTGAAATACTTGCTGCGTTCGTTTTTGTTGCGACATTTGTGCATAAGAATAAACGTCTGAAATGTCTAACAAAAAATTAACACAACATGATCTCCGTAAGGCGATGAATGATATGAAGAAAAAGTCTGGTAACGTGAAGAAAATTGAATCACCGCTGGCAAAATATCCTTTTTCACAATAGTTTGAGGTTATGGTTTATTTATTTTGCAGACAATAACAATAATTATGTCTATAATTATCCTCTCGGCGTGTAAATGTGTCGTTTGATCTTATATAAATTTTGAGGAATAGTAGAGAACATTAGTAAATCAAAGAGTTTGTCTCTGGAGGAGTGAAATTAATTGAACATTGTGGAACATGTTCTGTGAGATATGTTCGAACGCTGGAAATTTACTGGTTCATTTATCTCGAACATTTAGTTGTTCTTTTATTTATGAAATTCGATGCTTAAATTAGTAATTTATTGTCCCTGAACTTCAGGGGTTCGTCCAGGGATCGGGATTCCTGTATTTGATTAAACTTTACGTTGAAGGACTGAATCTAGTGTACTGTTTAATTTCAATTCTTAGACAAAGATGATACCTCATTGGTTTCAAAATTTATATGGAAAGCAAGCAGAACAGTATCGTGATGGATTGTTGCATATAATTCTTCCTTAACATTATCACAAGTATAACGATGCAGGTCAGTTGATGTGCATAATTTGCAAATCAGTTGTACGCAATGAAACTGTTTGGGTGGTGCATTTAAATTCTAAAAGTCACAAAGAGAATGTAGCTCTAACAAAAAAGATGCTGAATGAAAAAGCAAATGCTACAAAAACACCAGTACATTCGTTCAAAAGGCCCCTTTCGCCTACGAGAGAATGCGAATCAAATAAAAAAGTAAAAGGTATACTGAAGAATCCTGGACACTCACAATCATCAGCACTACCAGCAGACTTTTTTGATAATTCGAATTCTCATAGCAAAACAGTCGTGGCATCAGTTACGAAAGATCTTGAAAAATCATCGATCACACATGATAATAAAACAGAGGAAGCTGTAGAGGTTGATCATGTTATGGAAGCTGAATCAAGTGCTTCGGCAGCATTGCCTGAAGGATTTTTTGACGATCCCATTCTGGACGCAAAGGTAAATATATTGGATGAAATGAAAAACATGTTTATTCGACTCAATGCAAAAATTCATTGTTTCCAGGTGAGGAATGTTGAATACAAAAATCCATTTGAGGAAGAATGGGACAAATTTACTAAAGAAATTAAAGAGGAAACAGCGCAGTCAGCACAAATTATTGCAGATGATCAAGAAGAGGCGACAACTGAAAGACAGCTTGATGAAATAGATGAACAAATTGGGCATTGGTCCAGGTAATACAAAACTTATCAATGACATCTTGTTTTTTATCCATCTTGTAATGATGATAATACATTTCCATCATTATTCTCAGGGTCATGAAACTCGTGAGGTGTAAGGAAAAAATCAAAATTACCCAAAAACAAGCCGATCATGTTGATAAAGTTGAATCTAGTGATGATGAAAGTGATTATGATGAATTTGTGGACTGGCGAGCGAAGAATTCATATAAATAAAATATAATATGATGAGTCAGTGTAAGATAATTTTATTTAACCAAATTGAGAGATTAGCAAAGTATTGAGACGTACGATTACAACAATAACATTCAATATTTATGCTGTTATTTATAAGCTACACAATATAGAAATTGTTTTTATCTTATAAAGGCTATCTAAAGTTCACCTAATTCGTCATTAATTGCAAACAGTTCAATCAGAAAGATTGTTACAGCATGAGTAATTCATTTCCATTTTTTTTTTGTTTTTCATTTCATATTTTAAATTTTCTTTTATTTTTATAAAATACTGAAGCCTGATGAAAAGTTTGTTGGATTATCAATTAACTCGAAGCTCTCAACTTCATTTTCGATTTTGCTTTAACAAATTGTAGAGACAAGAACAAAAATTGATACATAATATAAAAAATTACATGATGCCTTTCATTAGAATTCATTATAGTGATTATCAATCAAGATCATAGGAAAGAAACGCAAGCCGTAAGAACTAATTGCAATTCAAGCGATTGAATCAATCGATTTAATATATAACATTGGTTTACTTTTTATTATTCTTCAGTATTCTAAAAGATCTAATTCTCCTTTTAGCTTATGTTATTTTATTCAATGCGTACTTGAGTTCCATTTCTTCCACGATTTCTTCATGGTCTCCATCCAACTTACCATTTGCACGAATGATTACTCCACATCATTGATGTATTGTTCACATCAACAACGATATAGCAGTGAAGAGTAGTCCAAGCACTTCCCCAAAGCTGGACTACCCTCCGCCCGGTCTATCGTCATCAGCATCTATTTCAATGTTTATTGGTCATCTTCACCACACAAATGTAAGTATCAATTTCCATAACACACCATAAGTAGAATCAATACAATTTTAAAGTTAGATTCGATTCATCTTTTCTAATATATACTGCTAAGTCATTTAGCAAACTGTCTATGAATTGATAATCAATAATTTGAGCACACAAGTCAAATGTATGAAAGTCCTTTGAGGAGTTTTAAATAGTAAAAAAGAGGTAAAAAAGGGAGTGTTAGTAAACACTCATGCTCCAAGCCGAGAAAAGATAGTGAACTATCAAAAATGAGTGGCCCTAATTTTGTTCTAATCTCTCAACATATTTTTTATTTTACTTCTGGTAGTTATTCATTCTTCTATTTTTTCCCCCTTTCTTTGTTAATTAATATTTCATTTCATGGCCATATTTTCTTGCATTATATAACGACACAAATTCCGATCCCGAAGATGAAACCTTCCCCTAATTTTTCTTCGAGATCGGAGCGGTCGTCAACTTATATCATTTTCATTCCATTATTGAGCCATCAATAACGATGACTGCATCAATTTTTAATTATCATGTAGATTGATTATACTTCATTGTTATTTCTTCGATTTATCATCATCATCATCATCATTATCATTATTATTATTATTATTATTATTATTCTTATTAATATTTATCATTATTGTTTAATTATAAATACCATTGTTATCATTTATATTTTTTCTATTTTCTTTATATCTCCCAATATCTGACAGAGTTGTGATAATGGAATTTGTGCAACTTGTTAATTGATATTAATATTTTTATTCGTCGAGTTTCAAATAAGAATCTCATTGTGTGCAGCGATAGGAGCCCTCTCTCGTCTCTGTAACAATATTTATATTCTTTATTTTTTGAATAGATGTAATGATAGCGTCATATAATCACAGAGTGGCACAGTTGCTAGGCGTTGTCGTTTTTTCTTTATTTAAGCTAAGTCTACTCGACACCTATGAAAACCAAGTGAGATTCAAACATATATGATAATTATGAACAGAAATAACAAGCCTCACACGACTTTATAAGTGTTTTTCTCCTATAATCAAATAATATAGTAATCATTTTTTTTTTTAATTTTCAGTTTTTATTTTTTTTTTTGGTTTTCGATTTTCTCCTATCTCATTATTTTATTGATGATACGCGCGATAGCATAGGCACTAAATTGCAAAGTTGTTGAATTTTTGTTTTCATCTATTATAATAATTAATTATATATATATGATTCTCTCAATCATCCTTTCAATCGAACTTATTTCGGTATAAATATAGCTAGATACTATTATAATTTATAATTTTATAGCACTCCATAGAATTTCAGGTATATAGTTTGATAGAAAAAGAGACTCTATTCAAGATAAGTGTATATATATATATGATCCTATACATATTAAGTGATTCGTGTGCAATTATAAATTCATTTAACTATCAAATAAGCGTTTGGTCACTCGCATATTTAGATGAGTATAAAGATTTCAAAGATATTTTTTTTACTCTGTATATTCGAGACTCGTCACAAAGTTCTCACAAGAATCACGTGTCTTTAGTTGTTCCAAATGTTATCATTTTCGTAAACTTTCTTGGTATTTTGTTTCAGTTCTCTTGGATAACATTTCCTTTGACATACGGATGTGAGCTATGTACAGTTACATTTTTCACTAATGCAACTTTATTGGATAAGATGGTGTCATTCATGAAGCAAATTACTATATAATTCTTTAGGCAATTATCAAATAGCCATGGAGTACGACATCAAGGTGTAAAGGATGAAGTTGTTCATGTTGGATTCTTCAATTTTGTTCTATTCGTATAAGAGCCATGATTCCATGATTCGAATTGTTGCGTGTGGTCCCCATACTTCTGTGTCATATGTATGTGTGCCTCATTTTGTGTGTGTTGCCATAATATCATTTATATAAATTATTCAATGCTCCGCATTTCAATTATTTAGATGTAACTGCTGTTCATTTATATATATATTTATGCGCAACATTCATACACACATGATGCACATCACACGACATAGCGAATCATAAAGCTTTTGTTTGAATAGGAATTATTCAATTTCACTTATTATCTAATACTTCACTTGCTTCCAGTAGAGACGGCACAAAGAGAGACTTTCATTGAAA
Organism: Meteorus cinctellus; assembly: GCA_030523045.1. Lineage (NCBI taxonomy): Eukaryota > Metazoa > Arthropoda > Insecta > Hymenoptera > Braconidae > Meteorus > Meteorus cinctellus. The sequence continues at coordinate 543,637 of JAPYZF010000016.1, read as the reverse complement.
ATAAAAAGAAGATAAATAAATAAACGAGAATAAATTTTTTGGGATTATTTATAAATATACTGCACAAATTGTGCACTAAATTCCTATCAATAAAGTTTTCATTTGTGAATCCTAATTCGAGATATTTGATCCGCGGTGATTATATTAATAATAACTATTATTTATTCATATGTTTTGGCTTTATACTCTGATGAAAATAATTATTTAAATCGCAGATTGTGAGATTATAATTTTCAGAATTCGATGAAAGGCATTTTGCAGGAGAATTGTAGGAGTGTGAGAATTGGCATTTTTGCTCAGAACAATATTATTATAATTATTGAGGATCAGGATGAGGGGTAAGTATGTTCTATTATTAGTTGAAAATTAATTTCGTGTGTGCGATGACGGGTTGAAGTTATTTCCTCTGATTAGGTTTATTAGAGACACACCTCTATGCCTTGACTTCAGTGATTTCGACAGTGATATTTCCCATCACTGCATCTGTCACATTGGTGTTTTGATTAGGTGGTGATTTGTTTGAACGTGGTCCAACGATTGGGGCTGATGCTGCTGATGAATTCCCACTGCTTCCTCGACTGCCTCGCCGTGATCCTGTACGAGACCCTGATGACAATTAGACAGCTGATAGTGAAGTTTCTCGAGGGCGTTCGTAGCACTCTATTTATAAATATATATAAATATTTTCAAGAATTAAATATTGATATACATTTCTACTACACTAATTATTTTCTTATAGATTGTTGAAAATAAAAGACGTAAAATTGCTAAGTTTGTTATCTATTGTGATAAATATTTACGTTCCACACGAGTTTGACAAGCAAATCATTTACATTAGCAAGCAACTATTTTCCTTCATGTAAGTCATTCAACTATTGATAGAATGCTGACTGAAATTAATAATACAACTTTTAATTTCTATTTCACAAGGTATAGATTAATTTATTAATGTACGAACACAACAGTGGATGAGAATGTTGTTCAACGAATAATGTCGATAATCACGTAGATGACATTTGCAATTTTCCTTCTGAAAGATTTTTTCACATCTCACAATTAACTACTTCAATAGAGATAGTATAGAGAAGAGTTATTGAGTGGAAGAACATGGCGAGGAGGCAGAACGATCAAGAGATTGGTATATAGACGTAGACAGAGATTGAAACATAGACGATTGTTGAGATTTCAATTTTAAACTTTCATGCCTCATACCTGCCCTGAGAAGAAAATGTATTTACTCGACAACGCGTATCTATTAATAAACGAAGTTGTGACATGCGAGAGATATGACAGTAAACACTCTGGAAATTAACCCAACACTTACACCCAAAAATTATCTCATGATCACAAGTAGAGGAGAGTCGTTGAATGATGAAGATCACGAGGATGAGGAAAAATGGTTGAAAGTCTATAGAGACTACCTATAACTCTGAACAACAAATTCGTTGCTCTATGAGCAACGAAAATGAGGGAGAAAAAAATAAAGACAAAGATAGAATAGGTGATATTACTCGTATACAATAGAAAAGTTGCTTGCTTAGTAATTGAATTTGTAATAAAAACCCGTACGGCTCACTCGCTGTGTGTTTTTCGCACCTTGCTGCGAGCCATTGGGCGAGTGTGCTCTCAACGAAGCCATCGAGGGTTGCCTCGACGGCCCACGCTGACTCGCTCGTGACCCACGTCTCTCATGGGCATGCAGCAGCTTGTTGTTGTCACGTAGCAATGAGACATTCATCAAGCGGGCGTTGGGAGTGTTGAAGATCGTGCGGTTTTCACGCCATCGTGCTCTACAGACATTTTGTTATATTTAATTATGTCAATTATTTGAATTTAAGTTAAATTGCTGAAATTCTATTAAATTGTCTCACTTGCTAAAGAGTCGCAGTACAACGCAAATAATTATGAACATGAGCGCCATTGCAACGAGAATACCAATCATTGCTGGATCCACATAACGCAAATTCACTTCCTCCTGCACCTCCGCTGTGATAAAAAAAAATTATTCAATGCCTGTTCATGAGGATGAAATATACTTCAGGTAATCTTTGACAAATTTAATGTGTAGTCTGAACGAGAATTTAATCCTTCGAATGTTTTAGAAATTATCGAAAGGAACGAGCAGATATCTCGAACAACTCACTCAGAATATCAATGTGATGAAGAAGTACTCCTCTAATTACACATTAAAACTAGAATTCTTTCTCTATTTTCTCACCCAAACATTCAATTACACCACCCGGCTGCATGACTGGAATTTTTTCAAATATGCAGATGCATCTTCCATCCCGACATTCCGTCTGCGATACCTTTTCTTCGCATTGTTCAGTGAAGAAGCACGATTCATTAACATTGGCAGCTGGAAGTCATTCCAAATATTACGTAGGGGAATTTCATTACAACATGTGGATAGATCGTTAATCAATTGAATTTTTTGCGTAGTAAGTATATTCTCGTATATTATGAGCACATACATACAATGAAGAAAAAAATGAATATACATACGATGACCACACTTGTCCAAGTGATTTGTAGCCTGGAATTCTTCTCGGCAGACACATTTCTTACTCCTTGGATCGCAATAAGAACCACCAAATCCACATTCACGATCCTCACGACATTCATCGCCAAATTTCTTTACTCCACGGTCTGACAAGTCTATAAGAAAAAGTACAATTCATCGTTATTCTGGACACAAACAGGAGACTTAATGGATATATACTGAGAAATGAAGTGTCATTCAATCGAATCGCTGTGTTATATGAAACTTTTGCAGTGAATCTCCTCTAACATCAATCAAACTTTTGAGGGTGAGTTTGGAGCAAAGGAGGCTTTTCAGAAGCACCAAACACACAGAGAGTTCTCGTTTAATTTTGATAAAGAAGAAAGAGAAGCAGTAAAAGAAAAAAAATGAAGTCAAAAGAAGTAGGAAAACGGAGCAATCTTTCTAAGAAAGAGAGTACCACCCCCGGATCACCATCAACTCTCTGTTCCATTTTTACTCTCATACATAAAATATCAGATGACGTGACAACTGTGATATTTTCCCGCAACATCATCAAACTCTGTCATTTCTGTTTTAAATACTCCTCCGGTCATACATCCAGACATAAATACATCAATATTGATACCAAAACGAACAATTTGGATAAACCAGAGCGGAAATATCGATCGCAATTATAATGCGGTTGGATACAATTAATGAATGCCAAGCTCATTCAAATTGTCATCATCATTATCACCCAGCATCGTGAATTGAAAGGAAATGTATTGTCTGAAAGTAAAATGGTGACGTCATGGGTTAATTCGCTAGTGGAAAAGTGGGTCGTTCCAGCGTATATGGCAACTTGCCAATGTTTTTTTTTTCTCCCGCATTTTTCATCTATTTGTGTTCTTACCCTCTCACTCCCGCCCACATTACTTCCCTTATGTACAAATATATATATATATGTATATATTTTTCACCTGCAGACGCTCCCACGCTGTTGTGCCACCACAAATCCAGATCTAGAGATGTGGAATTGCCATGGGCCGTATAACCTCGGTGCAACTACAACTCCTACAAGCTTTATGGAAAAGCCTCAAAGGTAGTAATATTAAACTCCATTTATATTTGAATTTTGTTGGAGTCTGGAATTTGCAGATACGAGCCAACATTAGAGCAGTTCACTTTGTCTTTCGTATCGAACAATCTACAGAGGTAGATGCACATCCATGTACAAATGCCACCAAATATCCACGTATGTGGTGTACATCCACATGAAACGTCTACAAATACAGATAAATATTCTCATATACATATGTATTTGTACATAGATTCCGCATCGTTGAAATTGAATAGGTTCGTTAATGGCGAACTCTGCGTTTGGTGGAAGAATATTTCGCCCTGACAATGCTCACTTCTGAACCACTTTTTCTATTTTTTTCTTCTTTTTTACTCTATTCTTTCACGTCTTTCTTCTTGCTTCTTTTGTATTGGCTTCTTTGCAAATCTATTGAGAGTGCACCAAAGGCGATGCTTTTTATGTCACATCGTCTCTTGCAATGTGCAACTTACTTCGACTTTATTTCATTGATAAAACTTTTCTGATTATATTATTTTGCAATGTGAGCCGGTTTATTGAAAGACTAGGGCAACGATGATAATTGTATCTCCAAGCTGAATATTCAATTCATTATCCTATTACTTTTTTTTTATTCATAATTTCATTTATATAAATTTTTCCACATATAACTTATCATCTTGTGGAGTTAATGGTGGTTAATCATGATAATGCATGATGGAAATTATGCGCAATAATAATGATGAGGTGGTTTGCGTGTTATCGACATGTGCGGAGATGTGTCAGGCGATCATACGTATGTGTTTCAACGTTATATATGTATTTGTGTAAACGTATATATACATATGTTTATATTATTGGATATGTGGGTTTGATTCTGTTCTAATCCCCGTAGGTAACATCAACGTTTGTGGCACGCTATACTCATTTAACCTCTCCCAACGGGATTGCTGGTATAAATTTCCGTGGAATTATTCAGGTTCTTCTCATGTCATGTTCTATTTCATTTCTGTCCTCAAGAGATCCTTCTTATCATATTCAATCTCATATTGTCGACGTTTGAATTTCATCACAGGGATAAAAACGGAAACGATAAAGGACCGAAAATGTTTGCTATTCATGCAACAGATTGGAGATGTAACTGGTGGTGAATTTTTGCTGTTTCAGAGATAAAAGTCCTCTACCTCTTTCTGCTGATCAACATTTTTAGATAAATGTCAATGTGACAAGAAAAATGAGGCAGCAATGTGATGTGTTGAAATATTATGAAGACGATGAGACGGAAAATTAGATTTTACGCTGGAACATTTGTCTCATGACTACATTCTAAAAGATTCGAAGCAAAATGGATGGAAATAGGTAAGCGTTGAAATGGGTTTGAGTTCATAGGGGCGTAAACTTTCTCATATCTTCGTCAATCATAAAAATTCTGATACAATATTTCCATTTTTATAGAAGTTTCAGAGTTTTCGAGAAAATGCAGTGGAAATTGATCTTTTATTCAAAATAGTCAGTAATACTTCTTTTCTATAATCGAATAAGAACTGAGGGATAAATAAACAGAGCGGTTAAAAAAAAAGTATGTTGACTTAGCACGTACGCGTATCAAAAGAGCAATAAATAATTCATTGTAGTAGTCTACGTGGACACATACATATGTACACAGTATATAAATGAATATGACACAGAGTCGTGCTGACCCACTAACTGTCGCTTCAACAAACCTATCCATTGTTTATTAGAGTTAATGAACAATCAAATATAGAGAAGTGATCAATGACCGATTAGTGAAATAATTTAATAGACAGTTTGATTTCATGAAGCAAACAAATGATATACTGATTATAATTATCTAGAAAATTAGTCGTTGAAATATTTTTTTATGTGCGAATGACATGCATCATGAAAGTTCAACTCTTTTGTAAAATGTCATTACTCCAATAATTATTTTAAAGATAAAAACTGTAATAATTCCGTAAGTCAACTAAGCCAAAAGACATCCGCATTGCAGACCGCAGCAAAAGTGTAGCCGCGCGTTCGTTCGTTGAGTAGTGACGTCGCGCGTATTTGGCCTCTCACGAAACCTTGAAACTTCCACGAAAGTTGAAATGATGCATCGCTAAACGTATTATAATACCATGCTATTTTATTTTCCACCATTATTCCGCTATTCTGTTTATTTGTTGGGATTAAAGAAGAATTCTTCAATGTACCACAACGATATTTAGCAGAAAAGTTTTTGTCATAAATGACGTACACTGAATTACTGCGATGGCCTCAGTTTCAAATGACTAATAAAACTGTCGCAATAAACTATTTCACAGTAACAGAAGGAAAAGAATTGAAAATTAAAGTACCGAGTCAGATATCAACAAATTACTCTCATTTGTGAGTGTGAATGATCCAATTAGCATTGAATGTACTGTGTCAAAAATTGTTAACATCAAGAAATATTATTTCAATAGTTATGGCTGATTTTCGATGGCATTCCGATGTCAGCAAACCTAGTCATGAGAAAATGCTCGATTGTTGAACAAAGACCCTTTGCACATTGTAAACGTGTGCCTCGCAGGTCAAAGTAATTCCATGTTCTATTGTGCACCAATAATCGTCTGACCATTGGTAACACGCTCCACTTGATACAACGCTCCGTCTGGATGTTGATTTTCATCACTGATGCCTGACCATTGTCATTTATATTCTACTTGAATAAATTTTACCTTCGTCAATGGGGGAAATTACGAGGTATTTGTTCAGTTTCTCTTCATATTTATCATCCAGAAATCCAATATGATAAATTGCAGTGATATGAAATGTAGTCAGGATATGACAGTCATATTCGAGCAAAGATATCTCCTTTCTCGGTATGTATAAAATAAAATACTTTGGTTTTATCAATACACCCAGTGCAAATTATCAGGATTACTTTATCGATATTCTACTCTTATTTCACAGGATAATTGCTGGGGAGAAACTGCGGATAGAAATCTGATGACTAACGACTAAATCAAATAAAATTACTGGAGTAAAATTATCTATGAAAATATTTTCATTTATTCTTATCAAGCATCAGCAAACAGATCGTAAAAGTCAACTGAAGGTTTTATTGATATGGACTGAATCCAAGGGATGCTCTTTTTGTGTCAACATTCGGTGAGAAGTTTTTATTAGTCAGCATTTGGATTGGCTCATGGTAAGTTTACAGTGTATACTATTGCTTGTCATAATTTTATTCTTACTCATGAAACTGTATATTATAAAGCAGAATACAACTACGCCACAGTTTTCCAGAGCTCGCATCGATATTCGTCGCCGCGTGTTGAGTCGAATGCCCGACGGTGCAGTGTGCGTCCACCCAACTGCTATCGATCACGCAAAAGCACATATATATATAAAGGAAGAAGGAGAATAATAATAATATATATACTCGCTAACTTTATATGCGTACTCAATTATCCACGTGAGACTTTGGTTCAATGGACCTAGATCCAAGTGTATGTGGAATTCTTTGATTCAATATTGCCAATTAGACAAAGCAGTCGAAGTTCTGCTTTCAGCTCATGATTAGGACACAATATTTGATGCAGAGATTGAGATTGGACCTTGGATACTTTATGAGTATGTAGCAGTATCGCATTCCCGCAGGATACGATATAATTCTATATTGGAATTGAATTCTCCAAGTTCCTTGACGAGGAGAAAATCAATGGAACTGTTGTGAAAATCGTGAAATATCAACGCAGAAAATAGATAACTATGTTATACTGACTAATGTTAACATGAAGCCTTCAATCTACTAAACGTAGTTTCACTCCTATGATCAATCAATCTGGTGAGAGTATAGTTATAACGCATCAGGAAATGAAATTTACGTGGATGCACTATACAATTTTCTCTTCCTTGTTTTCAGAATTTTTATCTGTCAAACAAAATTGATCCAATGTGCTATTAACAACAACACATAAACTTCTTCCTAATTGAACTTTATTGATTCAAATTTTTTCTATTTTATTTTTCTCTCTTTTCAACAGCAATTCTATGGAACGTCTCATTGTAGGCAATTCAGTAAAAAGCAACAAAGTATGGAGAATTGAAGAAAACCAATTTTCAACGATTTTTTGATGACAAATGAGCTGAATGCACGCGATGAAAAAGTATATATTTAGATACAGAGGGGAAGAGAATTGGTGCGAGAATCACGAATCACATTCAATTCCAATGTTACAATTTTTTATATTCAAATATAAAGTTGAAAACGAAGTCAATATCTGCAAAACGTAAAGAGAAAACCTGCAATAGAAGAATGAAATCTGAGTAAGTGCCACATGCTCGCGTGATTGCATCACTTCTTCCAATGTCTGCAGTGTAGATAAAAGAAAAAAACACCAAGTCGCACGTGATTGGTTTATGGACAAGATTATGTCGCAACCTGCTGCTACGGCTGCTGTTTTTCCAACAATTCTTCATCCTTTTTCTCAAGTCAGGACTCGGTTGTTCTCTGAATATGAATATTTCTACACATCAGTCGATACAAATGTTGAGGATGAATTTGGCAAGTAGCCATCACGAAGGTCAGGTTATCGGAATTCTACATCACCTCTACTCTCACGGGGTTGCAGATAATAAATATATTTGTTTTTTATTTTTCATTATTGTTCTACTCGTGCAATTTAATTACCCACGCGACTCGTTCCAACTAAATGTTTTGTCCAGTATCATATTTCATCCGGTGAATTTTAATTAACAGCTTAAACTCCGTTCCGTATATTCGCCCTGTATCACTTTTTTTTTTCTTCAGATGAATTTATCAAGAAGGAAATAATAACATCAAAGTTTTAAAACTTCCCAAGAGTAAACTCTGTGTTAACATTGTTCATAGCACTTTATTATAAAGTCTTAACACAATTGATGATAAATTATGAAGACAAAGAGATGATACTTAAACAATTTATAAAAATATAGATATTTTAATTTCCTTTCATGAAATAATGGATAAATAAATACCAAAAACTCACCTTCGAGTGTGGTGGATTCCGGGGGGTCCGGGACCCCGCGGACAGTGTGTCCCAACAGTATAAGCCATGAGCAAACAATGAAGCAGATTAATCGAGTGTCTCGAAAACGCGCCGACGAGTCGCACATATCTCAAACTCGAACTGGACGCTGTGGTCCGTTCGCTATTTTAAGTTTTATCATATCACATAGTCGCGATGCGAATAAACGTCCGCGCGTTTCATTTGATCGCTTTTTCCGCTTGCTCTTAATCCTTATAAATTATTCAAATAATCCGCGAAAAGAAAATTGAATCTTCAAAGACGATGGGGGAAAAGAAAAAGTAGATTAATGAATATAAAAATATATATTTCTGTTGGATCTATAAAATTTCCTCCGGAGGATACACTTGACCTTTTTCATACACTAACGCGAACTCGCTCATTCACTTTCATCCCCTATTTCTTCCTTATTCTTTTTTTTTCTATTCACCCTCTTAGCTTATACATATAGATAGTTCCGTTTTCTTTGTCTTCCCTCGATGAATCCGTCGCTACGACTGCGACTTGAGTTCCGGGTGACACGCGCGTCACGGCTGACGGTCAGGCAGTCCACGAGCAACGAGGCGACGAGGTGGATCTGGTGCCTGAACGTCGCGACGCAAAGGCGCCGGCGCGACCCCCGAGAACCGCCGACCCCTTTATGTGTAACTCTGAGTTCACCCTTGTTCGCTCTATTCACGATTCACCTCTCTTTCTCTTTCCATATAGTCAGCACGCATTTACCTATAATGTGTATATGAGAAACGTGTACTCGCATTCATATCACGAGATAACACCACAAGGTGACATAAGCCACGAAAAAAGCTTGGCCTAACTTGCCCTCTGACTTGCATCATTTTTTCCTACGTTCACTTATGTATCAAGTTTCACTATCAATCATGGCAATACTTCTCCATTTATAAGGAGCATCGAGATTGTAATACAACCGCGCCTTTCATGCATAGATTTTCTGTTTTCTTTAGATCATATATGTATATGTAGTAACTTGTTATTTCTAATACATTCCAATCCTTTTTTTTCATCTCATATCTCTCATACTGTGGATATAGAGTCATTATATTCGCAAACAATTATTCCAACATGCTCTCAGTATAATTATTCAATCTGGGATTTACTGAGTTTCATTTGCATGGATGAATAATCAATGATTGAAAAGTATTTGCAAGTTGATACTTCCGATGATACATATTGTATTTAATTAATATTTTAAAAATAGAATTGATTTGACATGGTGCAATACGCAACAGTGGAATATAAATGAATGCATAAACGAAAGGTGATATAATAATTGTATATGGTGGAAAGAGAAGGGAAAATTGAATGCTGTGGAAATAGTTACACTTTACTATTATTTCTTCCTTTTTTTTATCTTCAACGTTTTCCTTTTTTTCGTGAGTTATTCACCGCATTGAGTTTATTCATTGAGGTATATTAAAATATATTTATGGAATAAGTAGTGTATACCTATAAAAAATAAAAAATTATGACGCGAACGCAAGAGTATTTACGCTTGGATGAAAAAACTTGAAAGGTGATAAAATAAATAAAATAGGTATCTCACATCTCGTGTATGAGATACTCGTTGACTATTTTCATCGTTCACTATCGATCGTTGTCAATACTCGAGCACAAATATTACATGAATCAATGCGACGAGAAGGAAAAAAAAATATTACTAATAAAAATATTTTTATATATCTTCAAATGTCGAGTGAATATGGGCGGTGATAACTTTGACACTATAAACATATTGAAAAGAAGGAGTAGAATGAAATCTATCGTACATTGATCCAGTTTGACATCTCTGTGTTTGAATAATCATAAGTTGTCAGAGTTGTTGAAGGAAAAAACTATAAATCAAGCTCAAGTATGAAGGAAATATAGACACGATATACAATGTAATTACTCTCATGTAGTTAGACGTTGCGCGCATTGGCCCACTTTTACCTTGCGCTGCTGCTTTTACGTAATCTTCTTCCTCTCAATCACGATATCACGTCTATATGCATTCCCATACTATCACGTAATATATGAAGTGGCTGTATAACATCCATTAAGGAGATCCAGCGATGGAACGACGCTTGAATAACACGAAAGGAAAGAGGGAAAACGAGATGCCCTAGAGGGCAATGGCGTTCAAGTTTTCTAGCCGAGTTCAAATCCCTGTCGACAACCTGCTACACCGCAATCCACTTTTTCCTCCCTTTTTACTCTTGATATATAAGTTACTGTCATCAATTTTGTTCGCATGTTTACACTTTGTTGTTTCTACTGCACTCGAGGCTCAACAAAAAGTAAAAGAAAATGATGCATTGAATAAATATGTTAAAATAAAGTAGGTGAGAATGAGTTGGTTTGAAAATTATTCATCACACTCGCAGTAGTTATTTATTCCACACCTTTATATTTTAAGTAATTCAGATATTAGCATAATTCCGATGAATGAGAAATAGTTTGAATTTTATAATTCTAGTTCCGTTCATTAATGCTAGTGTCATTATTCACACTTGGATGCTTGTAAACCTGGAATAATAAAATTCTATGAAGCAATTCGATATATCCAATTGAAATGTTTTCATTTATATAATATATGTATAGACTCACTGTATCAATGTTTGCAGCTATTTCATTGAGACACCAAATCAGCCCAGAATGTCGCGTAGTCCTTCAACACACTGCCACTAAAGGGACAAAAATGACATGGTCAACAATTCAGTTAGGAATATTTCACAATATCGATAGTGGGTCAGTTAAAGAAGATACTTAAATGAGTATTTATCTTTTATCTATTGCAATAAAATAACCGGTTTTATTTTATATGTAAACATCCAATACCAAAAGTGTCTTCTTATGCGAATGATATCAGTGGCAGCACTCTCACTAAATCAATCAACTGATTTATTTGACATAAAACATATACAATATATGTACTCACATAATTCAATTCTCGCTTACGAATAAATTATTGCAACATCATGATTTCACGATATTTTTGTTCAACTCACTCAATCTTTCAACCACCACTTTGAAATGAATAAATACGTACAGAACTAGTTATGATAAGATGAATTCAATTTTTTTTTCTCTCCTTAGAGTTTCGCATTGGTGAATTAACATAAATTCGAAAGGATTTGGACTTGAATACATGTCTGACAATCAATAATATTTATATAAATGCATTGGATATATTAATGCACGAGTCAACATCTCGAAGTGGTATATGAACATGACAAATTCTCAAGTAATGTTTTCATAAAATGTTATTGCAACCAAAACTCTTATGAAACTCAAAATTAAAAGTGTATAGAGATCACTCGTATATTGGATGCTTTTTTCATAATGAGGACGGGCTTTTTATGTGTATTAAATAATTGAATTAATTCTTGAAACACTCACGTAAAGTATACTTGGCCGGAATTTTGTGGAGCATTCCAAATAAGTGTTGCCTCTTGTTTATCCTTGGGATCAGCATGTGTGACTGCACTACATTCATCATGGGTTTTGGTATTTGGTGTTTGCGCAAATTTACCAATCCAGGCGTGAGTATTAACTTCTCTTGCTTGTATGAAAAAGCCCTTGAACGTGTCACCGTGAATTGTAACTAAAAAAAAATAACACAACGTATTAATATGTATTCCATTTACGCGTACATAATTTCAATTCCGATAAAATACGTTTCATATATTTGTTTCCTTTGCATGGCGTACCAATAATGAATCAAATTAATTACCACTAATTTGTTGTCCAGGTGTGTATTTCTGTGATGATGCAATTAATTGATAGGGGCTCGTGTTCAATGGCTGTGGACGTTCTTGTCCATGGTATGGTTGATTTGGTCGCTCCTTGACGCACGCATCGACCGGTGCTCCATCAGGAAATCCATCTACCAAATTTCCTGCCAACGATGTGATAGTGATAACGGCAATCAACAAAGGAATGGCTGCGTGTTGTTTCATTTTTTTTCCTTTATGTGTTTTTTTAATTCGTTAGTGTTGTATCAAGTCACTGTACACACCCTATAAATGTAACAATGATAAGTGGAACCTGGGAAATCAAAGCAGAGATGAAAGATTAGAGCAACGCGTGTGATGATGAACGATATCGCTATAATATTTCAGTCAATCAAAATCAACAAATGAAAATGTATTCAGTAATCCTAGTTTTCAATTAATTTTTACCATGATTTCTTAATCAACATTCATTTACATATTACAATGAATATTTCAATTCAATATTTAAACAGGAAAATCGAACTGATACCTACCTAATGAAGATAACTGATGTAAATATGAATAGTTGATAGAAAATTTATTAACAATTATCCTTCGACTTTTCGAACACGTCCTTTTGAAAGAACTGTTTAATGTTAACTGGTGACAAATAGAATTTTAACCAACTGATATGTTCAAAAGTGACCGGATAAGAATCCCACCATTAATGACAAGTGCTCGATTCCCTTACTTCTGCAGCTGTGTTTCCTCCCATCATTTTTCCAATTGTCACTTTCACCTTACCTCGACACCGTGGTGTCCACTATCGTCAATCAACAATTCAGTATTGAATCTTGCATATTGCACTGTACTTGGCACGCGATGTCACATATAATACTCCATGTATTATTGACGAAGTCAGGGTTACAATGACACATGTTTTACTTGGCGCTGTTTGCTCATTCTTCAGACCATTTCATTCATAGAACTATGAATGGCCCTTTGTACTTTGTGTGTCTTTATCAGGAAGAGATGAATTTTTTTTTCTTTGCAAGCGTTGGCTCTAAACTGGAGATATCTTTTGAGCCGGCAATTCATCACAGTTATCTTCAAAAAATAATGGGGAATGTTGAAACATCGATCAATTCTGCATCCCCAACTATTGTAGTGGAAAATTCTACATTTAGATAAAAATTAAATTTATGGGGTTGTTGCTTTCATATTCTTCCTTCAACTATATTGAAAATGATGAGATTGAATAAGTAGAGGTAGCCGTCATCGAAACAACTCACGAACGCATGTATTATTGATCATATTTCAATAACAATGAGCTCAATCAAATCAATTTGAACAAACATGTCTACTACGGTTATTATAACGCAATTCAATTTCCATTTGGAATAATAGCGACAATTATGCGCATTCAATTTGCATGCACTTGTTGTGCCAAGCAAAAGTGGTGAAGCATTATAAAAATGATGAGCCAAACAAACAATAACATTATATGTGAATTAAAAAAATAATGCACCCGCAAAGATAATTATGAACTCAATCGTTTTTGTTGATTCGTAGAGGAAATTCAATCAGTTTCATTTTACATTCTATATTGTATCGCATTTTTTACTCTACGCTAATACAATCATTTATAACTGTTGATTGAAATAAAATAAATTAACAATTCAAATTAACACATCGTCGATTACGTTCATTATTTCATCCAGAGCAACCTTTTTTTTGTGGTTCTATTGCGGGTGGAGAGTAAACCCGACGATAAAATGTAATAATCGCTGATCGTACTTGATACATATACAATTTTGCGGCTGACCAACGCATATAAAGTTCATATAAGTGTATACATCCAAGACTCAAATAACCGTGGGCGCGATTTGCGTGACAGTTAATTGTGTTGCGTGCTTAACATATTATTTTTTTTTTCTTCTTTTCATGTGTCAAACCATTCGCACGCATCGTGAAAATTCATATACGCGTTCATATATCACACTCATTCCCATTTGACCTAACTATATATGGCTAGGTAATTCTCCCTCTCGCTCTTATTCGCATGTCGGCGTACTTTTTATGTCACTATATTGATTTTTCCGAGGTAGGGCCTATCCGGGCGCTCGTTGTTAGTAAAATATTCTATGTGGGTGCACATAACATCATCCCCTGCTTCCGTGTGAAACCATTTCGCATTAAGGTTTTGAATATTTAATTACATTTGATATTCGAAACCATTATGCGAAATTATTTTATACATAAACTTGAGGGCGAATGAAGATTGAAAAAAAGACTTGTCGGTAACATTTTCATTGGATCTTGAAGATTATCGTATGAAAATAAAGATATAAAATATATGGGAAAAAAGCAGCTATTCTGAGTAGATAATTTTCTAAGAAGGAATGTTGTACTCTCTCATGTCCTTCATGAAACAGAGACAACAGCGCATAAGTTACCTCCAGTCGCACACAAATACAAATATGGTCATTATTGTAAATGTTAATTACTTCTTCGGAGTTTCGCATATGCTCTGAACGGGGTCACACATTTGTTCACTCAAAACAGCTGCATAAAATAAAAACTGTACAATAGTTGAAGCATTGCATTTTCTCGTATTTATATAACGCATCAATTTCCTGAATTAGAATCGCCCATGAAACAGCACAAACGTAACATAATACGTTTTAATCGTCCTTCGTGTTTGAATGGAGGTATTCACCATTCTCTACGACCTCGAGTGCGCACGGACGTGGAAACCAGCCTCTTATCCTGCGTTTCGAATCGCAATCATCCGACTGCTTCTCGCCAAACAGCCAATACCTAAAATCCAATCGATATAAACAACCAATGTTTTATGTATAATCAATATGAAGTCAGTGTTAAAGCACTCTAAGGAAGCGAATAAAACAATCTGTAATTACGCACGTTCGCCTGCGAGTCACATTGACAATATCATCGACATTCAATCTTATACGCGGCTCATCAGTACAAGGCGGATGACAAACAACCTGCCATCCATAACTAATTGGTATCCAAGAACCAGAGACTGAATACATGATCCGATATCGACGTGTCCGTCGTCTTTTTTCCAGCTTTTGACGGCCTTGCTCCACCTTTCAGAATGAAAAAAAATTTCTTCTCATTTCCTCATAATTCTATTTATTGCTCTTTCTTCCTTTCAACTTCAATAAAGCCATCCCATTATTTTATTTTCCTACATTATTTCTTATCGGTCTCTTTAATACACTTACCGTGAGTGTATATTGATCACAGTCGTCACGAACAGGCCAAACAATGCCGTCGCCCTCAGGTATGCAGTGCCACTTGAGTACCTGCTTGAGGTTGAAGCGCCAACCCTTAGAATAAGGATGAATAAAAATATCATTTGTGCCAAATCTACGGTATCTCGCTTTCTCTAAAATCCAATCTTCGATTCCAGTGATATTACGAATAATTCCTGATAACTGAAAGTAGAGCAGCATGCCAACAGCAAGAACAACACCAATAGAGAGACCAATTGTGAATACAACTAATATTAAAGTGAACACTGAAGGTAATGGAAATCTATAATTCCTTCTTGACAGAACAATTATTAGCCAAGAAACAAGAATTACTGTAGAGATACAACAGCCGCCTACGGCGCTTGCTAGAAAAGTTGTAAAATGCCCATGATTGTAATGGCCCACGCAGTTGTTAATCCATGGACAGTGATGGTCCATTTTTAAAACGCACCGACCACCTATAGAAAGAAGATAGAGAGAAGAAGTGTAGCACAGAATTGTCTGGATAAGTTAAATAATTTTTGAATTATTCATTACATTTTCTGCAGTGATGGGACCTCGGTGCTTTGTATCCCTCGCAAACTTTGCAATATTGTAAATATTTAGTATCCTGGATATTCTCCTGCATAATAATCCTTCAATTAATATTCAGATTGCAAATTTTCATTCATTAATGCAATAGTATTTCTTCATTTTACTCACGGGTTTCCAACCCAATGACAAATAACCTGGACCCTCATAAATCGCACTCATGAAGTGATAAACGGTGGATCCACTAAGCCCAATAAATAAAAATAAACCTGCTCCAGCAAAAATACTATCGAAATGTGTCCACCATTGTTGCCCACAATGTATTGTCATAAGTATGATGACTTTTATGATTCCTGTGAACATAATTGAATAATTTTTGAGGTCTCTTCTTACCACATTTCATTTCCATGACGATATTCTACCAATAAACCATATGAAAATGTTCAAATTTCCAACATTAATAAATTCTGCCTTCATTTCTTATCAGTAGTCAATTGTAGGCACATTCAATTTGGAAATATCCAATTTTCAAACCCTTATGAGAATCCCTTACAATTACATGGCTTAATAGCTCACTTATAATAAAAACATAAAGATCAAGATCCAACTCTGCCTCAATTGAGACGTGACAGTACAAAATTTGCCGCTATATTGCTATTGGTACAATGCATAGCACACGCAGTGACGACAACATAAAATAAATTTGCCACGGGAGCCACATTGATAAGTTATTGTTGGCGAAATTATACATTGCAACTGAGTATGAGTCTGTAATTAAGGAATAACGAGCCGGTATCAACACCGTGAAGATAAAGTAAGAAATAGTAATAAACAAATACTTGCAAAAACATTCATAACCTCAAAAAAAAAGCATAAAAGTAAGGCTACAATTACAAATGCATGTACCAAGTGCTATATTCAATGTGTAACGCCTACACATATCAAATTGAGTTTATATTTACGACATACCGAGAGCAGTAAGTGGTCCCCAATGGCATATTCGTTTCAGTGGACCGAAACACATTCTGTTGATATAAATCGCCCACCGAAATTAACCTGTCCAATCATTCGGCACAGTAACTTTATCGTATTAATGATAAATAAATTACTTTACTATCAGTGTGAAGCTTTATCAGAGGCTGATTGTCTCTTCTGTACTTGACAATACAGTTTGATATTTTTCGGTTGGCACCAGTGATATTGAAACAAATTGTCGCGGCAACTTTGTATTGAGTTTTAGCATATCAAGGTCACAAAAGTTTTCATCAAACCAAACGTAAACATAATGTGTGATCATTGTTTTCGTTTGTGATATTGAGAATGAAAATTATTTTGAGGTTATAATATGTTACATTAACGAGTGATTTGATAAAGCTTTGTTAAATTTCAATGCAAAAAAGCACTGTTATCTTGAGTAAAATGATATCCCACGATGAAAAAGTATGTTTAAATCATTATTGTTCTAACGTTATGATAATTTGTTAATTTTTCAATTTTGTTAATAATGTTGCAGCGTTCTGAGACATTTCATCCAAAGACTCCTGGTCCTCGTCGTCCATTGCACGAAATGATGAATAATTCAATGCGAAAAAGGAATCGGCAAACGAATATTGAAAGTCGGAGAGATATAGAAGATTCGGATCACAAGTCTGTTAACGATCGGCATGTAGACGATTTGCAATGTGATGACGAATCATATTCACATAATTCAAATGTCGACGAGGATGTTTCTGACTGTGCAGAGTCGCATTCATCGAGAAATGTCAGAGCTTCTTCATTGAGGCCTTCACCGGTATCTCAAAAAATCACCAAAACATCGTCGAATGTATCGCCCAAATCATCAAGTTCTCCACAAAATATGACTCAAAGTGTTGGGGAGGAAAAAGTTTCCACTAGAACTTCCAATAAATTCTGCAAGTTTCATAAAACAGAGTCCAATGATGATGAAGAGAAAAAAGGAACTAAACTCTATTGGCTTTCCAGTGTTGTTTTTATTATTGTTTGTCTGATTATTGCTTCCTTTTATTTCTCTGGCGTCGCAGGAAATAAAAAGTCTGCGAAAAGTGAGACATTGCGAGAAGTCGAACTGATACATAATTTCGAAGCAATTATCGACGATATGAGTTATAAGTTCAAAAAACAACATTCTACCATTTGGGATGAGATATACGCTGGAGTTGTCGATATCATAAGACATCCATTGAAACGATCTGTAATTTTTCTGTTCTCTAATCAAGATGATCCCATGTTTTGTCTTGCTAAAATGCTTGGGAATGCAACAAAAGAAATCTTACATTCGGACGATAATTTATGGTTGACGCCTTCCGATTTTGTTAACGACTATGGAGAAGTAATCGAAAAATTCAAGGGATCTATCAAAGAACATAAAATTGTGGTAAATAATAGATTTACAACATAATTGCTATTTTTTTGTCAGAATTTTTGTATCACATGTCGCTGATTTTCCAATTGTTTACAGGTCATTGAAAATATATTGGCCATAAATCCTGAAGCGATGAGAGCTTTTCATAATTTTTGTGACAGTGAATATCCTCTCGTGAGTCAGACAATCTATATAATCACTATGATTGCTAAAGGTTTTAAAGGAAATGAGAAACCACATATTTTCGTTGAAGAACAATTGAGACGTAAACTTGAAGGTAAAATCAATCCAGATAAACTTCAGCCGTTGATTACTAGGCTTACAGATGCGGCTATTATTCATGTTCAGCCTGAGCCGGATATCACGAGTTGTCCTCTGCGCTATTGAGATATAAAATAATCATTTTCTTTTCTTTCTGAAACATATTATTTATCCGGTACTTATACCTATATGAGATATTTTGTATTGATAACGATTCCATGCGAGTAACATTCTCATCAAGCATCCCTGGATGTGAATAATCATTTTCAAACTCAAGAGACTCATTTAAATATTTTTGAAATCGTGCGCACTACCATGTTTATGTGATTTTGATTCTGATATACATACATACATATATTTTTTTTTTTTTTTGAAATTATTGAACTTTATTTTGTTTTTCTTTTGTCTTGTGAAATTGTCATACATGAGGAAGAAATATATTGGTGTTTCATCGGAAAATTGCACGAATTTTCTGTTTGTGGATGTGGGTGTATGTGTGTCTGTTTTTCATAATACACTTTCACCTGTATAGATATAATATGAAAAATATAATGTCAAATGATGAACCCAATATTATGTTTTTGTTTGTTTTCATTCCGAAATATAGAACGAGTTCAAATGTGTATTCGATATTTCATCGCCAGCAGGTCGTTCACATCGTTTTCTACGACAATAAAGTATTATTTCTGTTTGATCAGTCAATCTCATTGCCAACTTATGCTGATAACAATAAAAGAAAGAGAAAACAATCATAATAAGAATATAGAAACAACAAATTAGAGAAGAAAATATGAAATAGTTACAATATTAATAACAATTTGTCTCTGAATAAACAGAAATCGTGACATGAGTGAGTGATTTTTTTTTATAAAAAATATTTTCAGAAATTTGTATATGATAAATATATTCTGTATGGATAAATTAATCCAATATTCATCTTTGCACATTGGCAATGAGAATCAACGTTTATGTTTTGCACTGTCAACGAAGCATCCTTCTATCTTTATATTCGTGTTTTGTCCATCGCATCTGTCGTAACGCATTTAAAAGTCAATCAACTAGAAAATAAAATTGTATACATAGGCTTTTTTTTCATTATCATATAGTATTGGTATCGTCGAACCTAAACAATAAATACATTTTATACAGTCACAGACCCTTTATACAGAATCACCCTGATGTGATTATGGACAAAAAAATCCATCATACTTGCGTTCATATGACTTAATTCCACGTTCGCTTTATTGAACCACAATTTTTTGTTGTGTTTATGTCACTCATAAAAGAGGGTACTTGCATTTTTATTTGTATCATATACAAATAATTACTTACCAGGTGCATTTTATCATGAC
The DNA here is from genome assembly GCA_030523045.1 of Meteorus cinctellus. NCBI lineage: Eukaryota > Metazoa > Arthropoda > Insecta > Hymenoptera > Braconidae > Meteorus > Meteorus cinctellus. Next base: position 523,502 of record JAPYZF010000016.1, on the reverse strand, counting down.
AGAATGAAGAAAAAGTAGCCGACATCACGCCGGGAAAGCTGCAATTGGAATTCTTTGAATGTTCTGATGGAAACTCTGTATAAAAGGGCCCTTTTTTTTTAAATCACGAGATTCGTATTTACAGTAAAAAACGTTCGATTGGTCGTGTAATGTATCTCTAGCTAGTAATTAACCCCGTCGTTACGTAATGTTGTCCGTACACCTATTCCATTTTTCAGTCAAAGCAGTAAATTTTGTTTCGTCCCGTCTAACAATTGTCAAATATGAAGTGATATTCATATTTTTGTTTTTCATGTTCGTACTTTTCCAAATATATGATTTAAATCATTGCGTCGAACAAGGCGTGACAATAATATCCTGCGACAGTGTTCTCCAGCTGCTTAAAACTAATTCCTTTTTCACTTTTCATCATTGTAGCGATAAGAAAAGTATGTTTACTTATTCGCGTTTTTGGGAGTAATTTTTTTTTCTGTTCGAAAGTTCTACTCAAGCCCTAACATTTATTTATGAAAGTGTATGTAATTGTTGGCTTTTACTTTGTTATTGTTTTTTTCTCTATCCTCTTGTTCCATCCGTAATAGATTGTAGTGTTAATAAACGAAAAGATAATAATAATCATAATTGGACGATTAATACAATCATGAGTGTGTATATATCATTATAACTGAGCCCAAAGAATATTTACGTCTAAAAATCGTTTTGTATTGTTGTATATAATCTATACAATATACATGTTTTGGCTAGGACGATTAAAAAAAATTCGAAATAGAAACAAGATTACCATTGACATTGCGTGAAGTTATAATGTCAAGATACTATTTGATGGCTCCTGTCATTGTTTGCATGATTACTGCTGACTTTGTTTGCGTTTCCCTCTTTTAGAGAGAAAAAAATGAGTTCAAGCACATCAATACAAGGATGGTAATGGAGAGGAGTAGTTTCGAGAAGAATTGAAACCATTATCATGATCGTTCAGAACATGCAAAGAGCAAATTTCTAACATACATGCTGAAACGTTTTTTTCTCTTTGACCGGCAAAATGGGGCACATAAATTTAATGACGAATGCGTGTCATCCATCAAGAAATTGCCAAGATATTCGTATTGTTTCAATAATCCTCGACTGTTTATGTTGATGCGTATTTAAAATTCAAAGTTTTGAACTGACAATTGTGACGAGTCAGCTGCATTGAATTGGAATTGTTGGCCTTGTGAATCAACTGAGGGCGCAATCCTCGAATCCTCCTCCTCCGAACCGAAATAACGTTCAATTATGTCGAAAGATTTTTGATAAATCTCGATATTTTGATGTGATTGCAAAAACTCTATTTTATCTAGGCCTGAAATGAATTTATAATCATTATCATCAAGATTAATGTTCCAATACTCATGAAATTTTCGCACAACAATTATTAACTTACCGTAGCATTCTTCAATTACAACTGTGTAAGGATTGACACCATTGTGAACGCTTGCGTCCTGTTCACCCAATCGCAATATATTTTCCAAACCATTTAATGCCACTTGAACTATCTTCGCGTCCATAACTGTCAACAAATCACAAAGCGGTGGGATACACCCTTGGAGTACTAAATAACGTATTTGCTCAGGACTTCCGCCACTCGTTCCGTTCGTAATCGCCCACGCAGCTTCCTTTCGTGTTTTAAACTCTGCCTTACCCAAAATATCGATCAACACTGGGAATATGTTAGCATCTATCACTGCCTATAAAATAAGAAGAATACAATGGATAAAATTGTTGGTTGTCTGAAGTGAAGCCACATGAAAATGACATACTTGAATTTGTTGCGGATTTCCAGCGGTAATATTTGATACAGTCCAGCACGCCTCTTTTCGCAGGGTTTCACGCGACGAGCTCAACAGATGAAGAAGACAAGGAAGTACGGAGCAATTCAGGACGACTTGAGTTTGAATATCGTCTCCAGTTACAATATTACCAACTGCTCTCAGAGCCGCACTAACAACATTGTGCTCTTCATTCATGAGAAGCTCAACAAGACGTCTACATACACCAGCATCAATAACCGCTTGGATTTTGTTATTCGGGCCATCACTTAGATACGAAAGTGCCCAACAGGTATCAGCTAGTACGTCGACGTCCGTGTGATTGAGGAGATGCGCGAAAACAGGTAAACAAGGTGAAACTTTCTGGAAGGCTGGCGCTGGACTTTTACCACGACACAAATTTGATAATGCCCAAACAGCGTTACGTGTCATTGATAGACGTGTTGTCTTTGTCAATAGTTGAAGTAATGGTGGCAAAATACCACTATTGAGTATGTGATCTCTGCACTCTGGACTATCGCCAGCTATATTGCCCAACGCCCAAACAGCCTGTTCCTGTACATCCTCATACGATGAAGAAAGTAATGCGATGAATGTCGGTACTGCTCCTGCCTCAATCACCATATGCGTTTGTGGCGATGTACCACTAGCGATATTCGTTAATGCCCATGCTGCCTCGAATTGTAATATTGAATTGGAATCATTCTTCAAAAGTTCTACAAAACGTGGGACAATGCCCGTTTGGATAACTTCATCGATGGGCGGGTTTGGTTCACGCGAAAGAAGTTTACGAAATTTCTGCGTTGCTATAACTTGCTCGTCAACATCATTACTGTAGAGTGATTCAACCATTTCTTTCGTTATCACAGGCGATTGCTGAAACGAAATAATTAGTTGATTTCTTTCTTCTCATCAACGAGTGCATCATAAACACTCGAAAAATTAAACCATAAAATACATACTAGTATGGGTAATGGTACAGAATAATCATCAGTGGTGGTGAGACACTCTTCGTCAGCAACGATAGATGGAACATTTCGCCTCTTAGACAATTGTTGATCCCGTTTTTGTTTACGAAGCTGAACGCCTTCTTCTTCTCGACGACGACGTAGCTCCTGGGAATCCAAGCCTACATTTTTATAGCGATGTTTGTGCTGCGGTCCACTTGACATCTACATTAATAATCCATATTATTCACTCAGCGATCACCCCTACATATATATCATCATTACCTCTACGCAAAATTAATAATTGAACACATTAATTCGTGTAATTCTCTAGAATTCACAACCACCCGGAAATCAGAACAGATTTTCAATATTCAGAGTATCAGGTCGTATCGGTATGAGTGCCCATATCAGATATCTTTGACAAAACAGTCTTGGAATAGCATAAAGTGAATACAGAAATAGGGTTAGGTATGAATAGTTACTCATCATATCAAATGGGTATCGCTCAGAAATGCGAAAAAAAATAACATGATTTACGAATAATCAAGTGAATGAACAATGAGAATCGATTGATGAACTATTGAATGCGTGGGCGTGCATGCCCATAGATGCACTTACGAAATCGGACATTTTGGCACACACAACGGGCAACACGATTGACATTGATATGAAAAAATATCTTACGCACACAATTTTATTGAATGACGTTTAAATATGAGCTTCCCACAGAATAATAACCTGTTTCTTCTATTTCCAATAAATCAATATAATTATTCTGAATACTCACAATTGCGTTTTGTTCCGGCCCGACAATATATTCTAAGACGATATCATAAGAGTATTTCTGCTCACAGAAGATTCAGTACGGCTACACTTTTTTTTTCACATTGATTTCATCTCTCTCTCTCTCTCCTGCTCGCTTACTCACACACCCCGAATGCACGACAAGAACTCAAAATTGCAGCACCCTACCCGTATATATATTTATATATATAGATATATATATATGGGTGTGTGAGAGTGATAAAGAACGAATCGGAACATTCGCGCAATGTATCACCGAGTTTTCTAGAATTTTATCGTTAAATGGTAGTGTCGCTGCCATTCTTATCGACAGGAGAAATGGTTTGTCTGCAAACATAAATTACCAACTGAAAGGGAATTTCCGAATCGATTCTCTTCTCGTAATAAATGTAGAAAGAAACAGATGAAAGAAATAATTGTCTGTATGGCTTTGGTTGATCCATTTGAAGATACAGAACAATTTTTTCAGTTATTTCAGCCACTGAGAGAGAATTTATGCGATGAATAAATTCGAAAAGGTTCTCACTCAGTCGATATTCTGTAACGATTAATGAACAAGAGCACAATATATAACATGAGATTTTTGATGATTTAAGATGTCGTTACGATCGAAAATGTGAGAGCGCATGTGATAAAGATGAGGAAACTGACCAATAGTGTGCCAATGTTGAATTCAAAAGAAAAACGTTTGTATTGTGAGACCGTTGTAAAAAGTTGGTGACTGCACGCGAGGAGTGGCAAAGTTTGTGTTTATTGAATCACAAATGAAGGAATTGTCGTATTAATTCCGTGATTAAATGTATTCAGATTAGTATTGTATGATCTTTTAATACAGATATCAGTCAATTATTGATATACAACGATAAATAAGAAGAATGGCGGACATTATGACTGGGTGAGTGTAAGCACAGTTGACGCTTGGGAATTTGAGAATCCATTTGCCCCAAAACAGGTGCTTTATTCCGGTCTACCATGTCAAAAATGTCAAATGTGGATAAAACATGATGAATTAATTTATTTATTTGGGACATCAAGTTGTTATCATTCTGTAGATATACATAAATAATCGCTTAATTCATTCATGCACATTGAATTGTTGAATTTTGTTACTTTATTTGTTTCTTATTTTTGTTGTAGACAAGAGACACTGGAGAAAGTGTATAAAGAGGCCCAAAATTTGATTCCAAATTTCTTCAAAATATGGCAAGAAATTGGATATGATTCACACACGATAAATATATTTAGCAATGATTTTTTTAACAATACGCAGGTATTGAAATTATGTTTTTATTACCATTTCATATTGAATGGGTGAATTTATGTTGTGAAGTTGATTCAATATTTGTGATTGGTTTGTAGAGTTTATGGCTGGAGATGTTACATGAAATCGAGGATAGGAAATATGGTTTGGTCAAAAAGGTAGATTCATTGTGCAAGCAAATTGCAAATCTCGAAAAGGTATAATTTTTATTATTATATTGTTTTTTGTGTATATATTTACACGTTGAGATTTGTTTTCGATAAATTCAATTTCTTTGTAATTGACAGAAATTAAATATGGATGTTGTTCTCGATGAGTACGAAAATGAACCGTTGATGGTACTCGAGGGGAAATTACGAGATCGTTTATACGATCTGGACCAAATCAAAGAACAGAGACTCACGGCGGCACGAAAACTGCTGGAGAAGGTGATTTGTGTTTATGCTTCTTCAATCTATTTCGAAATATCTTCTGGATCATCAATTATTAATATTATTTTCCCATTTTTCTTCATGTTTTTCTATAGGAACAACTTCTTTGCGAGTCTTTAGGTACGAAACCAGTTGGCATGGACAACAGTTTACCTAGTGAAGAAGAATTGCAGAATTTCAATTCATATCTTACAGAAAGGGAAGCACAGATATGTGCTTTGGATGAAAACTTTAAAAAAATACGAGAGTCCATTATGAAAATGATGGCTGAAATGTCTTATACACCGGTTTATGACTTCGAACAACTCGTTTGTAATGAACATCAAGATTTTGTTTTTTCGCCAAGCAATATGAAGAAATTGCAAGAATTGCATGATCGCATAAAAAGTGAACTTAAAAGTATGAAAGAAACGGCCGATCGAAAACGCGAAGAACTCATAAGCCTGTGGAGATATTTGGATGTACCTGAACAAAATTATCGGGAATTCCTTGATGCCCATTCTGATTTCAGTAGCGCAACTATTGCCGCTTTGAATAATGAAATTGCAGACTGCAAGGAAATACGTATCAAAAACATAGCGCAATTTGTTGAAAAGTTGCGAGAAGATTTGTCAACTTGGTGGGACATTTGCAAATTCAGTAAAGCTGAACGTGATGCCTTCAAACCAATACATTATGAAACATTTACTGAAGATATTCTCACACTCCACGAGCTCGAACTTGCGAGAGTTCGAAAATTCTACGAAGATAACGCCGTCTTATACGAGTTATTAAATAAACGTGAAGAAATGTGGGATCAGATGAAGGAACTTGAGCGTCATGTTGAGGATCCAGATCGATTTCACAATCGTGGCGGTCAACTGTTAGCTGAGGAAAAATTGCGTAAACATTTCAACAAGAATTTACCAAAACTTGAGATACAATTGGGGAAATTGATAGATGAATACGAAATGAAAAATGGTGTGCCATTCACAATTTTCGGTCTAACACTTGAGGAATATGTGAAGCAACAGGTGGATGAGCATCAGGCGCAAATGCAGATTCTAAAACAAGCAAGAGTGAGTATTTGATGATAGAAAGTATTAATCATAATTCTTACATGGTTGAAAAATGTTTTTGCCTTCAGGCTAAAGCAAAAGATGAAAAGAAATCAGCGAAGAAAACTCCCCTCAGTGCATCAAGACGTACACCCGGAATCGCAACTAGTATTCGTGCTATTCAGACGTCATTGAAACGGAAACAAATCGATCGTTCACCGTTATCAGCATTAAATAAAGCTCCTCGAATGGCCACCAGCGAAAATACACGACCCAGAGCACATGGTTCGAAGATCCGTCGAAGTGGTCGAGTAAGTAAGAGTGTAAAACTATCTCCTAATGTTGAAATTTAATTCAATTTAATTGCGAACGAAACTAGGTGGTGAGGCGAATACTCGGATCATCATTCAATAAAAAATCGCCCAAGAAGTCGTTGAACAAAACGAAAACTCTTGATTCAACTATATCGACAGCTTCCTCCAGTAAGGAGAATCCATTGTATGAAGAGTTCAAAGAATATTTGGATGGAAGGGATGAACTGAGGAGTACAATTGTACCAGAGGCAAATAATTCCGTAATTAAGCCAATGAAGAAGCCAGTCAAAACCCCAGTTAAACCAACTCGCAAGCATTTTTCCCCAATTACACCTCGACTAACGCCTAAAACTTTATATAATTCAGATTCGTCCAGAAGTCCAAGAATCGCCAGTACACCACGATTTACTACGGCACCTGCTAATGTCCAAAATAAATTCTGAAATATCACAATAAAATAAAAATAACTAACGATATTTTTATTATATAAACAATTTATTAGGAATACTTTAGATTGCTTGATGCAATTGAGAAATTATTCATTTTTGTATCTCAATAATGCTATTTATTTATTAATTTGAAAAATGGCCATGGCTTTTTTCCTACTATACACAAGGTGTTGGTTGTTGATCTTAGTAGCTTTTGTTCTATTGGACGCAAATAATTGCATTTACACTAAACAATATTTTCTTTATCAATAACAAATATCGGTGACTTAAATTCAAAAATTATTGCTTAATAATATGATAGACGATCGTTGTAATGTTTAATTTTTATCATTTTATTTTTACATGACTGTATTATTCTTTTTATTTTATAAAGTTTAGCGCATTCTAGGTGTATATGTAAATAAATAATGATGCAATCCAATTGAAATAAATAAAAATTCACACTAATTGTAAGCAGCTCAGCTAAATTCTTAATTCATCCTAATTCTTCATTCAGAGTGTATTTCACTTTCAATTAATTTTCACTGTTGCCTTGAGCTGTAAGTCTTTATTTGATGCATCTACCACTACGTGGCGCTAGTTCGGCATTTTGAATTATCGTTGATCAAGCCGTTACAAGATGGCGGCACATATTCCCCTCAATCCCGTTGCAACTTTGTCTCATTCTTCTTCCAACCGACAAATTCATATTCCACATGTCGCCGAAATGACTATTCCATCTCTCTGCTGCCCATAACTTCATTCCCATACATCCTGAGAGTAAAATAAAACATGCAGCAAGTCTAGAAATCTGATTCTATCCATATTTTATAAATCGAAGACGACGTCCATTGTATTCGTTGCAATATATTCATTGAGAATGGAAGCTAATTGAAGGTCTAAACAAGTAAGCACAAACATTCGAATTGCAATCTACAATTCAAAACATCGTAATTCAACAACAATCACCAAATAAATGTTATTTATTCTGCAGCATAAAATATATAATATAAAATAATACGATTTTATAACCTCTATAACTGTTATCTGTAACACAAAAATGATATGAGATTGGTGGCCAGGTTGACCGCAGGTGATAAGAAAATACGCAGAAAGCAAAAAGGATATGATCGATAGTAGGTGTGGCCTGTAGTAGGGAACTTGTGGTATCACAAGCTCCACCCACCTGTCATGCGTTTGCTTCCTTTTTGGACAGAACTAGAGAGTCTCAGGTGTGCACACCCACCCTCGATAATTGTCTTCACCAAACTTCCGGCCTTCAACAATCACCTACCGCCTTTGGTGTAGATATGCATTCTTTTTTCTTTTCCATTCAACATTATTATCAGCATTTCAATCATGAGAATTATTTATTTATATCAAACGTAAACATAAACATCAAGTTTGGATAATAATATCAAATATATCAAAGTAAAACGCATTTAGGTCACCGACTTTTTTTGATTGAATCGAATTATTGTAGAACAAGCGCTACAAGTATTTTCTTATATATAATTCTTAATGGAGCAAAGGATTTATGATGATTTATCATATTGGAAATATCAAGAACGACTGATAAATGATGAATATCATTGATTTATTCTTTCAGGATATCGAGTTTTTTCTTCATAGGCAGTTTATATATTTTGTGTCAGTTCTGATGTAGGATAAAACTGAATATATTGCCGAATCCCATAACTGGTGTACGAATAGTAATGGTAGAGTATACACGATGAGAAATTTTTTACGTATCAATAGATGGTCGTTTTCTTAAATTGATCTAACATTAATAACACCTGTGGCATTTTCAGTGAGGAGTTTGCGTAGAACCGCAAATAAACAAAGCGGACTAATTGAAAAAACTCAATTTATCATTGGAAAAAATTGGGAATCTTAGATGAGAATACCTTATTATCATATATATGGACGAAATATATGAGCCTCAGGTGTAGTATTCACCCCAAAAAATGATTCTTTATAAATTTCCATATTTCGACCATTGTCCATTCCACTTGAGCGCATATTTATCTATCTCATTTTCTCACCCAATATCATTCTCATTAAGAATCCATATGAATTATATTATCACGATCACTATAATTTTTCATTTCTATTTCATGCGCATTGTTTTATCCAGGGATTTACGACATGTGGGAAAATATTTCCAAGTCGAGAGAGAAAAAATGAAAGTCAACGAGTCATCCAAGAGATGGAGATCCATAAGAGAAAAAGAACGAGCGAGATGTAGATATACATTATTTTATTTATATGTATGTTCACATATATGTAGTACGTATATATATATATTTGTGTGTAGGGAGACGCTATCGGCCGTGAGTAATGCACGGTGGCGTCCGCTCGGCGTCTCCTCCTCGGACGCTCGGCTGGACGGATTGATAAAGATTAAAGGTAAAGGGAGGTGGCGGTCCGGGGCTATAATACAGAATGGGGATGTGTTTGGAGAGTTAGGCGACAGAAGTCACCCAGCGAAACGAACGTCAGAGAGGGGAATGATGTCATATAGGGGTCTATATCGTTCATCCTTTCTCATCTCGCTCACTTTTGCTCTTTCTCCCTTTTCTCAATTCATCTCTCTCATACTTTCATACTCAACTCAACAAATACATACACAGATGCAGGGACTGGGATTGATGCATCGAGTGAACACGCAGTGACGTAGAATCTACAGAATTACTAATTCGAAAGCAGAAGAATGAATCAAGGATAGTAAAAAATGATAATGAAAGATATAAATCGTATGTATGACAAAATTTACACATTTTTCTAAAAAATTTGTTGATTATCGTACCATTTTTTGTCGCATTGATTGATTACTTGATTCTATTTATAGGAATGTGAGTCAACAACTCCATTTATTCATCATGGTGAGGTGCTGATTAAGGAGTGACGTGAAGTCACATACATATTGAGATAATTCTCTTGGTAATGTATGTAGATAAATATGAGTTGAACAGCGAGAGCGATGAACTGATACAGAGTTTCATCACTAGAACAGTAGTGAATAACAAGAGGGAGATATGATAGTAAATATACTGCAGAATTAAAATTCTCAAAAGTATATTGCGGCTATAACGTTAATGGGATTTTGTAGTATTGAAAACTCTTGGTTTGCGACGCCAATGGATAGAGAAGTCCATGGGTGAGTCATGCAATCTCGTATGTATACATTCATATAGGCCAGTCTCCCTTGGCAAGATCCTCATGTGTGCGCGCACGCTTTTCTGGCCCCCGTACGCACCACAATAGAGAATAGTAAACGCGGTAAAGGTAACTCGCATGGCCTCACTCATGGATAAGAGACAGTGCAGAGGGAGAGCAATAACATTAAACAGACAGGGCGAAATACATATACATATATGTATATGTTATACTAAAGTACGACACGTGACACTGCTCTTCCTACTTTCCACGACTATTTTTGTTCTCTTCCTCCCTCATATTCATCTCCAGGCCAGTGAAGCGATTTTTCCCCTTCATTTATATCCCCTGCCATATTATAACTTTTCGCAAATTTAATGTTTAACCCACCCTGAATCACGATTATTTTTATTTTTTCCCCCGGTAACTTCATTCATCTGTCAAAAGTTAATATCACGTTGCAAATAGTTCATATTATTGCGTGGGTGATTTCAGAATTGATGAAAACAAATAATAGGAATGAAACACAAATGAAGATAACAAGCACCAGGTTCGTGAAACGGAAGGAAAAAAGAGTGGAGGGTGAGTATTTGTACGTCTACCTACATACGGTATAGATTGTTGCATCCATATGTACGTAAATTCTACAGGGAAATTGCAAACGTGAGGGCGAAGAAAAAACAGAGAGCACCGTCTCTATATATATATTTAAAGGCGAATGAATGAATGGGTTTCCAATCTGTTCCATCCCTTTGTCATTGATGGCTCGTGCCGCGTGTGCAAATCCACCTTTTCATTCTTTCTCGTTTTTTTTTCTCTGGTTCCCCATCAGCATTGCCTGGAGCTCATCCCCTCGTGGCTGCACACGCCTCACACCTGAGCACAATGGGGCACCCCGATATCGCCCCACGCACACATTTCTTGCTCTCTCTCTTTTCAAACTGTACCTCGTTGGTGCTCGTTCCATACACTGCTACTTAATACTCTGTCCTTCTTTCGTGGTTCCTATCGTTCATTTCCCTTGCAATAAGCCTTGGCATTTAAAATATATATAATGTGTAAAGGTAGCTCTGTCAACCCTCTATCCAAGCATTTCTCCTCTACATTCCATGTAGGATTTTAATCGACACATTCAACAATCATCGCACACATTCTCATCTCATTCGTATTTTAAATATCCCTTAATTGCATTTCATTCTATATTGTATTTAAATACACCACCCCCATATATATACATAATATAAGAATTTGCACAGGAATCTAATATTAATTGGCTGTTATTGATGATTCATTTTTTTATTCCTACCATCAGGTTCGAACGAGATGAATTGGGATGGATATAATTATACCTGTAGCTGTTGGGCGCAATTATGTGATAGAAGAGTGCGGGCTATAAGGTATATATATATATACATTTCATCTATATATGGATTACGATCAATTGGAGGCCCGCACCATTACAGAGATATAAAGAATGAATTACATGTCCGTATACATACATGGACATTGGTATATTTATGACAGTCAAGAATCGAGATAGGTGAAGCGTGTATATGCGACTGTTGGTTTTATTCTACCAACGAGGATGCGGGTATATAGTTGCGCGGTGTGGGAATCCCGCAATTTAACAGTAATTGTTTAATTGAGAGACACTCACCGTCGGTGAGGAGGATATAAATTGGTGTAAACGCCGCCAGAGTCTTGTCGCCTTTCGCCCTTGTTTATCCTTCCTATCATGTATATGTATAGACATGTACACGTATTCATGCACAGTTACACATATAAAAACTTAATAACTTATTTAGGCATATCTGACACATTCTCCTTTTTTTCATATCTAAAAGCCGCACTGTCAACGCAACAAGAATGTGTATATATATAAGGGGAAAATGTGACTTATGATCTCAGGACAATTAACAAAATGAGATCATTCGCAGAAATGGACCCACTCTCTTATCGTGATTAATAAAATTAATTCAACGAGTGTGAATACACGTACGCTCATTTTTCGTGCTATAAATAACGCATATTTATCGCTCTATGCAGGGACCATCACCTGGATAAAGCCAAAATCCGTTTTGCGTTTGGAAACTGCATCACCCTACTCCAGTTGCTGGCACGTTCAGCACACGATTTTTATATAATATACGTGAGCACGATATTCGTATATCGTACTCACCCTCCCTCGCTATATAACGCTATGTACACTCGTGTATGAACAGTGTACGTAGGTGCCATGTATAAAATACACATATGACGAGAGGAGGGTGGGTCGTATTCTTTCCGCCTGCATGCGCATCCATTCGAGTTATTGCATTACTGGCTTAGCTTTGCGCTATACGCGTACCCCCCTCGTGATTGCTAACCGTGTGGCCACGGGCCCACTTTCTCCTTCCCTTCAAACCCAATCTCGTTCTACCGCACATTCTCTCCTGCTCTATTTTTATTCCTCTACATACTCATTTGCTTCCCCTTCCTCGTATTTTTCATCCATCACCCATAACCAATATCCAATATTCCGTTTGGTGGAAGGGAACGAATTTTTTTTCGCAATGCGCGCACCTTCTGCACTGCCAACTGGATTTGTATATATGTATGTTGGTTTTGCGAGCGGATCAAGTAGGATTAGAGCCGGCATTGTTGCTGTTATCGAAGTATCGTTGCAGCAGCATAGCAGTACGGCAGGATCGAGCATTCAATTGTTATATATATATATATATATCCTGAACGTGAAATGAACAGTCTGGTTATTATTTTGTTATTTGAACTCTTGTTTGTACTATATGGATTTAATTCAGTTTCTTTGTTTTCTACTACCTATTGTATATTTTTATCGCGTCATAGCAGTTTAAAGATCTCAGAGGCTTACTCATAGGATTCGAGACCATTTCTACTTATTCTTTGATTATATTGGCTTCAATTTCATAATGAAAATTACTTTCTCACGGCGATAATGCTTTTCATATTTGTGCAAATACGATAATGTTATCATCATGCCTTTATGCTTCAGCATATTGATCGTAGTCAAATTGGATTTTAAGGAGACATACATCGCAAACTGTATAAGGGTCCTATGTTCGTGTTTTGATGCTGGACAACATTTTCATGTGCTTCATAAAACATATATACAAAGTTATTCATCACCCACATACTCTACCAAGAATTAATTACATCAAGAGTGGAGAAGTATATATTGTATGTATACAATGATGATGCAATCAGTCCAGTTATCTGGAACGTGTCAAGACGCGAGACTGTCATATGACTGAAACCAGAGCTGAAACTTCAAGTTAAAAAGCACTCCATCTTCAATAACGATTATGAGTACTTGAATAATTTTTTCACCTTCGTATATCAAATGATATTTTTTCATGTATCATTATTATCATCATTTTTATTTCCTCTTATTTCTCCCAGGCCTTCAGATAAATCTACCACATTCATACTGATCGCTTTCTCTTTTACTCCCCACCTCATGATGTTGACGTATTTTCTCATGGGACCGTTCGAATAACGTGAGCGAATGAGATACTTACATCCACATATGCGTATGTACAATCGTTCGTCGACGATACATACGTCAATGAAGAGGAGGGCCTGCAAACAGAGCAAAAAGAAAGGAGAGAAAAAAATTCACCATGTATTTATTCCCGTGAGAGCGGGTGCGCACATGTTTTGTGTATACATTGTTTCGGCAACGCAAAAGCAGAGCGATGGAGAGCACTTTTGGTTATACCGGGGTGCCTGTTAAATCTGGCCCGCATACGGGGTCCAGTGGGTGAATATCATGCTAAAACGACAGGGTTCCCGGTGGATAGAGTGAGAAAGCGAGAGAAAATGTGTATAGAGGTGTACACAAACCTCGGGCTGTTGCCCATATGGTGACCATGGCCCCTGGGTATACGTCCATAGGTAAGCACGCGTTTCGTTCCCGTGTACAATTTACTCTTCGCTATGTGCGCCTTCCGCCACTCTATGATTTTCTCCCTTACTCCTTCCCACTCGAGTTTTTCAATCTGTCGGTCCCCATGTGCGAACTTGGATCGATTCACCTGGACCGAACATATTTGTATAAACTCGAATCCTTTCATTATTCTTATTTTATTATAACTGTTACGCTTGCTTAATATTACCCCCATTTATGTTCTCCCTTCTTTATTCTTATTGCAAAGTGATATGTTGCAATTTAAATATTACTTTTAGGAAGTGAGACATCTGTTGATGCATAAATGCGATGTTTGAAAATCAAAGTGACAAGATAACGAAGTATGGTCAGAAAATCTGGTGTTTACATTTGAAAGATAATGTGTGTACGGCAAACGGCTACTGAACGTTTCAGATTTACTGCTGCGGTTTTTCACGAGCACTCCTGGGATCTACTCTATGGCAGGCAAATATTTACTACTCGGCTCGCTGATATGTACATATATACATATATATAGATTTGTGTATAGATATATGAAAGCCTTCGATGATGGCAAAGGCTCTATTACCAAGTGCGTTTGTCGTTCAACGTTCAATCTTTTGCCCATCGCACTTTGTCCTCTTATATATACTTTGATGCTCACTGTGTATCGTGTTTCAGCGTTATAGAGCATCTCTTGAAAGGGCAGGAGGATGCACAAGTGAACTGGTATATAAAGAGTTTTTCGAGTGAGTAATACACAGCACAACCATTTATATATATATATTTATATATGTGACTAGTGGTATGGTCTCTTGACTTTAACGTAGCGCTTCATTATCCACGAAAAAGGAGAATATTTTCCACCCATTCCCTCATTCCTTTCAATATTCCTTTTTTTTTTCTTCCAGTTTATTTTATTTTTCGTTGGTGGAGCGTGTCATATAATGCCGTTGAAAATTTTTCAAGAGAACGAACAGTTACGACGATAAGCTCACTTTATTACCCACGCAGGCATCACAAACGTGATGTGAAGAAGAGGAGGAGCAAGGAGAAGATGAGGAGGAAGGTACCAAGAAGATGCGGAATGAAAAAATAATAATAATGACGAGACCTCCGCGCTGATGGTTGGAAGACGTTGGAGCAAGATGAAAAAAAAAAGGTATATATACATAAACTAAGTCAGTGCGTGTAGGGTTTTTTTTTCGTAACGAAGATTCTTGCGTTATAGGTGCTGAAACACGGATCTCTCCGGACGACGAAAAAAGAGGAAGAAAAAGAGAGATAGACTGTAAGAGGACTCGAAGGCAGGAATGGTTGGAAAAACAGGGGGAGGTGGGTGAGTAAGATGAGAAAAAGTGCGAGGGCGAGTTAAAGAAAGAGACAGAAAGGCAGAGAGAACGCAAGTGGCGCACACATGGCGCCCAGTTGTTCGAGAGGTCAGGTTTTTGTCCACGAACTTTTCGTTTTACAAATGTGCTGTGAAGACATTATAGGTATACATTGTGCATAGCCACGTAAAATGCACACCTTTATCTCTTTATTTGAGAATTTATTTCATATCGAATCTCCTCTGCTATTCTATTTATTAAAATTACATAGTTTCCATAGCACTCACCTTTTCTTCTATGATAAGTGAGAAATAATGAAGTTGCAAAAATGTTTTACAAAGAGTTATCGATGCGGACATTGGTGAGAAGGGAATATAGAATGAGAAATGAATTGGCAGGTCATATACACACATACATATTACATGAGAGTGGTGGAGGAAGAGAGCATCACCGGTGTTCGTCGGGTCGAGTGAGATAAAGAAATACAGTTACGAATCACGCCGTGGCGGCGCCTAATGGGCGGCAACAAAACAGCCAAGGGCGGAGGGGTGATGAAGCAGATATTGTCGGGGAAACGCGAGAGCGAGACCGAAAGAGAAGCGAAGGAGAACGGGACGAGTTGAGAGGGGAAAAGAAGAGATCTCATCGCACACTCCCACTCTGTCGTGAAGCAGAGCCCCTCCAATACATAGAATACTCTCGGATATCTCCGTGGTCCTTCGAGACGTGATCGCCGCATCATCGGATGGACCCGACTGTGAAGATTAGCCAGGAACGGCTCTCACACACGAGATCAAACTGTCGTGAGACCAAAATTTCAATTCCTGTAGGAACTACTTGAGTCTATACCTACACTCTCTCTCTCTTTCTCTCTTGTCAATGCCTTTTATTTTGACAACACAAGTGATGGAAAGTCAGCATCCGAAATATCTACTTCATGTCATTACACTCTTTCAGATCAATATCATTGGTTGATAATGATTACTCATCTCTTATCAAGCAGAATGAACAAATGTATACAACTAGAAGGATATTATGATTGTTCATGTCTGAGATGACAGATGATGGTGTTGTATGACAAATATACATTTTATCTCCTATCAAGGACAATTGATGATATGACTTCCAGCAATTGACGCGCGCGACGTTGCAATAGTAACGATGGATTTCGATTGGAACACGCGCGAGAGCTCAGAGCGTAATGGATCGCCACGTTGACTGGGCAAACAAAGCGCCGTACCACAGAGTATAAGACAGGAAAACGAGTGAAATTGCGTTATAGGACAGAGAAGAATGAGAAAGGGTAAAAATGGAAACTACGAAGAAAACGAGAATTCCCAAGAGCACAAAGTAATATGTATACAAATTTTCTGGATCGTCGCGATAGACTTGGGTGACATACATATATATGTGCACATAGCTTATACATACTTATATAGATTTTTACCTCGGGCATTGTTTCGAGACGTACTTCGTTTCATTCAGTAATTCGCCGGCAGCTGCATACTAATAATAGTATCCGACGCCAACGCTCTTCTCTCCCTTTTCTCTTTTGCCCCTTTGGCACAACGAATAGCCACATTGATTCGTGCACAAGCTCCTTTTCCCGTGGTTTGGATAGTCTGCACAACAGTCCAACAACGAGACGTCGTCACCTATATATATGCTGAATAATAAGAGGAAGAAAAGTAGAGAGCGCAGGAGAAAAACATTTTAATTCTTTGAAACTGAATTGTGATTACACAAGAAACTATAATTGTATACAAGATCGTAGCTTCACCACATATTCATATAGAATTGTGTATATAAGATTGAGCAGAGACCAATTGAAACAATGAAGCTGGAAGAATACTTTAAAGCGCGAGACAATCGCGCGAACATCAACTTATATATCTATATATACAGAGAATAAATATAATATATAACTTTACATCATTATTTGCGGCACTTTGATCAATCGTGGGCATACCAAGTGATCTCTAGCAATGACTTTTATGCATCACGAGTTATAATATCCGTATTAGTATCAGCATTGTTATTATTACTGTCATCATGCCAAAATATTTGCCAATTCATTTTATACTCCTATTACAATGAACAATACAGAAGGATAAATAA
The DNA here is from genome assembly GCA_030523045.1 of Meteorus cinctellus. Lineage (NCBI taxonomy): Eukaryota > Metazoa > Arthropoda > Insecta > Hymenoptera > Braconidae > Meteorus > Meteorus cinctellus. The sequence continues at coordinate 505,960 of JAPYZF010000016.1, read as the reverse complement.
GACATGTGGCAGATGAATTCATATATGAACAAGAGGAGAATAAAAGTGAGACTGCATATGATGTATAGACATAGACACGGGAAAAAGGCAGCATCACAAAAGTCAGATAAGAGTTATCCTCGTAACCGGACCATTATCACCCATTTGTTGGAGAAACAACGATATACAGATGTTTCCGGTCACAAATGCGAGATAAGAGGTGCCAGCATCGCATATCGAACCCGCTCCGGATCTTTCATATCTCATTATATGTACCAAACACAATCTTTACAAGTTCTCAATCAATCATTCGAACGAATTTCTAAGAAAGAAGAAAAAGAAAGACGAAAAATCGAATATAATACAAAGCCGTGGTGTGAATGGACGTATCTAAACTATAAAATGAATAAATGAAAGAGATGATGGTAAAGGAAGAAATGTTTTGATGAGTATGAATGCGATTAGATATCTTCAGGGCACATTTATCAACATTCACAGCCCTGGTCCTCTGATTGCGCTTGTCGTGGGGCGCAGGTAGGGGACGTGACAAATATATATACGTGTAGTGGACGTGATGGGTGAACTAGTAGAGGTGGAAATACGCAAAGAATATTGTCGGTAGCGGGGATAATGGTGCAAGTGAGATAAAACTAACGCATCCACCAATTCATGGGTTCACGTATGGACCTAAAGAGAAAGAGATATTGCATTGACGTGTTGGTGCAAGCAAGAACAAAATGTTTCAGGTAGTGGAGGGGCTGAATATATAAGCTTTGCTCCCTCCTGTGAGGGAGTTTAAATGTCGGTGTGTATATATATTTATGTGTATGTGCACTAGAGATGGTGGGAATGAGAGAGAGAGAAAACGGTAACGGGGGCGGTGGCTGTGTGCCGTCGCGCGGCCGCCATCACCATCCATCCCGAATCCTATAGTACACAACACGCAGTTCTCCCAATCTCCATCTCTCGCCCTGTCTCGCCATCCATGTGTGTTAGTTAGAAACTCCGCGGTACCCGCCGGTGCGCTTCTCTCTTCTGTCTATACTTATTCTTCTCCTAGATGGTTTAGTACACCGACATTCTCCGCTTTGCCCGCGCCTCTGTCATGCCCTAGCACCGGAGGCACACACCGCGTCGCGTTTTCTCTCTCTTTTCCTCACTCATTCTCACCATCACTTATTATATTTTTCATTCAAAAAAATTCTTTTTTATTATTTTCGTATTATTATCATTTTTATCATTGATATTATTCATTTTACACTCAATTTCCACCCATTTTCACACACTTCTTCATCTGTGTTCCCATCCTGTGTTACAATATCGCGTATTTATCATCATCGTCATTGTCGTCAATAATAAAAATAATAATAGTAATAATAATAATAAAAATTAATCAAATGAACTCGTTGAAAAGTGCGAGTGATCGGTCGAGATGTGAGATTTTTTGTTTGTGAGTGAATAAATGAGACAGTGAAAGTAAGAAAAAAAAAAGATAAGCAAAGGAAAGAAAAGAAAGAAAAAAAGGAGGGAAAAGGGAGGAAAGAGTATAAAAAGTGAATATATTTATAAATATATATATATTTTTTAATTCTAAGAAGTTTATTGCTCGCTATGCGTTTCGCGGTTAATACAACGAGACACCGCGGAGCCCGCAGGCGAAGCACGTTAATCTTAGAACAGTGCGGTGAGAAATAATTATTATCAATCGGCTGACGACCTGGCTGTGCCCTTTTATATCGTCGGTGCGCGTGTATCAAGCATATATAAATATATACGTGCGTGCAAGTATACAGCGGCAGCAGCATCATACGTGTTGTGCTATTTCATTATTCTCATTTCAATTTATTTGTATTTTTTTAATTTAATTATTCACAATAATTTTAATATGCTTTAAAATGTGACTTATCTCACGGTGTTGAGACCCGCCCAAAAGGAAATCAACGCGTATCATCTTCGAGGTATTGACTCTCTAGACATCACACATACACAGTCATACACCACATCAAACATTCACATATATACATATAACTATATATGTAGTGATGATATATATGTATATATATAAGATACATCACGCATTCGCCATTCTTCTATCCACGGCCCCACCTTCTGCCTTATCGACGACTGTGTATATTTTTGTGTGTATGTCGTATATAAGTATGCGTGTGGATGCGTGCACCACTGAAGCTATCCACGAGAGCATATAGGAAACAAAAAACAAACAAAAGAAAAATGTGAATTTGAGCCTTCAATTTACGACGCCTGAAAGTGCCAGACAAGAGAGCGTTTCATGTTGTTTCTCTGCGTTCATCCACCGACCGCTAGGCCAGTGGTCATAATTTCCGTTGACGCTACGTCACCGTCAACGTCGTCGCTTTCATCGTCGCAAAACGTTGAAACGAGCCACCAAATATATATAACGACACAACGACGCCACCTCCACGCGGTTGTGCACAACCCAAACTATTGTCAAAACAACGACGCCGACGACGACGTCGTAGTTGGGCCACGAGGACATCACTGGCTGTTGTGATATTACTGGGCATCATGTCGTGAAAAACAAAAGAATTATAGATTATATACAAACTCGTATAAGAGAGCGAGAGGGAGATAGGGAGGGAGAGATAGAGAGAGAGAGAGAGAGAGAAAAAAAAGAGAGTGAGAAAGATAATCATCAAGGACAAAAACGTCCGAGTCTAAGGACAACGCGGATTTAATATGAGCATGACTCTCGTGCGAAACGCGTTCAAAGGTGCGTTGATAACTCCACATTTTTTTTGTTTATTATTTTTCATATTTTTTATATTGAATGTTTATACTTCAAAGACAATATATATAAATATATATATATTTTTTTTTTCAGAATTTCCGTATGTATGATTATGTTTGTTAAGAGACGTGCGGATGTGACGTAGTTGTGATATGAAAATCAGGGCAATTTTTTTTTACCTTCGCTCAGAAGAAGACAGTCTTTTATTATTGTATATGTATATACGTAATTCGAGATATACTAATGAGAGTGGTAGGCAAAGGTCGACGTGGTGGCACAGAGAGGTCAGATAAGAGAAAACGTAAAGACGGCGTTTTACCATTTAGTTTTTACGTTTGTACATCTATTTTTTTATTTATTTTTTTTCTTTTTCACTTCATAATAATATATATCTCTCTCTACTCCCTCTCATCATTCTCTCGTCTCATCAACGTGTGAGGTTTATCAAAAGCTAACGAAAATATGAATATAGGTTGTTTCAAGTTTGCAATTAATGTTTTCTTCATGAGCTAAAGTAAAGAGAGAAGAAAGTGAGGATGAGAATTAAATGGTATATGATTATGGGAAAAAAAAGAAAAAGAAAGGAACAAACAAAACAAAAAAATAGCAACATTTATGTATTATTTTGACCTCAATTCGTCATCTATGTCCCATCTCATTCATTGACGACGATCAAAGGTGCTTTTGCATTTTATCAGTTTCTTTTTGCTACACAAACAACACCATACTTCGTCATCATTCTTTTTCTTTTTTTTTCCCGATTCTATGCTAGTGTTTTCTTTGTTCTAAATATGACTCGTTCAGTTGATGCATAGACATTGACACAAGCTCAAAGTTTAGTCCGTTTACCTGAGAGAAAGGATCGATAACACATTCTTTCTCTATAACTCTCGATGACTAATTTTTTTATATATGGAAAAAAATATCTTCATTCACTTTGTTTTAATCCACGCGCAAATTTACACAATTGAACAAACATAAATTAGTGTACGTGGAGTAGAATGTGTGTCAACACACCTGTGAATGAGATGAGAAAGAAAAAAAAAGAAAGTATTTTTATTTTCGTTCATTTTTTGCTCGTTTCTTTTTTTTTTTTGGTTCTCCCCCCTGATATTCGTGTCAATATATGTTGGAGTGGGTGTCACATTTCATGGCGAATAAATGTGGGAGTTCCACTGACTTATTAGTCTCAATGTATATTCACGTAATTCGAGACGTGAATATAACTTGGGAAGAAAAAAAAAGGGCAGGTGTATAAATGGTCGATGGAATTGGCTCCGAACTTTGTTGCAATTTATTACATTTGTAAACAAAAGAATATATAATTCAATACACTTCACAACTGTGCTCTACCGTATGTGAAGTTACAATTTTATACACAATCAAAATTGAAATCTATCTCAGTTCTTTCAAGCAAACGTTTCAGCACATATATATATATATATATGTTTGTGTGTATTATTGTGGTAAGAGAGTGCCTTTCCTCGAAGTTTGCGGACGATAAATAAATTGTCTTAACACGTGGATCACTGCCATAAAATTTTATGTAGCAAGAGAAAATAGAGCATTATATGAATTAAGATTTATGAGATAATGAACGAGCAATGTATCTCTATCTCTATAAAAATTCTTCCGACCAAAAGAAATTGTGACAAAGACTGCGTCGTGCATTAAAGTGCATATCATTTCTGCATCCACATATACATATATCTGAATGCTCATATATGTATGCATATATATATATATATATGCAGAGATAAAATCATGCGCAGTCCTTTGCATCTCTTGTCGCGGGAAATGCAACGAGCTAAACATCAGTGTGGCGCGTGTGTGACGTCAACATTTCGTAGCCAAAGTGACTCTTGCATTCGCGGTATTTACAATCGCTTATCGCGTGCGCTTATCTGTGTCTCTGTGTGTGACAATACGACAGAGAGCTTTAATATTGTATACAAACATCATTTATATACAAATGTTAATTGGCTTTTTGCGTTGACATGTTTTTCATTTGCCGGATTGGAGAAGGAAAAAATAACTTGATGAATATATTCTATTAAAATGTACATATTTGTGCTGGTACAATTAATTTTATATTGATTGATTTGGAAATTCATTTATTTTTGGCATCAGCTGAATTTATCACAGTTTCTATGCCATGTAGAAGTAAAAGCTAAATGATAAATTCTATAGATGTTATTATTCATCGTTCAAGGTTCCATGGTTGGAGTCATACGAATGAGGATGATAATATGCTAGGGTGGAAATTATTCAGTATAATTATTTGAATACCAAGAGAGTATTTGCGTGCCTTCATCACGTCGGTGACTGTATAACGCAGACAAGATACGCATATGAAGCTCGCGTTTTAATGGCCGCCGCGCCCCCGCAACGCGCGCGTGAAGCTCAACGACCTCGAATATATGCTTCAATGTTCGAATCGCCTTTGGTTCTCGCGCCTCCATTACCCGATGACGTCATAAACTCGCGGTTGGTGGTACATTGAAGTATTTGCTCCCATATAACGCCATCTTGCACTCTACGTGTCCCCCATAAGCACAGTGTTCAATATTCTTCAATTTATTATATGACTATCTCACTTTTATATACTTGATGGAATTTGCACATGATTTCTCAATAAACGTGAAGCATTTAATCTTCACTATGTGTACCGCTGTGATTTTAAATTAACACTAAAAAAAAACATTGGGATATTACTAAATACAGCAGTATAATTTGCTCAAGTTCATATGAAATTTTACTATCATTAATATTGAAATTGCTGACGATAAAGAATTGTAGAGTCGTCTGTTTATAATTTTATTGCATGGTCATATCGTTGCTTTTAATAGTTAACTTGGTAGTGAATAAAATACGTTCATTTGAGATTTGAATAGTGGTAGAATTCAAGCATTTATAAAGTTATACCGTCGTCGAAGTTTATTATGATATATTTAAATATGACATTCATTCAAATGGAAAATTTGAAAGATCTTTAGAAAATACAAAACAAATTTTACTGCGTTGCTTCAGAATGAAATAGCCTTATTTAGTAATATTAATGAAACTTGAATGTACCACTTATTATTTGTTACATCATGGTCAAGAGTTGATCGCAAATACTCTTGGTTGACAAACCAAAGTTAGTAAACTACTTTGTTATAATCTGACAGATTGTCTGACAACTCAGTGAATATCATTTCGAATGTGAAAATATCTTTGTGTAAACATACCTTTTCTTTTATTTATCTTATGACTTATTGTTTACAGCGATAGAGTCGTGTCAAAGTGAATATCAACAAAATCTTGGTCCAATATTGGTGGACATATATACGTTGATGATTTAGAAAAAGTTTTGCACTTTGGGAAATTGACCCTGGACAAATAGATATATATATATATATATATATATATATTAATCATGTGATTCATGTAATGTTACTGAAGAATTTCCGTGGTGACAGCTACAAAGGGCTTTCTAGCCAATTGTTTCTTATTCCCCTCTTAAATTCTCCCTAGAATCGTGATGATTCGAGAGAGACGCGGATCGCAACCGCAGTTAAAGAATGAGACAAATGTGAGAGAACGAGGAAAATTGAGAGAGCAAGAGGGAGAGAAAGGTCACGGCTTTGAACCATTCCAGCGTTATCGACATTTACTTGGATCAAAGTACATATAGTATATATAGTGAGTCTCGTTTATGAATAAAATCAACAGAGTAGATATACCTACAATTATTAATAATTGAACATAATATTTTTCGTTCAATATATCTAGTCAATATTGTATTTTATTTATTTGAAATTATTCTATATTTTTATTCATATATTTCCAACTGCGTTCTGATATGAATTGATGTTATCTTCAAGTTCATTTGGTTATGTTTATCATATCATTTTATCATTGTCCACTCAGTATCGCAGTAATTCAGTCTGTTAATTTGATTCAGGTGAATACTATTAATAAGTTCATTCCAAGTTTTCTAAAAGATCGTTTCGTTTAGTTTAATTGATGATTTTTTTTTATTCTTCTCGGCTATTACGATATTACAATAAGAATGTCTCCAGGCTCGTACATGTATTATAATTTTATTTCAAATATTATTAATGTTTATCACAACTGGAATTTCTCACCAATGTGTTTTGCATTTAAGGAGTTAGAAACTTAACCTGACGATAAATTAATTATGAAAGTGATTGAGTATCTCTGACTTTCTATGAACGATATTGGAGTTCTGTCAAAAATTTCATGTTAATGTGAATCTGATGATAACGAGTTGTATTATAGAATGTAAAGAGATAATCAACGGTTGTAATTTAGAACTACAAACTTTCGATGGTTCCATTCCCACAGGCTAGAAACGAAAGAGAACTCTAATAAAAATAAAAATGTGAATGAAAAATTGATTCGATGCGAGCAATCGCCTTGAGACTTGCTTGATCGAGCTTACAATAAATGTCTTCGGAATTGATCGTGGACCCCCAGCGATTTTCCTGGCCGTTAATCACCCAGCTCCTGCGTCATTTGAATCCCCCCACATTGCAATTGTCAATGGGGGGTTGCCTGCCTGAAAAAGTTATCCATACGGGTGGAATATCTACATGTATATACTAAACGCTTGTTAAAATATATATGTGGAGGAGAGAGGTTGCCATGTATCGAGGTTGGCCGGTGAGATATGTCCCCCGATGATGCCATGTGCCATTTGCGATCGGAGTCACCCCGGGCGCGTCGACCTGGCGCGTGCCACAACGACTAACAATGGATCGGTGGAGATTCGCAGGATGAACACACGGTGAATAAGAGCGAGATGAACGTGTGTGCGACGTGTGTCGCCCCCCTGTCATTGCCTGAAAAATATCACGAGTCACCCCTCAGGCTAGTGGCGATTTTGTGTATTACCTATACCTTGAGAGCAGTCACAGCAAGGCGACACACCGGTGGTGTGGCTTTGCAATGCGATGGGAACGGGTGGAGAGGGGCTATAATATAGGGTGGATTTTGTCAATTGTCGTCACGCTAGGGGGATGAGATCTAGGGATTAATCCATAGGCCTTTTTGTATCACTGCAGCTACAACACAATGTTATTTTTACATTCATTCATTGTTACACAATTGTTCGTCAGTTGGTGTATTTAATGATTTTTTTTCTGTTTCTCTATTCAAATAATATCAATTTTTTTCATTTACAGGGTGCAGTGGTGACGAATCCAGCGTGGAATTAGCAGAGATCAGCGGTGGGGCGAGTGTCGGGGGCGGTGGCGGCGAGGGCGGATCGGCTAAACAAGAAGAGAGGTGCCCACAGTGTGGCATTCTCTGCCGGAACCTTCACGTTCTTCAGCTCCACCTCGAAGACGCCCATAAGACCGCATTCGCCATTGATAAGCACGATCTAGGTGCACAATTTTCTCAAGTTGTATGTTCATATTTGATTTGTAATTTTCAATTTTATTAATTATATATTATCATTATTGATGATGATTTTAAATTTGATCATTTTCAGTCTTGCAAAGTTTGCAGTAAAACTTTCGCCAACGTTTATCGTTTACAGAGGCACATGATCAGCCACGACGAGAGCGCAGTATTGCGCAAATTCAAATGCCCACATTGTGAGAAGGCATTCAAATTCAAGCACCATCTGAAGGTAAGAACTAGATTTATCTATATAATCGCATCGTAGGGATATTTACAATATATATATATACAAGAAGTGGCTCATACACAAGTGGAATTGTAGTCATATATATTGTTTTCTTTGCACAGGAACATCTTCGCATCCATAGTGGGGAGAAACCGTTTCAATGCAACAATTGTGGCAAACGTTTCTCACACTCTGGCTCATATTCGAGCCATATGACATCAAAAAAGTGCCTGATAGTGAATTTGAAAAAAACACGGCAGAGTACGGTTAGTAGCGTTGATAGAACTTCGAAGAAAACACAAGTTCAACAGCAACCTCAAACATTACCATCACACGGCCGTGATGTTGATATAATTGCTGCTAATAATAATACGTTCCTGCCAATTTTACCAAAACTTTCACCATCCGATTATCAGGACCTTCAACGAGACAGTGCGGGCATATATGATATGCCAACGTTATTACCACCTATGGTAAATTTTAGCAGTTTATTTTTACAATCTTCAATTGGGAAACTATTACATCAACTGCAAACAAAACGAATGGATGAAGTTGCGGAGCAATTTGAATCGCACCGTGAAACAATGAGTCCGTCGACCGCTGACTCCGAAGAAATTGAAGGAAATGAAGGGAAATATTCACCAGTACCGAATGATCCTCAAGGTATGGACGCCGTGAGACGTATTCTAGAAACGGTAAATACATCAGTGACCAAGCAATTGCTCGAGGCAAATGTACGAAAATTGGCATCGTCCCCTGAAACAATAAAGCGCGAATATGATGAAGATTATCATGATCAAGACAGTGAATTGTCAGGTGAAACAACACCCTATCAAGATTGGCAGGCAGGTGATCAATACGATTCGCAGAGTGAAGGTCTTGCTGCGAAATTGGAAGATGCAAGTCAATCAAGTACAAAAGGTCGCCGTGGCTGTAAAAGGAAGGCTGAACAAGATGATGTTGCGCCTGAGAGTTCGATAGAAGCTTATTCGGAAGACGACGATGAGCGAAATAAAATGCAAAACGATTCAGGCCGACGAGTTCGTGCGAGATCGCTCATTGATGACGAGCAATTAGCAGTTCTCAAGGGATATTATGCTATCAATCCTCTGCCTAAAAAAGAAGAAATTGTTATGATTGCAAATTACATTAATTTTCCCACACGAGTTGTTCAGGTTTGGTTTCAAAATTCACGGGCGAGAGATCGTCGCGAATCACGTATTCCCGCGCTTGTTCCCTTATCGTGTATTGGAAATCATCAGGTGGCGCTAGAACAACCTCTTGATCTGTCCAAGAAGGATGTACTGACTGTGTCACCATTGGTGAGAGAGAATGACGTGTCGAGAAGTGTTGTGTCACCGCACGAGACGATAAAGGAAAATAATATCCAAGTTACTGTTGTGTCCAATACTGAGGCTGATGATCCTGAAGAGTCACCGTTGGTTATTGATGAGGAAACCACCATTGCTACTACTACTGCTGTTCCCGCTATTACTTCTACTATAACTACTATTGATCCCATTGAATTGAAAAAGGAAGTGCCATCTCCAATTAATGAGGCAAACGTTAAAGTGAGTTCAAAATTGATAATATGAAAATGAATGTTGTCATTCTTTAATCATCACGTAGAAATGTATAAAACTTTCATTGTAATATTTTTTCGGTTTTGTATTATACAGAGTCATTTGAGATGTGAAAGCCAAGTGAAGGTGGAACGCGTGAATGATAGGCCCGTGTCCATTCACGCTCCTCCTACGACAGAAACAGAACAGGAAGGCGTGTACGTGTGCGATCAATGCGATAAAACATTTTCCAAGCATAGTTCACTTGCTAGACACAAATATGAACATTCCGGTGAGCTAATATTTCTCTTTCATATATTCAATTTTTTATTTTACTAGAAATACTAAAATATTTTATTAATGGAGGAGAATGATATGAATTGATAAAAGTGAGGTGAATTGGATACTCCTCCCTCGAAATTCTTCAATAGTGTTCTATGATGTTATTTTCCCAAACATATTAACATTACTGAATATTTTTATGACAGAAATATTGGAATTATTAGTAAACGAAAATTGTCAACCATTTTTCCAGGGCAAAGGCCATACAAGTGCGAAGAATGTCCTCGTGCCTTCAAGCACAAGCATCATCTAACGGAACACAAACGTCTTCATACAGGCGAGAAGCCATTCCAGTGCTCCAAGTGCCTGAAGCGCTTTTCTCACTCTGGTTCATATAGCCAGCACATGAATCACCGTTACTCTTACTGCAAACCTTACAGAGAATAGAATACGAAATTTCACCTACCAAACATCCAGAGTATCCAGAGTTGAAAATTTGCGCATACACACTCAGCCAAGTACGTACGATACTTCCTTCACAAGGGATTTGGCATTTAGATATTTTCACTGTTGTTGAACCCTCCGGCGCATAAACATCCACACAAATGCACAACGATGTATAGGAAAATAAATAGATACACTAAGGAAGGGTGATGAAGAGCGAAATGGCGAAGAGGAGAAAGTTTATTGCTTAGGACATCCGGACTCAGAAGAAAATGAGATAGGGAAGCAGGATATTACAAAACATCACACACAACGATCACGGCCGTGGCTCGCGTGTCACGAGCAATACTGATTTTATATATGATTTCTTGAATTTTCGGGTGAGTTCTTTTCTGAATTCTAAATATATTCGTAAGTACACTATGTAAGGAAGCCAGAAAAAAATAACGAGTGAAAAGGATGAATAATATAGAGTCCGACAAATGATAAACGATAGCAGGTTATTCAGCGTGAGAAAAATAGAAAATCACTGAAAGAAAAGAGACAGTTTATGACATTGATTCAGATAATAATCAGTAATAACGAAATTGACAGCAACAACAACCACAACAACAGGAAACGGTACCAAAAAAGCATAATGCAATAATCTATTATAAAAAAAAAATAATATACATAATATTTTATTATTTTTATTAAAAATATATATATACCATGACAATAATAAGGAAACTAATTAATGTACAAATTTGTTAGCCACGTTGCACTGATGTGTGCGATTTATTCGATAATAATAATTAACGGGTGACGTAGTGATGATGTGACAGTTATTCAAATGTCAATCTAAAATTTAAAAGAATTGTAACAGGACGGAGGAGTGGAAAAAATGGGTAGAAAACCAACTGTTCATGCCGAGATTTATCTGATTGAGTATGCCCACGCGTAAACGGAAGAAATTCCGCATGATTAACATTTTGTTCTATAAAAATTATTTAATGTGCGCAAAAATGTTGACGATTGCAGAGAATCGAAATTAAGGTTATATATTATATATATACACACATTAAATATATATTATATATTAATTCTTGATAGCATTTAAGTGAGCATTTGGAAGTGGAAACAAAATTGGTTCCGTATGAAGACAATGGCTAGCGTGGAAACGAATTAGATGCTCATTTGTTGGTCTACTAACTTTGGAACAAACTCTGGAAAGGATGAATGAGAAATAACAATTAATCAACTTAGCGTTAATAATGATTTTGATTTTTTCTTTTCTCACGTACGAATTGAAAATTGAGTTCCGGGGTGTCTGCATGCTTAGCCATGAGAAATGATTGCAACTTGTTATTCGACACACATTCCTACTGTTAATATCGTTTATTAATTGAATGATAGTCCAAAAATAATCATCTTTCTTCTGGTATATCATATTTATTTGGCTTATGTACACATGACAACGGGTGTTTTCTACACTTGATTCGACACAGTGCACACATGCACATTATGAAAGGGCAATAAAAGAACAAAAATCGCACATCCAACAGGCTCGGCGAATGAAACGTAAAAACCATATAATGACTATAATTAATTATTAAAAGTTGGTTATGTACCATGCTGCGGATCGGTGGATAATTATGCGAGTTTATATATTTTATCAAGTACTTACGAAGCTCCATTTATACGATGAGTTTTTTTTTTATTCTTCATCGTTCCATTGGACGTCGTAATTCTTCTTTCGTTTTTTTTTATTAGAGAGAAAATGATTTACATTATTTGCATGCCACATTCCGTATATAATCCACGTGGTTATTCTCCCGCGTTCATTTTATGCAATATTGATAATAACAAAAAATAAAACTGATCGAATCAATACAATCTCGCAAAAATTAATAAAATTTATTCACCGATCTTATATAAGGCCGTTGATAAAAATTAATGATCTAGATATGATATTAAATGCTTCCAATACTGTACTATTACAATATTACGAATACGAAAAGAAGGGAAAAAAACATGACAATTTATATGGTTTTATTAGTTTTCGGACGTATTGAAAAATATTGATGATGATGATGATCGTCCAGCACGTAAATCTGCAAATAACGACGATGACGATGAAAAAGAAAATAATAATAACAATAATAATTAATTATGAAGATAATACTCGGAGATGTATTTTATAACAGTTTATTCGTCTCTTTTTTTCTATTTACAAACGTACCGCAAGTGATAAGTGATATTGTTGTGAATAATAATATACGAAAATAATGTGTCATTAATTGCCAAAAGGCATGTGTCAAAGATTTTGTGCAACAAACCAAAAAGTTTAAGGAAAAAGAAATAGTAACTATAAAAAAATTAATAGTAATTATATGCTGGGAAACAAAGAAAAACGAGAAAAAAAAATACAATTGTACTTCCTCATTTGTAGAAGCTTCGGTTATCCGCGACAGGCATCGTGTTCACGTTCGTATATAAAGTAAAATAACGTATGTGAAACAAAAAAAAAATTAAAAGCACGTATGATGCTTGTAATACTCATTTATTATAGTGTTAACTCTTAAGAAATATATTTTTATATAATTATAATATAATGATATATACGATGATTGAAAAAAAAGCAAAATAATGAAATCTAATTGAAGCAGAGAAGAAATAGAAAAACAATAAACTCGGATCGTTTGTTCGGTCGTTATAAACGAAATACTCACGAAATATGTCGCTACTCTTACAAAATAATACGATGATAAATATATATGTATATATATATTTAATGGTGTCAATGATCGACTTACTTCTTAGCATTTTTAATTCAATTGACTGTACATATACTATCTAGGTCACGTTCCAATTGCATTTTTTCTTTTTTGATAAAGCATTACTTTCCTTGGTAATATTATCACTCTATCTCTCCCATTTTATGAATGACTCGTGAGGCCACAGTTCGACAAATAAGAAAAGAAAAAGATAATAAATGAATTTACGAATTTATGAAATATAAACAAAAATGACGACAATAAAGCAAGGAGGAATCGAGCAGCGAAAAAACATTATTAAAAAATGTACTTTCCTACGTTCAAACATTTGTCAAGAGAAAAAAAGAAAGAAACAAGACAATAAAAGGCTGGTACACAGACATACACAGATAAATAAAATCGTAATCGAAGTAACGATTACCAAAATATGTGAAATGTTCGTGGAAAATAAATACAAGAATACATTTTTACGATTGTTAAAGCAACGATTAAAGCACCATACGATGCCTTCCGTGAACGACCGAGCTTGCCTAGTTGCCAAGAAAACCAAAAAAAAAAAAAGAATAAGAACGAAGTGCGAGTTTATATATAAAAGATTTTTGAGACAACTATCTCGATGTTTGAACCAGAAAAATTGTAATAAAATAAATAAGCTTTGTTTTTAATAAAAGCATGTTAATACACATACATGATCGGTATCGAGAAACATCGAGAAAATTGGCTTCACGATCTTTACACAATGCGCAAATATAATACTGATGGTGGTTATGCAATTGAGCTTTCCATGACTATATATTGATGAAAAATACCCAGGAATATGAAGCAAAAACAGTTTTGTACATAAAAAAAAATACTCAAATACAACAGACAATAATTATACCGCTGTTTCACTTTTTAGATTTAAACGGGAAAATTAAAACTAGTGACTTAGGTGATTGGAAAAAAAAAATAATAATGACATAAGTATACATGTAGGCATAAAGGCCATATGGAAAAATAACTAAAAATTGGTATATATTATATACAAAATGATGGGCGAGTTACATTGAATTGCCATGGATGAAGTGATGTGGAATTATATAAATATATATATTGAAAAATAGTGTAAGATGTCGGGATGTAACGCAAAACGTACTACCAACAAGTCGTGAAAAGTAATTGAAAGGGAGGTGTGAGTAGGTAATGGAAAGAAAAAAAATAAAGAGTAAATGAAGATGCTAGCGATGTAGTGTCGGCAGTCCCAATGGGAAAAAAAATAACAATTAGTCGTACGTGCAATTCCAAACGGGGTCTTGGTCAATAAATCCAAGGATAATTTTCATACTGCAAAAGAGCAGGAAAAAATAAAAACTCAATGGATAATAAATTTTTGTCTTCAATACTTTCGGATGCTATTCGTTTTTTTACTCGCGAACACGGAATTGGTGGGTGCTGTTCACACTATATGTCGCTATCTTTCAAAAGTCCAATTGTCAAAATCGCAGTGTGGCTCAAAAATTAATTATTAAACCCAGCGATTTTCGCGAAATGGAGGAAGACAAGATAATTGATGATTGAGAGAAAAGGAAAAAGGATAAATGAATAAATAAAGAAAAATAAAAAATAAATAAAGAACAAAATAATAATTGAGGAATAATAATATTATATTGTATTGTGACAAAGTTCCATCCATAATAAAATAAATGAGATATTATACAGTTAGGCCGACTATTCCGCCAGTTCGTGCCTTTTTTCTGCAGGGAGAGTGCGCTCTTTTTCGAATCCGATTCTGTGTAACGCGTGTATGAGTGAATTATGTGCAGGAAAGTAAATATATGTTGTATATTATTTATCCTGCAAGATTATATAGTGAGTAAAAATGTGTGAGTATATGTGAGCGAGTGCATTTGGCCATTTCTTTTCGTGAACGTTGTAACATCACGTGAAGAAATCTCCGCATGTACTCAGAATACCATTGTATAATTTAGCGTTGACGAAAGAAAGGAATAAAAAGTAAATGAAAAAAAAAAAAAAAAGAAACGATCATAAGAGCCTAAATGCTGCAGAGTAATGTGCAAGTAGTTTGAATTTGATTTAGTAAACTGCACGACTTGTTATGGTTCAATGTATTTTTCCATAAATTTCATGCGGCTGGAACATTTATGCAAAATATGGATTTAAATATTTGAGATACTTTCGTTGACTTTCTGTATATTTTCCATTCCATGCTAAACGTTTTATCTTTTTTGTTTGTTTTATATTCTATCAATTTACGCCATATTTCAAGGCATCGTAGTGTAGTTCATACAAGAATTGAATATTACATTTTAATGGCAATGCATTTCTTCTTTTTATGTTTTATTTCTTATCATTCGCAATTAATTATTGATTGTGTAATTTACTTCCTGTTGGATTAATACTTCGGTATATATACAAGTGTCATTCGGTCAAATAAAAATGAATGATTTATATAGTAATGAATAACATAATATTTATTTATATGTATATGAGTTATCTTATATTAAAAGAGTTCAGCAAAACAACGAGTTCTGTTCCGGGGTATTCTGGAAGATTCAATTTGTGATCTGTCTCAAGTTTCTTTGGAACAAATCGTCCTCCGAGATAATGATACTTTCCATTGAAATGATGAGCACACATTTTTGGTGCAGTGAGAGAAATCAGTGTTTCAGGATAAATTCCATCTGCTGGTGGACCTTGCTCAACATTCCATCCTGATGGTATATCAATACTAAATATTGGCGTTTTCGTCGTTTTCAAACCGTCCATGATCGGTACAAATTCCTCTCGGACTGGGGGCTTAAAACTAAAACCAAAAAGAGCATCGACTATCAATTCATAAAAATTCAAAGGGTGATTAATGCTCTCAATGTCATCTGCGATATGAATATCATTCATCTTGCACTGATGCAACAAATTCTCATATAGTTTGTTATTAGTTTTCTTTGGATAATAAATTTCAGGTTGATATCCAAGTAGTTTGAGATGCCGAGCGCAAACAAGCCCGTCACCACCGTTATTCCCAGGACCACAGCAGACCAGTACAGAATTGGAATCGCCAGGTTTCAATGAATACGCTTTCGCAATTGCCATTGCGCAACTTTGACCCGCTAATTCCATCAACTGATCCACACTAAATCTATATACCTCAAACAACTCTTTATCAATATCGATTGCTTCTGTTTGCGTCAAATATTTCACCATATTCATTCTCAATTGAAGCCGGTATTTAGTTATATGAATTTGTCGAACAAGTCCAGGCAAGAATTTATGAACAGAAATTCTCATCAACTGTTTCTGCATTTATATTTCGAGGTTATGTTTCTACAATTATTTCCCAATTTGGTCAGTATTTTTGCTTGTAATAAGCATTCATATCTATAATACAAACAATTAGGTTATGTCTTACACTCAATGCAAATATTTTTAGAATGTAAAAATCCCGGCAGATGTCGCAACGACAATAGCGGGAATTTTCGGACAATTTCTATTGGTCCATTGTCATCTTGGAAAGATGAGCATTAACCAATGCGATACCATGTGATGAGCTATCTCCATATTTGTTTTTTTTTATTCCTTTGACATCATATCATACTCCACATCCGATCTTGTCAATTCTCCTATCCAATGATATAGTTGCGTCAATGCCGTCAATTAACCTGTTCGCCTACTTATTGCGACGATGTTTATAAATATGCGAATGTGACATTTTTTTTTCGCAAAACATTATTATTATTCATATATTGATGAAATATTATAAATGGAATTTGTATGATAAACGAATGAAGGTCGAGCGATCAACAAATGTGATGCAACGCAAGACTGTACTGTAATAAATTTTGTAATATATATTATTTATGTATTTATTGTATTGTAGAGTGAGAGAAGTGTAATTAGATTTGTGAGTATTTAATTTTAAATTAAAAAATGACAAGTGGCCAAAGTGGACATGATCATTCATTCACGATTCGACAAGAAATACAGCGTTTTGAGAGTGTTCATCCATCAATTTATGCTATTTACGACCTGATTGATCTGATATCAGATACCCATATTGCAAAGCAAATTCGTGAACATGTTGTTGCGATTGAAGGTAATTTATTGTGGTATATGTTGATGGTGATAATTGATATTGACGTAGATGGTCATCTAATTTTTGTTATGTGGTTTATTATGTACAACAGATTCTTTCGTTAATAGTCATGAGTGGACATTGGCAAGAGACGTACCCGAACTACATTTGGGAATCATTGGATCATGTGATTCTGGAAAATCTGCATTGGTACATAGGTACTTGACAGGATCTTTTATGCATGAAGAATCACCTGAAGGTGGACGATTTAAAAAAGAAATATTTATCAACGAACAGAGTTATTTGTTATTGATACGAGATGAAGGTGGAATTCCAGAAGCTCAAGTACGATATTTATCCAGATTGTGACATTGGATGTTATATAAGTTTGTATAATGTTTGAACATATTTTTATGCTTTGAACTTTTCAGTTTTCTTCATGGATAGACGCAGTTCTCCTGGTATTTAGTTTGGAAAGTGAGGAAAGCTTTTCGGTCCTCTGTAATTATTATAATAAAATGTGTTCATTCAGGAATATGACGGATGTACCAAAAATTTTAGTAGGAGTTCAAGGTACAAATAATTGTTTATTACAAAATTTTATTCTGATATTTCATGTTTGGAGAATTAACTGAAGATGGGATTGTTATTTTAGATTCAGTAAATGATTCCAATCCGCGCGTTATTAAAGATGTCAGACCACGAAAATTATCCTGTGAGTTGAGATGTCCGTATTATGAAACATGTGCCATTTACGGTTTAAATGTCGAAAGAGTATTCCAAGACGTGTGTCAGAAGATAATTCAAAAAATTACGGGTAAACAACAAACTCGGTCGTGCAATGGCCAACAAAATTCCATAGAAAATGAACCGAGATACTCAATTCCTGTGATCACAAAAAGTGTACCACCACCACCACCACCCAAAGAAGCAGAGATAAGTAGTCCATCGAAGTTCAGTGTGACTGAAAAAACTGAAGAATTTCTGCGACCAACTCACGATAATATCAGTCAATGCGATTCTGGATTAACAAATGACAGTTTTCAATACATCCAAAACCCACATTCAGAATTCCGTGCGTCAATTCTAACTCCAACAACAATTCGGAAGTTTCGTCGAAAATCAAACATCTTCACACCATCCAAAAAAGAAAAATACAATATGGGTGAAATGGGCGTTGGCCGAGAAATACCCGTTAAACAAGGGTACCTATTTAAAAGAAGTAGCAAATCATTGAAAGAACGCAAAAAGAAATACGTAACTCTACTAGAAGATGGACGATTGACTTATCATTCAAGTTTGCATGATTATATGAATGATACGAATGGGAAAGAAATCCTTCTTCAATACGTAACAGTAAAAGTGCCTGGTAAAACACCAAAAGGTTCCAAATCAACATCAACACAAGATGATAGTTTTGAATTTTCGATAATATCATTGGAAAATAAAACGTGGCACTTTGAAGCAAATAATGCTGATGATAGAGACAGTTGGATTGCTGCAATTGAACAGCAAATATTGTCAAGTCTACAAAATAGCGATGGCGATAAAAAGAATGAAACTGAGGCATTCAAAATGCACTGCATCAAGAATAAAGTATCGGGTAATGATGCATGCGCTGATTGCAGTACACCAAATCCTGATTGGGCGAGTCTTAACCTCGGCGTTCTTGTATGTATTGAGTGTTCGGGTATTCATAGGAATTTAGGCTCGCACATATCTAAAATTCGTTCGCTGGATCTTGATGACTGGTCTGCTGGGCAATTGAGTGTGATGCTGGCTTTGGGCAATGATATTGCCAATGGTGTTTGGGAGTATTGTCTCAATGGCAAACAAAAACCAACCTCAGATTCACCACATGAAGATAAAGAACAATGGATTCGTTGGAAGTATGAAGATAAAGCTTTCTTACCACCAGTTAATCCAAATATTTCACTTGGTAAATTGCTCATTGATTCAGTTTGTCGGTGAGTGAACTGTTTAATTTAATTTGGACTTGGCATAATCGAGAAATTTATCTTACTAATTCCTTAACTTCATTGCAGAGGTGATATGAGGGCATTTACATTGTGTTTGGCGAGATGTACCTACGAAGACATAAATATTTCAGTAAGCGCTGACGATTTGAGAACACCTTTACATCTGGCCTGTGCAACTGGAAATTTAGCAATGGCTCAGTTATTAATTTGGGTGAGTGTCACGTCAGTCAATGATCAATGATTAATGTGAAGATTTTCGTGTATTGAATTTTTTTCCTCCACTCAATTTCCAGCACAAAGCCAATCCACAAAACTTAGATCACGAAGGTCGTACCTGCATGTCATACGTACGGGCACTGGAAAAAACTCTGGACAACACAACAGACTCAATGGAGATGCAGAAATTGTTGGAGGTACTGGAACAAGCGAGTATTTCAAGTATGGATGATACCGAAACGACACAGTATTAAGGAATATATCATTCGTTTTAATTTTTCGCATAGGTACAGGATTTAACGTTAGGAAAATGTATTTAGGGGCTTAATTCTTTATTGAGTTCATTTACCTACTATTGCATTGGTACTTATTTTTGTAATTATTCCACCGATTTCGTTTTATTCGAGTGAATGTAGGTTAATATATTATTATATATTTATATATTTCTTTCTCTTGTAATGGCTCATAATACAAATTATTTATAGATCTTTTCTCTGCCTTCTGGTAGAATTCATCTGATCTGATTTATATTAATGATTTTCAACAATTGCTATTCACTGATATTCCAAGAGCAATAAGTATTCTAGTGAACGTATCTCACGAATATTTTTAGAAAATTTAAAAAAACCAACCCCTTCAATACAATAGAAATATGGAAATAATTCCAAACAAAAAAAAAGCTAGTTATACGTAAACTCGGGAAAGTAATAATTGAAACATCACACAACGCAAAAATCAGTTTAGTAAAGATATAATCGAGTGTAAGTTTTTTGTCAATGGACTGAGAAGTACAAAGCACTCAATAAATCTAGTTATATTTATATATTGATTGTATCTATTCGATATATGGCTTTTACAATTCACATGTTAATTAAATATATTGTATTGTCTCTTAATTCAATACGTTATTTCACTTCTTTTCGATTCTCATCTAGCATATTTTACATAATCTCAGTCAATAATTCTCATTTGCTGCTCCACGTCTGTATTGTTAACTGAAATACAGAAAAAACGTTTTCGTAATTACACAGAAATCGAATCAAATTGATTTTATCCCTCTATTTTTGGGGTACTCACTACAAAATGGATAAACTCCAGTTGTTTCCATAGCAAAATTTCCACGTGCTGGAAAACGTGTTGTATCCAAACCCATAATTGTACATGAATTCATGTCACATACATCAACTGTTTGGAACTTTTTCCAATTATGACTGGCTGATTCTGTATTATATCGGCCTGCCCACATATGACAAGATTCTTTAATAGCAGCGGCCATATAACGTGGCGCACGCGAATGACTGCAAGTCACCAAATTGTACAGAATTTTGATGGTAATTTTTGGAATTTCAAGAATCGATTTGTAAGGGAATGATTCGCCATCGAGGAAGCAATTCGGTTGCCATTTTCCACCATTTACGAAGAAATCAACATCGCCAACGCCTGTTGTCATACCCAAACCAAGAAGAGGAAGAAATGGGCGCCCATCTGTGTGTACAACGTCAATGAAAGTCGCATCATTTTCATCGAGTCTAACTAGAGGATTTTTGCCTTGAAATCCAGGTTGTGCTGGATCCAACGCTGTAATTCGATACACAGATGGATCAGTTATATTCTTCCCCACATATGACATGATGTGAGACCCCAAACTGTGTCCAAGAAGATGTAAAGTCGCAGGATTCAATGAGTTGTGTATTCTCAAATAATTAATCAGCCTGTAAGTTCAATAAATAAAATTGATCAATCAACTCATTGAAGGTATTGATTAATGAATTTATAATGAGCACCTCAGTATTTCGGCTGCTACAGTACGAGTATTCGCTGATGCAGAAAAGTAATTGCCTGATGAACCATTTGCCCAATCCACAGTGAAAACATTCCCGTCAACCTGGATAATGAAATGAACTATTGACTCAATTTAATTACACATTGAATAATATTTGTACATGAATGATCGAGTTCATTGCCTTTGATAGTATGGCGTCTGTCAAATTCCGGAACCATTCTGTGTTGCTGTCACTAGAATAACCGTGTGTAATAAAATATGTTGGCTTGCTAGCATCGAATTCTGGAACGATTTCGATGGTTGGCCAGGTCGGCACACAGAGTTTAGTCACAGCACTGTGAGAAAATAATTTATGGATAATTGTAATGATGCTTTTTTATTCCATTCAATTGTCTATACTCACCGGTTGGAAAAATAGAATGTTGTGTCCACATTTTCGGGTGAATCAGGCATGGGAAATGGACGTAACAATGTGAACCATGGATACTCTTTAACGAAGCAATCTAATTCTTCGTAACATATTATTTTCCCGTAAACTAGGAAACCACACATCATGAAAATATTCTGAACATTCTAAATGTTATAAGAGAACTTTGTTCTAGTCCACAATTTATCTTACCTGCTGAAGCTGTACAGATCAACAGACATATTTGTAAATAATATTTCACTTGAAAATTCATCATTTGCAGTACGATGTTACCGAGTTAGTTAACAGACATTAATTGAATATGTTCGGAATCGTGAGACAGCTGATATTGTTTCCTGCGTGCTAAATTATTCAATAAATTTGCACAATGTGTGTTTGATCAGCAGGTGCTTCGAATGAATGAACAATTAGAGTTGAAACATATTAAACGATGTGACACTGATTGATAATGCATTTAAAAATTTTGCATTTGCTGACTGCTCACACTATAAATATTTACTAATGCATAAAGACTTCCCATGAATTTAAATATTCATTCAAGATTGTTATCGATTCCAAACTATCATGAGTTTGATGTATCAAAACAACTGTAAAAATTTATTGTTGTATATACATACATATGTACATGATGACCGATTGCAAGCAATTCGGATAAGTTTGTAAGCAACTTATTATTAATCTCAAATAAAATTATTTCATAAAGTTGGGACGCATCAGTGACGTGATCATTGCTGTTGTGGCGTGATACATTTCGTCCTCCTCGTGATTTTTGTCAAGAGTTTCTGGAACAATTTAAAAGACAAACATTCATGAAGAAAATTGTTTGAATTCAAGAAAACATGGATGTCTGTTTAGTAAATTATAATCAAACCTGGTTTATAGATATTTGGTGGAAAAATTGGCAAACGACTGTAGTGATTAACAGTTGTTAATTTATCTAATGATCTCGATGAAGATAAAGTACACATCCACGATGATGGTGGCCTGAAAAACAAGATTTATAATAGAAAAAAGATATAATACAGTTGCATTTAACTCGGGGTAAATGGATTCATGTCTCTTACATTTTTGTAACCGCTGTCATGAAATCTTTTGGAGCGGGCATACTCAACGTATATATTGTGTTGTTTATCAAATCTCCGTGTTTCAGTGGTGAATCAACTACACAAAATTTTTTGGAAGCATATTCGAATATGGTATGAGTGGTACCATAACGACAGAGAAATTCACTCTGTATCAATTGAATGAATTCCAGTGATATGTGAAGCTGCGCCAAACTCATCAATTTATTTCTGTAACAATAAATTTATTCGAGCACAAAACTTTCATGGAAAGAAATAACAAATGAACATGAAATATAATTTACCGATAATTTTCTATATGAAATTCCCCAGTTGCCACATGAAACAGTGTTTTTCGAATGTCGTGTACATCCATAATGTTCATACATGATAATAAATACACATAGTCTCGCCGGATTTTTTCTAATCCTATGTCAATAACCAGTTCTAATGACAAACTGCCTGCACTCAATACTTTGCCTTTTTCACTCTCCAAGTTTGATACCATTTTTCCGAATCTCGTGTCATCCATATCGTGCAACTGGAATGATAGGAACGATTGATATTTTTTCATATGGACAGTTCACAATGATTGATTTTCATACCTGAGGTTTGTAATTATTCCCCGACATGGCCTCGAAAACTGCATGAACGCAGTCAGTCATCTGCATATAATTCTCTGTTCCTCGAATTATTCGCCAAAACCGATCAGTGAAATCAAGATTTTCTCGTTTTGACAACTCTTTCACAAGATCGACCAATTTTATTTCATATATATCAGAATCATGCACAGCTGTCTCATTGTCATTATTATCATCATCATCGTCAAACGTATCATCACCCATTAGTAGTCGATTCAATTTAGATGTGATAACATTTTCATCCTGCTGATAGGGGGTCGAAAAATCTTTGGGGAAGTTCAGAGGCATTACACTATACCGAGAGCTCGAATGTTTTTGACGATACTCTTCCAAAATCGATAAATACTTATACAGTAATATGATCTGAGACCACAAGTCATAAAGCGGACTAACACGAGATCCACTCATGATTTCCGCAGTGATATTGTTGCACAATCCTCTTGAAGGTGGCAAGAAGCCTGGATCATTCCAATTTGCTTCAATTTTGAGATATCCTTTGAATTCATTTCTTAATTGTTCTCGCCAATCAGTCATTTCATTGCTGGAGCCACACAATTCATAAGTGCTCATAATTTTAACTTCAATATCGTCTTCTGGTGTAGACGACTCTTTCGAATGTTGAGTCAATAATTCCTGCATTCCATTTCTAATATTCGTCAGTGACTTCATTGGTAGAATTGTCACACGAAACGTTACAAAGACCGATTCTTCGAACAGTGATCCAATCAAGACACAATTTTTTTTCTCTCCATCGCATAATGCAAACAGTGGTGTCTTCCAATTCTTATCACAACCAACTTCTTCATGAAGTAGATTCAACATCATACTGAAAGAATAAATAAAAATAATTCAATACCAAATGAATCATGACAATTTCTCATATACTCCTGGTTGAATAAATTTGTTCCTAACATTGCAGATTGCAGTGGAATTGGCTGATGCCTTTCCTCGTTTTTGTACCAATTTCTTTTCGCCAAATTCAATGATACATTAAAGCTATCATCACCAAAGGAATGAGACAGTGGTGAACCGGTGACATCCAAAGCTGATTCACACAAGAAAGAAAAAAAACGTCATTGATTAACTCAGTCAATTAAACTTTGGCTTCATATGGGGAAATTGATATCAACCTGATGGTTCTTCTTCACAGCGAGTCTCATTTTCAATGAAGTTATCCAAAGGCTGAAAAATATAAAAGTAACATCATCAGTAGAGCAGTCAATCAATAACCCTGATTAAACTACATCAATCACTTACAATCCGACAGAGAATTATCACTGCAGCTTTTGCACCGAGATGAGGAAAAAGCCGACTAACATAAGATAAACTCGTCTTTACTCCAATATAATCATATTTTTTCAACACTCGCCCAATTCTCTCAATATCATCAAATTTTATTCTCTCCCCCATAATAATTTTATTTAAATCGAGAAATTCGTGTGCTATTCAATAGTAGTTAGATCTCTATACAACATCATCAACAATTTCCACTTGCAAAATTTGAATCTTCCAACAATCGCTAACCTAACGCAAACAATAATTCACCCGCCTAAATGTAAGAGGGATAATAAATCGTAATGAATCATCGAAGAAACAGAAATCTAACACAGCGATATCTTCTGTGACTATTCACTAACTCTATCTTTGGTCTGAACTCGCAAATCGAGATAATTCTATCGAAAATTGAATATACTCAAAAATATCGCGATATTACAATATATCGAGACATTATCAACCCTAAAAAGCTTACGAATATTAAATATTAGAATATAAAATCATCATTTCAGGTGTTGTTCTCTCAAAACTCAATCCATAAACAGCCTTCGCTTTTCCTCATCTCGCATTTTTGGAATTACTGTTGAGTACCCTGAAGTGAGCTGATGAGCATTGCCATGAAAATGATTAACGACACACTGCAATAGATGTCACTCTACCAACATTCTCGTTCATTCAAATGTCCTTTCTAGTTATTATAAAATTTTTGATGACTTTGGCATTTGGATTGGGAGTTGTTGGGAGTTTCCTGTCCCCATCCTTTCTCCGTTTCAATGTTGCTATAACATACCCACGATCGCACTACTCACACACACAGATGCATGCACGCACTGATCGTCCAAGCACACAGAGGCAAATGTGATTGCATAGATAAACGACGTGCCAGCGAGAGATAAAGAAGGACACAAATATTAGATCGTATATAAATAAGAGAAATAAAGTGGTGAAGAGACGAAGCGACGAAGGTGGTGGTGGTGGGAGTAAAGGAAAATTGTTACATGCAGCGCAGAACGGAAACGCGACAAATGTACGGGCCGCGTTTGCGCCGCGAGTGTTAAATAACCAATAATGTCAATACTCGCAAGGTGTAATTTTTCAAAAAGATACGCGATGCCTTAAAGAACCTTGACAATTTAGTGGTGGAGCGCGCGCGTGTGTGTGTGTATGAGCATAGAAAGTGGCGTATGAGAGACGTGGAGCGAGAGAGAATTGGAAAAGAAAGAAAGGGGAGAAGGAGATAGAAAGTGAGTGCGCCAACACTGGAATAGTGAGATATACATTGGAGTGTGTGTCTGGTAATTGACGTGGTGGCTCAGGCAAGGGAACGCAAAAGTGGCGTTTTAGTTTGTAGTGTTGTTGTTGTTTATTGTTGTTGTTATTGGTAGCCACGGTGGGAGAGTGGTGGTGGTGGATTGTATAGAAGGAGGATTGTATTATGAAAAAGTCAGGGAAACAGCGAACGGTTGTGGGTAATATTTCGTCAGTGTGTGTGTCCGAGGCGAAATCGGAGAGGGCCGAGCCTCAGGACAATATCACAAATTTTTACATGAAGGAACAAGACATACCGGAATATCTTGAAGGCTGTGGGTTAACCACTTGCTCTGCCGGTGGTAACGATATGCCTGAGGTTGTCGAGGTGTTGGCTAAAGAGCATCATAAAGAAAAAAAATTGTCAACTGCGTCAATAGCTGGTAGTGGCGGTGGTGGTGATACGAAAAAAACAGTTACTGTTAAACATCCAGAGTCAAATAAACCAAAGCCTACGGCGAAAAAAGGTAAACCCATTCAGGCTGATTTGGATGTTGCCAAGGAGTTTATACGATGCAGAGATGATTGTTTGGCACGGCTTGATTTGAGCAAATCGAGTATTACTAATTTACCATGTACTGTGAGGGATCTATCACACTTGCAAGAGTTTTATCTTTATGGTAATAAATTGTCGACATTACCACCTGAAATAGGATGTCTGACGAATTTAAAAACATTGGCATTGAGTGAGAATTCACTGACGAGCCTGCCAGACACTTTGGAGAACCTCAAGTGCCTGAAAGTATTGGATTTGAGGCACAATAAGCTCAATGAAATACCAGAAGTTGTGTACAAACTTGCATCACTCACAACATTATTTTTGCGATTTAATCGAGTGCGTTATGTCAGCGATAATATTCGGAATTTAACTAATCTGACAATGCTAAGTTTGCGGGAGAATAAAATAAAATCGTTGCCAGCTGGAATTGGTAATTTGGTTAATTTAATAACATTTGATGTTTCACACAATCATTTGGAGCATTTACCTGAAGAAATTGGTAATTGTATTCAATTATCAACACTTGATTTGCAACACAATGAATTACTGGATATACCAGAGACAATTGGAAATTTGGTAGCAGTCACAAGATTGGGATTACGATACAATCGTCTTTCAAGTATTCCAAAATCATTGGCAAATTGTAGATTAATGGATGAATTCAGCGTTGAAGGAAATCAAGTATCACAATTACCTGATGGTCTTTTATCAAGTTTATCTGATCTTACAACTATAACACTATCGAGAAATTGTTTCGCTGCTTATCCATCTGGCGGTCCGTCCCAATTCACCAATGTTGATTCACTTAATATGGAACACAATCAAATTGACAAAATTCCGTATGGTATATTTTCACGTGCAAAAAATTTAACCAAACTGAACATGAAAGAAAACCAGTTGACTGCATTACCATTAGATATTGGCACTTGGATAAATATGGTTGAATTAAATCTTGGTACAAATCAACTTACGAAAATACCTGATGACATTCAATGTTTACAAAATTTGGAAATTCTTATTTTATCAAACAATTTATTGAAACGTATTCCAGCGAGTATTGGAAATTTACGTAAATTACGAGTTTTGGATCTTGAAGAGAATAAAATTGAATCATTACCAAATGAAATTGGTTTTCTTCGAGACTTGCAAAAGCTCATTTTGCAGTCCAATCAAGTAACATCATTGCCACGTGCAATTGGGCATCTATTGAATTTAACGCATTTGAGTGTTGGCGAGAATAACTTGAATTATTTACCTGAAGAAATTGGCACATTGGAAAATTTAGATTCACTTTATGTCAATGATAATGCAAATCTTCATAATTTACCATTTGAATTAGCACTATGCACAAATCTCAGTATTATGTCAATTGAAAATTGTCCGCTATCAAAAATACCATCTGAAATAGTGGCAGGCGGTCCGTCCTTTGTAATTCAATTTCTCAAGATGCAGGGACCATACCGATCAATGTAATAAAGAGAGGCCTTCGAGGAACGCGAGACGTGCACGTGCAACTGTATTATTGTTAGATGCGCGAGAATGTGTCATCAGTTGTGGCTTGTTATTGCGAGAAAACCGCGACATGGCAAAACAAGCGGCTCGACCGTGGATTTGTGAGCAAGAAATATTGAAATTCCTCGAAGCCAAATGGATCAATGAATAAAAGAAGATTAATAACATAGTCAATTGCGGCTATATTTCGCTATGAAAGAATATTTTGTCGTCTGCCTGCATCAATTGAGTCCTCCATCGATAAAATATTATATATAACCATCGAGCGACTATAGAAATAACATTCTCCTATGGTGCCAAGTTAAACCATGTTAAATGTCTGACGTAAAACACGGAACGAAAAAGAAATAAACAATAAAAATGGAGAAATAAATAATGGGGAAAAAAAATTAAATAAAAGTAAAATATATATTTACTTTATCGCGCCATTGTGCACCGTCCTGCGTGAAACGCAGCATGTAGTTTAAAAACGTGCAATCATTGTCTCTGTCTGTCTGTCTGTCTGTCTGTATGTCTGTCACTCTGTCTCTCTTTCTCTCTGTCTCGCCCCTTCTATTATCTTTTCTTCTCGCTCACTCTCACTACTGAAACTATAGATATTATATATATACATACATTGGGCCAGATCCAATCTGAAGATGTGTCAAATCTCATTGCGAAATTTTCACATACACACGCACATGAAACTTTTATAGAATCTTTCAGTCGAGTAATAATCATTTAAGGGGTGGTTCTTACGAGCTGCAGAATATCATAATTATCATCATCACCATCATCATTATTGTCGATATATTTGACAATGAAATTTGCATAAGAATTAACGCGAGTGGGAGAAAAGTTATTTTGAGACTTCACAATAATGTTTTCATGGCGTCGTACAAGCGTACGTGCTTGCAAGAGTTTTATTGTAATATTTATCGTTAAAACGAAAGAACAAAGCCTGAATGGCGTTGGTGCAATGCGGCTCAAATAACAGCATGAGGCGCGTATGAATTTTTTTTGTTTTGTCTATCCTTCAATGTAATTTTATATGGCAATTTGTTTGACTTGTCTGTATAATTTTTTTCTCCTTCAAAATAGCCCTCAGTTCGTTTCTTGTTGTATCGAGCTGCATATCTTATTATTTTACCTCTTCTTTTTATTTCAACTCGTCTTTTCGGTTAAGACGAGGTAGCAATAATGAAAAAAGAAGAATAGAATGCACCAGATATTACGGTAGATTGAACGTTTAATAAAGTGGAAAGACAAAATGAAATTTGAGATGGAATGAATGTAAGAGAGACAGAAATATAACAGTCAAAAAAATCAGAACACTAGCCGTTACATTAGCTTCAAGACAAATATTTTGTTATACATATGCAAGCCATTTTTCTATATGTACCTGCATTTTAATGAATCGTTGACACGCTAAATGAAATGTAAAACAAATAAGAATTGTTAACATTATAAAGAGCCTTAACTTTAGAAGTTACAAGAACAAAACACAGATATCAATTGATGAAAGAGATTTAAAAAAAATATAAGTGAATGAACTATTCATAGGTGCGATTGAAAAATGAGGAAAATTTGTGTGATGATATGTGAAGGAAGAAATAAAAATATGTATTTAATCGTAAGTTATACTCTTAGTGGTCCTATTTTCTCTCAGAATGACATTTATCTTCATGCGTTTCTTTACCTTCGTATACCGCCGATACAATTTTGTAAGATAATTATTTCGTAGATTTTAACAAACGTTAGCTGTTATGAAGAGCAGGTCGAACATTTTAAAAGAATAATAAGTTTTGCGAATTGAAGAATGATTCTATTATCGTTTCTATGTCTAAAAGTAATTTCATAATCTGTAGATTTATAGAACAAAATGTGACCCATCTCTTCAAGTACTTTTTGTGCCATCACATTTGGAGACAATGAACACGCACAAATTTTCTATATTTTTCTCTAATGTTATTTTTATCTAATATTTTTCTGCTCTCGTAGTATACACACTCGTTTGATACAAATTTCATTATTATGCTTCAACACAAATTTATATTTAAATGACAATGTTAATAAGCGAAAAATTTATCCAGTTAGTTAAATCTTTCATTGTCATAATATCACTTCGACGGACACGGAATATACAGGAGAGAAAAGAAATTATATACATTTTGCAATTGTTATTCTGTATGTTATTCTTTATCAGTACAAGTATGTATGTGAGAAAGGCGATACTTATTTCATGACGATTGTAACAGTGCCATTATCAATATTTATATCGGAACAGTTTTATTTTGCATTGTTT
This sequence comes from Meteorus cinctellus, assembly GCA_030523045.1. Taxonomy (NCBI): domain Eukaryota; kingdom Metazoa; phylum Arthropoda; class Insecta; order Hymenoptera; family Braconidae; genus Meteorus; species Meteorus cinctellus. The sequence continues at coordinate 475,475 of JAPYZF010000016.1, read as the reverse complement.
AAAATCCCCTTGTGAAACGATATTGAATAAGAACGCGCAGGGAATGATTTTCTAGATGAAATGATCATTGAAATTATAAATGCTGTTGAGTAGCTCGGACTGGCACAACATTCTGTGTATAATTTAATTAACTGTAATGTTAATGTATATTGAAAACAAAGAAAATGCGAGAAAAAAAAGATGAATATTACTGTATAAATATTTCTAAATATACAAAAATGTACTGAACATCTCTCTGGTACTCTCATTCTTCCAATTGATCTTTTATAGATACTTCTAACGTTTTTTATGTGATTTCAGAATAACAGTTGGTTTTCTAAATACAAATTTTGACGTTGGAATATTATTGGAAACTTTGGAAGTTTCTTGCGTCTCGCATTTTGGAATTGAAGATTGGATATGAACAGTGGATTCTCCTTTCACATTCATTTGATTGTGTCTATCTGATAATTTGTTCAAATCTGCTGATAGATCTGCAATTTCTTGTGATAAATTCTTGCATTCCTTTTCTAATCGTGTGAAATCATTACGATGAAACACCTGTGTCTTATGTGTTTTCATACGACGATGTGAATAGCTTTGAACGATGCACGAGAAGTCACATCGATTGGAAAACTTCCACACAGATTCACACATATCATTGTTCATTGAAAAAACTTGTTGATGCAAATTGTTCTGAAATCGATTATAAAACTTGTATCAGTATAAATAATGCTTGAGGTGATATTATTATATAATAGCTGAGCAATTGAATAATGTTCATGTAATTATTTTCATACAAAAGAAAACACATTTGATGTTTCTTTATTCTTTTTGAATCAAATCATAGCAAAATTCTCCCAAAGTTCATAAATGTGACCTTGTACACAGTACCAATTTTTTCTTTTCTTCAATCAATTCTGCTCGCTTCTGTTTTAGATTGTTCATATTATGAATTGCCATTTCTTTGGCTACGTCCAACTTCATGCCACTCTCAATGTACTTGAACAATACATCATTTGGAATACAATCAAACATTTTATGCTGCTCTTGCATTGTTCCAAATGGGTTCATTGTCAATCTTGATTCTCTTATTCTCTCTAATTAATATGATACAATAATATTAAAAACAAGTAAGAATGTTTGCAATTATTTTAGCGGGAATTTCAAATGTTCTTAATGTGTTTGGGTTAAACATACAGTGCCACCAGCGGCTGATATTACAAATAAAAATAAACCGCCGTTGTGTACCCCGTGTATTTATGTTTTGATGCAATAAGTTTAATATTTCAAACAAACTTGACAGAATAAAAAAGTCCGATGAATTCTAACGGATTGAAATTATTGAAAAAACCGTAAGTATTTAATTGTTATATTGTAGGTTATTCTTGAATTTGTGTTGCATCAATTGATATAATAGTACATTGAATCTGCAGAAAGGTTATGTATGCACATAACCTCTGTAACCGACATTGAGGTTAGCGTCAATTTTTCCGACATAAATACTACTGATTTATTATCTATTATTTTTTTTAGTAGATCAGTAAAGAAAAGCTGTGTAATCAGTTTCTATAGATTATTAAATGCATTTGTGCATTTCATCTCGGGAATTTTGCACCCGCCCACTTTTTCATTGGTCCTTGGATGTTATGGACATTCCGGTTCGAATTCACTTGATACTCTTCAACAGGATCATATTTCCTTCGATTTTTTTTCCCTTTCACGCATTCAATTAGAAAATTGAATGTACCTATCCACATTAGTCTGTTGTGAGTTATTAGGTGGAAGTTAGAGCGAATATTATGCAGATTGCGAATGAAAATATCGCGGTTTTGCTGGCCAAAAAAGTTTTTAGTTTTGTTATCATGATATCGAAGTATTTATTTCACATTATTAATTATTTTCATATTCTGTTTCAGTAATCCGTATCCACAGGGTATGCGATGCCAAAAATGTTTGGAGATGGGACATTGGAGTTATGAGTGCAAAGGAAAACGGAAGTATCTTCATCGATCTTCGCGCACTGCAAAGTTGAAGAAAGCATTGAAAGACCGAGAAGAAGCGAAAAATACGTATGAATATTGCTTATCACTTATTATATTGTGTGAAACTAATATGAAATGTTATATTTGAATATTGTAATGTTTATTTTCAGAGAAACACAAACGAAATTGAAGACTGCAACAAATTCTCAGAAGAAAAGTAAGAAAGAATCGAGCAGTTCATCCAGTAGTTCCGATTCTTCTAGCAGTGATGACGAAAAAGGAAGCTCTTCATCTAGTTCATCGTCTGACAGTGATTCTAGCAATAGTAGCAGTTCCAGCAACAGCTCGAACGCCAGTACTAGCAGCAGCAGTAGTTCTAGTAGCAGCAGTAGCAGCAGCTCAAGTAGTAGTAGTAGCAACAAGAGCACAAACGGCGAGTTGAAAAGTGAGAAAAAGCGAAGAAAAAAACAGAAAACTTGAAATTGATGCAGGCATTCATTTTTTTTTGTGTTTTTTCATCGAAAACTACATGTTGTAAATACAAAAACGAATCAGTCAAATGAGGCAATGAGAGGAGTATTTTTCTGTACAGAATTTCTAATATCTTAATCAAAAAACGCACATATGATAACAATAATGAATACATGTAATCTTATCGAAGAACAATTATTTTGCGAAATCTCGATGTATTTTTGCGATTATTAGAAAAACTGAGTATAAATATTTAAAAAATATAAGCTTCATGTGGTATTATTCAATAAGTTCAATCATCAACAACGTCTGGTAATGTTTGGACAATAACTTTTCGTTTTTTGTCGTAAACAAAATTATTTTTCTTGAATATATCACTTTCGTAAAATGGCACTAAGTTGTGTATATTGATTTGCTTAGCTTTATCCAAAAGGTCTTTTTCAGCTATTTCAATAGTCGAAATTCGATTGCCATGGAGTGCTTTCTGGAAGGCTAATGTGTCAAGAGTAATTTGACGAAGGATATAATACAGTAACTCACTGTGATCCTTCTTGTATGTGAGATATTTTTGGAATGTATGGCGCATGCTTTTCATTACAGAATATTTCTGTGTATCCACAAAGCTATCTAGAGCCATTCTGATTGCGAGATTTACATCATCCTCTCTTACATGATCGCGTAAATGCATTTTCGCACTTGCCTCCGACATTCTTATAATACTTTCAATATGTCTCACAGTAATTGGGAGACTCCCGGTTGCCAAACTTTCTTGTCGCAATTGGCTGTACAATTTTGCAACTTTATCTTGATCGATATTGGTGAGTTTCGGGTGAATATTTTGGCGTGCGTAGACAATATACTTCCTCAGAAGATCTTGCGGAATACTTATGTCATCTTTAACTGAATCCTCCATCAATTCTGGTGGAAGAATTCTTTCTGTGTTTGTTGGATGATGTTTAATATGGGAATTGATGACAAATTTAGCGAGGTGTCGATCTTGCATGGGATCAACTTCATCTTTAACTATGCAAAGTATATCAAAACGTGATAAAATTGGCTCGGACAAATCAACATTTTCTGAAAATGTCATACTTGCATCATATCTTCCGCCAATGGGATTGGATGCAGCGATAACTGAACATCTGGCATGTAATGATGTTACAATCCCGGCTTTTGAAATGGATATACTTTGTTGCTCCATAGCTTCATGAATTGATGTACGATCTTGGTCGTTCATCTTGTCAAACTCGTCAATGAGACAAACACCATGATCAGCAAGCACTAAAGCACCAGCTTCAAGTGTCCATTCTCTGGTCGTCGGTGATTTTCTCACATAAGCAGTCAAACCAACTGCAGAAGCACCTTGGCCAGTGGTAAACACAGCACGCGGTGCAATTTTTTCTGTATATTTTAAAAATTGTGATTTGGCTGTACCAGGATCACCACAAAGTAACACATTAATATCACCGCGGACTTTATGTTTGTTCCCAGGATTTTTGGACTCGCCACCAAATATGGCTAGAGCGAGAGCATGTTTAATGTAATCGTGTCCGTAGATTGATGGAGCGATGCTAGCGATAATACGATCGGCTATCCGATGATCTTTACTCAGCTTTAAAATACTATTTATCTCTTCTTCTGTCAATGATTCAACAATGTCCTTTGAATCTTTCACAACAATGTGGTTGGCGAGAAGTACAGTAGAGAATACTGGAAATCCTTGTTCGGTATTCAACGAACCGTCATAACTATTTGTGTAGATGCCTGTGACATCAACTTCATCACCAGGTTTCGAACGATCGCAAAGATCAGACAGCAAGATGCAGTCTTTACTTCGAGGTATTCGACCGGCTGGAATTCTACCAGGCGACTCTTGTATTGTTACTTTTTGGTAATTGCGATAAATGGTTTGTTCCATATTGATCATGAACGGGCCGGCGCTTTGACATTCAGGACACGAGCCTGGTTTCACTTCTGAATTTTGTGATTGAACAAATGGTCCAAGCACGTAACCACATTTAGTACAATCGTATTTAACAACAGATAATTGTGGCAGAACGCCGGTGGTAGCAGTTACAACTCCAAGAGTTCTTACAAGCTGATTGAGATGAAGCTTCCTGAATGTTCGTAATTCTTCAATAAGAGGTAATTCGGAAATTCTAACGTGAATTTCACCGGTGACACGTTCATAGCTTGGAAATATTGTCAATACCAATTCTTTCGCCACCGTATCAAATATTTCAAGAATTTGAAAAGGTGCTTCTGGTAAGAAGTAAGCCAACACATGTTCTTTACTTGCAAGCACAGGGAACTCCACAACAAAACTTGACTGGTTGCTCTCACACATGTGTCTAATACGTTCTTTATATAAACAATGACCTTTAGCATCAGCATAAGTCCTCAGGAAATTTTTAAAACGATTTGCGATTTCTGTTCGTGGTCCCAACATCATTACCCATTCTTTCACAGAGTGCCCTCTTGTATCCTCCAAGTTCTCAATAGATTCAATCATTTCTGTATCCTCGATATCGCCAGTTGCAGCTTTTTCGGCACGTCGGCGTTTTTGGGTTTGTGTATCGTCCTCATCACTCTCCTCTATTGATATAAAACCCCAAATTTGAAAATTACATTAGAAATCAATTCAACTAAATACTATCGCAAACATATTATCAACTTAACACTCTACCATAAAGAAGATCTTTGTCGTCACGATAGATTCCAGCAGCACGGTCTCGTTTCCGCATTGCAGCCTCAGCCGCAACACGATCGCTCTGAGATATTTCAGAATAATCATCATCGTCCATCAATGCACGATCATATCGATCTAATCCTGGCATAGGTCGATAATCAGCTTCCAAATTATCACCAAATAATTCCTCGCCATCAGCCTCCTCCTCATTAACAATATCCTCCTGTGATGGTTCATCTCCAAGAAGACCCTCATCTTCAAATGGTTCATCTATATCCGGTGCTGGAGATGTTGGTGCATCCATTGATCTGCGGTTTCGCATTGGAGAACTTGCTTGACTCTAAATAGTGAAGATAAGTATAATCAATTATCCAGTGAATAAAAGAAAAATTCACATCCCGTTCAATTCATAATAATCAATCCATTGTTAGGAAAATAGTTTGTAACTGACCTACTGAATTAGAGTAGATCTTCTTTCCAATATAATTCCTCTAATTATAGTTAAACTAAATAAATTATTGAGATAATAAAAATTATACTTTACCATTGCAACTGTTGAATGATCAAAAATACGACAAAAATAAAACTCGATCTGTACCGGTCTCGCTTTTCTCTTAAACGAGCAAATCTCCTTTCAACATTCGTTTCAATACAACTTTAAAGCACCCGATCTTCTAAAAATAATAGAATTAATTAAAAAATTATTTCAACCAAAATCAAAATGCGACTGAGCGTTTATAGTTTTATGATAAACAATCGATGCATAACATGACGCGTGGTACAACACAAACAATAAGCATTATGGCGGGAATCGAGAAGTATAAGTGAAAATTTGAGGTTAACTCAAAATGATTCAACTTGAATCCGCTGCAATCAGCGCTCCCACTGACCAATGTGAAAGAAGGAATCATAAATTTACCCTCACTTCAACTTCCGTTATGCATAATCGCACAAACTGGCGGTAAAATTCAACTGATAATCGACTGAAAGAATTTAAAACAATGAACGACAGGATTATCAATAGATATCTATGATAAATTGATGCTACAAATAAAAGATTTAATGAATAATGCAATGAGGCAATGATATAATTTTCGAAAATAATGCATTTTACGTACAAAAATGTCAAATACAGAAAATGAGTCCTTACAATATTGAAATAATAGATCACTAGGCATTTTGAGATAAAATAGATGTAGACATATTGTATCGGGAATAAGTAGATATAACTTTAAAAAATCGATACTATGAACAAATATTTATTGAATATATATAATTGTCAATTAGGTCCCCGATATACGCTCAATTCTGTACTTGAATTAAATCATTAAACGAGTATGAAAAGCTGTGGCAGTTATGGACGCATTGTAAATGACTATGAAGATTCCAGCTTGTTTTTCCATTGTTATCGAGTTTGTAAGAATTAATCATACAGTAAACCTGAGATATAATTAAAGTGTTTAATAGAGACATACAGTTATTTTCTCTTGCATTTTTCTTTTCTTTCTTTTCTTCCTTTCTTCAATATGAATTTCAATGAATTTACCAGCGATTTTTATTATAATAAAACTTATCTGATACATCATTCAAGAGAAATCATTAAATATTATTATATTATCTACTATCGTTTAATCGTATGCTGTATCAGCTAGGTTATTTTTGTTTAATCCTCGAGTAATCCTTAGTCTAACTCTATTACTTATCGTCTCTTCAAATCCATGCTGAACTACGATTTATCAAATCATATACATTCTGTTTTCATTTTTCTTTAATTCAATTACAATAAAAATTGGAACGAAGTTATGAAATAATACAATTGATTGAATTAATTGTTTCATTTCAGGCTCATAGTATGAAACCCAATTGACGTCTGTCTTGATAAATTACTCATAAATTGAGCATCAGTAACATAAGTTGAATAAAAAATGGTTGGTATGTTTTATGTTTACTCTATTTGGCACCTGATTAACAAAAGAAGAAAGTCTGAAGATAAATTTGGGTACGAATCTACATTTAGCAAAAATAATTTGATAAAAATAGGAAATGCAACATACATTTAATCAATTGCACGACGTATCGCAATATGAATTGACAGGCGACCGAGGCAGTATGTAGTACGTCTTGTAATATATTTTGTAATTCGGAAAGGACGCATGTATATATAGTGTTCATTTTCATTCATTGTCATTGATGAATTAAATGTTAAGACACACACAGACACTTTGTTGAATTAGTTTGTAATTCCTATTGACTCAGACTATTCTGATTTATTCAATCATTCTTCATTTTTCATGTTTCAAATTTTTATTATATATTGATTCAAAGGATAATTAATTTATCAATTCCATACACTCACGCACTTAACATTTTGATATTTGGATTTATTGTTTTGTTTCGTTCTGTATTCGGCCATAATTAAATACTCAAATATTATATAGGTCGTGCAATGAATTTCAGACAATTTTTTGTCAGATTGAATAACTTATAAATGTTTTTATTAATTATTTTTAAAAACTTATTATACTAATTCGAGTATCATATATTAGTAAATAATGGTATACATCGAAATAAGGTTGTGGGCCATTGGTTGAGCATTTTGATCATCATTTTTTCACATGTTTTTGTGTGTATGTGTTAAACACATTAAAAAATGATGATTACAAAGAAATAAGAAAATAAATTACGTTAGTACAGATCAAATACATAACAATCTCACGACTATTGACGCAAACCTTGTATGGGGATGATTGTGAATGATTCGGATGGGGGCGAAAAGTCAGTCGAGAGATCGGCAAAAGTATCTGTATAACGGAATTATATTTCCCTCTCACAATTTGCCATTTCTTGGGCACACGTTGAATGAGGAATGTGGCGCAGCGTGTGTTCATTGAACAAAAGTCTCGCGAACGATCTTCCAGTAATTAGTGTAAATTTCTGTTTGAATCCCATTCATCTTATGATTTATGAGCTGATGCCAAGTAAAAATGAATGCACGAGTTTCATGTATTCATTAAAAATGGAATATCAAATGAATGACTAATATAACTGCAAAAATGATACCTCTTTTTGCCCCATAAGCAACTAATTTTCTTACCTAAGCGACCCCCTTTTCTTATTTATTTCGTATGTACTCGATTAAAGTAATGTAAATGTTAAGACAGATAATTGATTACTGACTAAAATGACATATGTAAATAAATTGGCTATCAGTTGACGAATAAGTGGCACACATCTGACAGACTCGATGTCCCCATATAAGAGACAATTCATACAAAACAACAATGTAAAAAAATAAGAAAGTAAATAATAAAATAAGCCTGTGCAGTATTTCGGATCATTTTTTGCTCAGTCCTCTGTCATGTTTATTATAAGATCACAGTCAATTTTGTCGACAGTAATGCAATGAGTGCGAGACATTCAACAAAAACAAAAAAAAAGCAACCAAGTCAGTCCTTTGAGCAGAAGCAACAAACATATTTCATGTGGCAGGAATTAGGAATTATTAAGTACGTTAAGTATGGTGTATAGTGCAAGTGAGCATTACTGTTGTTTCATGTTTTGATAGGCCATACCACTTGTAATGTATACACGCCTGTAGATTATCAGTCTTGAATTGTAATGTGATCGTCGCGAGAACAGTCCATTAATCGAAAATTAATAAAATAAAATAATAAAATGATATAAGCTCGAGAATTACGTAGTTTGATTAGCTGAGTGGTATACGAAGAACATGAGGAAAATAACTTCAACGAGTTCATGACAAAATCATTTGGCACAGTTTTTACAGGAAAAAAATATGAAGAAAAAATGATTGGTTCATCTGAGAATTGAAGATTTACACGACGAAAATGGAATACTGGCAGAATGTTCTTAGAAAGAGTAACAGTCTCGACGGCGCTTTTTTTTTACGCGTAACAAAGATAAACAACCGACGAATGTACGAAAGTTACAAGCATATTAACTAATGTCTTTAGATAAGAAATACGATGAACATATAAGAGAATGGAAAGAATGATTTACCAATTTTGGAGTGTGAATTTAATTCAGAGAAAGCTACGGAAAAACCGGAAAAATAACATACAATTTATCCACGAAAATCTTTCTAATCTATAAACATAACACGCTAGTACGCATGTCATGAATTTTCATTTGTTTGTCTTAAGTGCAAATATCGTTGGGATGGGAGACGGAATTTTTTTGAGTTTATACTTTTGTAATATTAAGTATTGAGTCGGGGACACGGGGTTATGTATGATTACTTTTTTTTTTTCATTTTTCATTTTTTCTTTCTTTATGATTAAAGTGACTCGAAAAGTGCGAGATTATTAGGACGTCGCAGCGACCACAGCTACTGGTGGTACAACTTCGGGTTCACCAGCCCCATCCGCAATGGTGTCTACGACTTTCTTTACCTTGATCGATTCCTTATCAGCCGTACTCTCATCTTCGCCATTCTGTTTTTTCTCCTCATTAACGCCATTCCTGTGCGTTTTTTCCACCGTAACTTCATCTTTTTCGGTGGTGGTTGGGACATTGCCATTCAATTTTTTCTCCACAACTTCCTCAACAACTTTTTCTTCGTCTTTCTTCGGCTCCACTTTTGCTGGTTCCGCATCAGCAACTACATCAGATTTTGCGATTTCAGCGGTTGTCTTTTCGGATTCTTTTACCTCGTCAGTTGTACTGGTTTTTTCTTTTGTCACTGCGCCATTAAGTTCAACTGCTGTTGCGATATTCGTTTTCGACGTCGATTCGGTTGTCTCAGTTTTAGAATCGCCATTTTGTTTTGTTTCCGCAACAGCTGCCGCTTTCTCCTCTGGAACTTTTTCCTCTGATTTGGTGGCAACCGACTCTGTCACTTCAATTTTTTCTTCCACTTTAGAAGTTTCTTCAGGTTTAATCGATTCCTTAATTTTATCATCAGTTTTTACTTCGCTTTTGACGGCCTCAGTCTCAGTTTTTGACTCGACCTTCGAAGTTTCATTGACTTTATCAACAGACTCAGTCTTTTTCTCTTCAGTTTTTGAGGTTGATGATTCAGGCTTTGCTTCAACCTTTTCATCGACTTTAGCCTCTGGAATTTTTGCATCAGTCTCAGTTTTTTTAGAATCAACTTCGCTTGTCGATGCTTGTAATGCTGCAGATTCAACTACTTTTTTTGTGCTCGCATCCTCGGATTTCTCTTCTTTCAATAATTTTTCTGCTTCATTAGTCGTTTCGCACTCCATTGGACTCGCATCGTTCTTAATTTCAGTCGCTGGGACATCTTCCTTAGGTTTGCTTTCTTTTTCTCCATCAACTGGTGCAGCCTTTGCTTTTGTCTCCTTCTCCCCTTTCTTCTCAGTTTCATTAGTTGTTTCAACCGTGTCAGTCGTATCCATAGGCTCACTAACAGTGGCCTTGCACTCTTCAGTTTTCTTCACCTCCTCTTTCACGGCATCACTGGCATCCTCTATTTTCTGTCGTTTCGCAGCGGACTGAAATACCAAATCATGGAATGAATGAATAACTGTGTATTTTGCTTTCTCGTCAGCTGTGAGTGTGGCATTTCCCTCTCTCGCAACAATCACTGATGCCATTCCTGATTCAATGGCAGCTTGAGCTTCCTTTGGAATATCAGTAAGAAATAAGACATTTGATGGTTCACAACCGATCTTCGTTATAATATTCTTATAGCTGGCTGCGTTCTGCTTTACACCAACTTCTGTGTCAAAATATCCGCTGAAGTGTTTAAGCAGATCACCATGCTCTGAATGACCGAATAGTAACTTCTGTGCATCAACACTACCGCTCGAATAGACATAAACCTTTCGGCCAAGCTTTGTCCAAGCTTCAAGTGCTTTTGGAACATCTTCATAAACACTGTAAAATAGAAAAAATCATTTCTCGTAGAGTTCTGACTACACAAAAGGGAGGTCCAAATTACAAAATGGACTGGGAGATTAATCTCGAAAGTTAAGTTCTTAATGGACTTACTGTCCCTTGACAGCACCGGACTTGTAAGCCTCACGCCATATATGGCCTTGGAGCTGCTTGAGTGCACCAGTTTTGCGGTCATTATCCATTTGCCAAAGGATATTTTTCATTAATGACGCCTTTGACTCTTCGGGGGTCTCATCTTTGATGGCAATAAAACCTTCGACTTTATCAGCCTCATCTTTCTTTGCCTGAAACATATACATAAATATCCAAGATTGATTTCATTTTATTTCAATCTGTATTCATTGAAATAATTTAATTTTAATTCTGTTCAATGGTCGGAATCATTTTTCAATGTCATCGATCATTTCTTAGAGAAAAATCTTGTATATATTGACTTCAACCACGTGAATGTTCAATCGAATATTGACTTTCGGCTTTACTTATTTATTCTAGTCGTCATATTGATTACTTTATCATTATCACTTGTGCATGTATTTTGACATATACTCTTAAGAAGGGGAATCGTAGTCTATTATTATTATCGCATAGAATTAAGAAAATGTGATAGTTGGTAAAATCAATGTTGGCATTGGGGAAGAAGCGTTGTTGAGTCTTTTATATTATTCATGCGATTCGGACGATACAGACGATTTATCGGTGTTGGTGAACAAAGGAAAAAAAAAGAGTGTTGAGAGCCCAGGTCAGAAACCTTCCCGGCCAGCTGTCTGTGTACCCAAAATTCCGGTCCCATGGTCAATGGTTTCATTATTGTTATAGATATTCTAAGTTAAATGGCACAAGTTACAGGAACATTAACCAGACTTTACATTTTCCAGCACACCACCAGTCGATTTAAATCCCGCATTATATTCACTATTCTCAAAATTATAATGACATTCAGGTGGCAATGATAAATATAATTTTATCGCTCACCTGCTCCTTGAGTTTTTCCAAGTCCTCCTTGAATTCGGCATCGTCCCATTTTTTTTCTATGTATTCCTTCAGATTTGCTCGAACATAGGGGAACAGAGTTTCCTAAAAGTAAAAATGAAACAAACTTTCAGAATATATTTTCATTGATCTTATTTCTTTGATCTCTCTCTGTACTTATTGAATGTGTTGATGACCTTTCATACTGTATTTCATTGACTCAGAGAGAGATATATAAGTTGTCCAGCCGGCAAAAGAGAAAACCGTTAGACCTTTCAAATATACGATCGGGAAAAAAAGATGCCGAATAGACAAACTTATGAATCTAATTACTATTGTAGTATTCATGTTGTGATTCAAAATATCGAGGAAGCAAAATTGTCCTTGAAGTCAATAAAATTCCTTTTCAAATAACACAGACAAATATATACGATTACAGAATTTCAATAGTGGAATTGATTACGCACACTAAAAAAAAATCGCGAGGAACGAAACATAGGACAAAATGAAAGACCGTGAATAACAAAATATATACAAAATTAAGGACAAATTAAAGATGGTTATCATTGTTAAATGGATGAAAAAGAGGCAAACGATGAGAGCCTGGGAAATCACGGGACCCGACAAGTTTCGCTGTGAGGATCGTGCAAAACCCGAACTGGTTTCGTGTCCCGGCGTACCTCCCTGTTCGAAGAAGAAGGACGCAAAATCCAACCAAATGGGCAAGGACAGAACTCGTCGAGCACATTCTCAACCCAAATAATATCTCATGAAATAATTAAAGATAATCGGTTAAATTAACTAAAAATTCAATGAGAAATAATTGACAAATAGTACTATCAATGATATTAAATATTGAAAATTAAAATAATGAGAAATGGAGAAAATGCCGGGAACGGGGGAGGCTGTTCACGCAGCGAACATCAAACGGCCACCGCTCCTTTCTTTGTTACCTTGACAAAGCTTATGCTGGTGGTTGTACCCTCGATATCAACTAACACGATATTCTCATCATGTTGGGCGTTCTCACGTTCCTGACTGCGCTTTTCACCGGCCATTTTCGCGACTTCACCGAAACACTGTACCACCGCCTTTATCGCTTTTTCTTTATCTTAAACAAATAATTTCAGTCAAACGTTTTTTAAATGCTTCGTTTCCACGTTCACGTGCAATGATCGTGTTCTTTGCTTTTATCACTCGATAATTCGACTGAAATTTCTACTCTCGTTTTTCTTTTCTCTCTTCTGTCTTTTTTTTCCAGCTTTTTTTACTTTTCCTGGCGGTCTTTCTCTCGTTCCCCGGTTCACGTCGACGCGTTCTTGTTGAACCGGCGAGTGAATTTTGTGTTGGGGATCTCTCGCGCCCCTCCATTCTGTACTGGTATGAAAATACATGAATGTGTGTGTGCGAAAACCTCCTTCCATCGCATTCACACGACCGGTACATCCAGTACCGTATCATAACCTGAAAAACCGCCAATACAATAATGATCATTAAATTTATGCATTAAAATGGACAATTGATACGGAGTCATCATGCTTAACCTAAAAAAATGTCTTCGGAATACATTTCAGATGATTAAAGTCCTTCTAATGATGAAAATTGATATTTTCCAATATTGAAGGGCATCTGAAATTGCGACGGCCCTGCATCACATACGATATTCGCACAAAAGTGTGTATAACGTTCACACACATTCAAAGAACCATGAGATGTGTGGGCCTGTATGTATTTGATCTATATACGTATAAGTGATTTACTGGCGCCAACCAATGGGGAGGCTTTCTGCGCGCCACCACACCCCCATCTCAACCAACCATTCCTACGCGAAAAATGGGATAAAAGGCATATATTTGCAGTCATTTACTGGCGAAAATAATGCATGTAGTCGGAATGATCAATTAATATGAAATTATCGATGACTAATTGATAACTTCATTCAATATACTTTTTTTGCAGGTGATAGTAGAAGAAAACTACCCGGCTAGTGCTACGACTGTATCACTCCGCTTGGAAAGTAGTACCTCACGTATACGTATATGTTTCTACATACACTTACATGTGTGTAGTTTTATTCATTTTTTTTTGTTCATTTTTATTTTCAGCAATACAGACTAGAACGATATGACAATGATTTATCAACGGTTGAATATTATGACTTTGAATGTGCATTAGAAACTTCATTTGTTTCTATTGTATTTATTTATATGAATTTAAATAGCAAATATACCGATTGGAAAAAAAAAAATTCTCGGGCTGAAAATTAGTAGAACGACAAGAGTGGTCGTGAGAAGATGCGCACAGCTGAGAGCGCGTGACCACCTGATTTTTACGTGATCCATGGGATTAAATGTGGGTGCTGGTATACACATGCGTATATATATAGTGGCGATATGAGAGAGGGCACACACGCATGTACAACGCAAGCATTTAAATTTTTGACGTGTGCTATGACTGTACACAGCATGGGTATTTCCTTTCTACGGCAGCACGTGTTTAACGCGCGTTTACACACGACCGGTTTGACAATGACCTTCGCAATATATAGATAAGATTATATATATGAAGACAGTTAGTAATGACAATGGATTTTGCTATCGATGTGCAAATCAATTCATAGCATAAAATTATTTTGTTTTATTTTTTCATTTATACAACTGCATATTGTTCGTATAATAACTCGCGCACTTTGTAATATTCTTCAGACAGACATCCTTCAAGGACAACTTTACCGGCTTCATGCTGAAATATTGGAAAATTTGATGTTAATTTTTTTAGTTATTCAGAATTTATAGAATAAAAATTTTTCCCTTGTTAAATACATACCCGTCGCACTGCAATTGTGTTATTGCAACACCAAAGTACACCACCACTGAATTCTGATGGTATATTACTTTTATTAAGAATTTGCTTGAAATCCGATAATTTCAATTCATTAATAAAGATTGTTTGATGACCAGGAACCTGAGAAGAAACGAAATTTAATTTGGTAAGAATCAGTTGGGTATTTGGATGACTGAAAATGAATTATATTTCATCAAGTGAATTACTTCATTGATAGGCAGAGGCTCTAGAGTGAGAATTTTTTCAGCTGTATCCTCATCATTCGAATCAATTACAGCATCCCGACAGACTTGTTCTCGTGCGGCAATCATTGAATCAACCCAGGCCACCTCAGAATCCCCTCGACCACGTGAAAAATTTAAGCCACTAACGAGTGCATCCGTAAGTCGTACTTGATAAATGTGCGTCTCTGTTGTAGCATCAAGTGTTTCACCTTGCTCAGGAATAAAAACCCTTGCTCCAACACTTTGTGCTTGTTGAGCAAGAACTTCACAGTCTTTTTTGCTACCACGAACCAATACAACACGTCGCGGGCGCAATTGTGCAAGAATTTTTCGTAGAGATTCACCATCAGATCGTCCCTCAAAATCAATATACATAATTGAAGCATTAACATTTATTGTTCTTGTTACTTGAACACATTTTGTTGGTATATCTGCTGCGATTTCGGGGTGCATCATTGTTTCATCTGGTTTCAAATCCAAGTTCTCCTTGTTATCTTCCATTTCGGGTATTGCGTCCGCTATTTTATAATCCTCTGGTCTTATTATCTCACCATATTCGTCAGTTTTTATTTTTTCTTCAACGAACGGAAACATTGGATGTTGTTTTTTACTTTGCTTGAAAAAGCCCTGTTTTGTTTCTTGTTTAACGAGTAAGTCATGTTTACCACGTCCGCCACCAACTTCAATCTCATCTTCCGATCCTGAACTCACATCATCTGTTTCCATTTGCTCTTGCTTCATCATTTCTTGCTTGATTCGTTCTCTCTTTTGATGCTCTTCCAGTTCAAAACCTTCCAGCTTCACCCGTTTCTTGATGTCTAACGTGATAGTTCTATTACCACCATTTTCCACCAAATCCCTTGCCAATGTTCCGGGCGATGTTCTGCTTGTGATTATAATACTATTTTGTGGATTTGAACACCATTGGAGAAAGAGATCACGGGAAAACCCGCATTCCATGTCTGGAGTGCTTGCTAATACAACTTTTGGACTCGGCACTAAATTTAATTCTGCCATGCTATGACAAAGTTGAAGATGTTTGAATTGGAATGGATTATTCCTGGCACCTTCAAAGCTTCGCATCAATTTGTCACTCATCCATTCAATTTGAGACTTAGCAAATTCAACCACATTATAACTAACAATGTTCAGTAATGCTAATGAGTACGCTAATAAACCTGATTCTTTATTGCGCCACAACTGATCTAGCATATGAGCTAATTCCAAAACTCTACCGGCTGTATCAACACTAACCAAGACATTACCGCCACCACGGAGAGTTTGTAAGATATTAGCTGGAATACAAACGGTAATAGATCAGTAGGATACTCTTTATGTTGTTTCAGTAACGGTAATCAGTTTGATAGACTTACTCATCAACTTTTCATCTCGAGTTCTTCTTCGTGCTTGCTGATATGATGCATTAAAAGCATCAGTTATCAATAAAGATGGTCTCTGGAGTCTGTCAAGTTCACAACCATTTAAATGACGTTCTTTTTTGTGATTGAAATCTACTGCATAAATAATATCTTCCTCTCCAACTTTCACGATTTTCCATATGGTCCCACCAATCATGTGTCCGGCTGGCAAAGGAGTCAATGTCACACCATAACCTTTTCCTTTCATAGAAACACTTTGGTTGTATTTTAATTGAACTATTTTATCAAATGCCGCGTCAACATCATCCAGGGTAAATAGATCAAAGTCTTCCATATTGTGTCGCGACTGAAATCCAACAATACATAAACATGAAATGTTTTTTTAATCTAAAACGTCGATCCCTGCTTGGTATTCACCACCGAGTCACTCCATTTCAATCAATGTTACCTGATACATATCATACATGAACATTTGTCCCATTTTATATACAGGGATCGTGGCGTATATGGGACAACTCAAACCGCATTTTCCTACAAGGTATGGCAGAGCACCTAAATGCAATGGATCCGGATATGATAACAGAACTGCATCTATTTGATGCACATGCCTAGGACACATCATAATTTAATCAGATACCATCAATTAAAGTGTAAATAGCAAGACAAATATTTCATACCTCCTCAATTCTTTTATGAAATCTTGATCAAAATTTTCATCCCATCCACAATCCAATAATATCCTCAGTTCATCAACTTGGAGTATATAACACGGTGGAGACTCATTCATCGCGCCGGAAATGGCATGTAATTTTATTATAGATGTCATGATGCGAATGATAATCCTCCCTTATTACTTGTAACTACAATATCAGCTTAGTTTCCTGAAAATTGATAAAGTATTGTTGATCCTCATGAAAAATATTCAACATCATCAGATGGATACATTTAAGTAGTGGCCATTCGCACACCTCATGTGTGCAAACAAAACGCCGGATGAATAGTCCTTCATGCGAGTAAAATTGTTGTTGAATAGATAAAGATTATAAAAAAAAGTGATTCAGTTAATATTTATTCTCAATACGCCAATAACAAACATGCGTATATGCGTGCTACAGGTTTCTTGCCACGCTAATGTTGTTTCTAATTGTTGCTTTACCCTTTAGCTTGTTTATTCGTCGCCAAACAATCTGCCTTTCATTGCTCAATGAATTAAAGATCACAACATATTGAATGTAGCGTCACTTGTGGTACTTTGCAGAATCTCATTAAATTGGCTACAAAGACATCACATATAATTATTGTTGTCATAAAGAGTTTTTCTGGCAATAAATACACCTATATACAATAACGAAAAGCCTGTATACGAACAAAACTAACCAACAAAAATGACAAATCTAGGAAGGAACTGCATGAATAAGTGAATTGTTCTGGTACGACGGTAGCGGGAGTTATTCAAAATTTGAATGGTGTTCAATGCGCTTGCGCGCACAATCTGTAAAAATTTGCCGCACTCCATACAACAATTGAAAATATTTTTTAATAACATTTCACACTGATATGAATTATATTATCGAGGATGTCCATATCAGGGACTTGAAGATAATGAAATCGCTATTTTAGTGCAAAATTACAAAACCTAACCTAAAATTGGGACAACAAAGTATCAATAGGAATTTATTTGAGACATCCGATGTGCATGATGAAAAATGGAAATTAATCTTGCAATATTGATGAATATTTTCCATAAATCAATACAAAAGACTCTGAAATATTTGGATATTCATTAATGAATTAAAATGTTTTGAAGTACAACAACATCTGGACAAAAAATGTGAAGTAATATTTGTAAACATGATGCCCACATAACGAATGAATGAATCAGCTGATGAGTGACAACAGCCAAATTGTCGTTGTTGTATGTATATAATGCGCTTTTGGTTATGGCGACAAGCAGTTCTGACGGTTCTTGTACAGCTCCAGCTGATTTTCAACTTTCATCAGAATTAGATGATGTTTCAAGTCGTTTAAGTGTTAATTTATTGAAGTGCCCATTGTGCCATTACAATCGACGAATATTTTACTGCAGACAGTGCATTCAAAATGGTGACTTTGTACATTCAACTTCTGTTTATTCGGAACGGTGAGTGTATATATATATAATAACAAATCAGTATTTAGCAAAAAATCATTCATATATTCAAATTTGTTTCAATTATTGTTAATGATTCGCGTATATAGATTTGCGGATAAACAATTGCGATTGTTACGGTTGAAGGCAGCACGTGCACAATTAGAGGAAAAATGGTGCAAAACATTTGAAAAACACAAACAAAGGGATAAACTGGTAATTGTCAAATAATTATTACTTTAACTATTATATCATCACATATTTGTGTATAAATCTTTTATTTGCAGATGTGCGATATCAATATGTGTAAAGAAAGAGTGAGACTCTTGCAAACACTCGCAAACGAAACTAAGCAAAGTATCAATAAAGGTACGTCAATGTTTACCGTTTCTTTTTAATTAATTGATTGATGTAATCCTCTATTTTTCCTGCAGGTCATCAACGGCTTAATGTTTTGAAGGACGTTAATTCTCAATTGATATTGCGACTGCCAAGGCATGAAGAGAGAGTTGAGAAATTGCACAATTTTGTAACTGGATTGAAAATGAAACAAGAGCGACAGCGTGAAGCTGTTGAAAGGAAACGACAACAATTGAAGAAAGTGATAAGGATTGCGGCTAAACAATTAGTTCAATATATTTTTCCACTGTGTCAAGTTGAACCCAATCGAAGGTAACATAAATTGAAAGTTTGCAATTTTCTTTTGGTTCTGCACAAAATATTCATACATTGTTTTCTCATTAAAAGTCTGAGCGGTAGCGGAGAAGAGAATTTCAGTGCAGATGTTGTAACATGCGCATTGGCAGACGCATCAGGTACTTCCTATGTCAGAGGACGTTGGATTAGTGATTCTGAAAATAGTTTAGAAATGCACCATCGCATTGTTGCTCCCACCCTACCAGGCACTGGTGATTACAGTGCTTATTCACTTTGGGGTAAATATATCGGTGGGAAATTGTTAATTCCGATTTAGAAAAATGGATTCTATCAACAAACGATGAATACATCAATGTTTATTCATTTACAGTTGCAGCTAATAAAGATGTCGCGCCAGGTACAAATAAAGAAAATACAATGCATAATCCAGCATACAATATTAGTGCAGCTTTGACATACGCCACTCAATTAGTTAATGTTCTCGCTTATTATGTCAACATTAGATTACCGTACAAACTTACATACGGGTATGCAACATGAATATAAAGTGTTATCGACTTTGAATGTTTCTTGAACACGCAAAAGTTAATTTTTAAATTGAATTCTTTCTCTTTACAGCGAATTTTGTGGCAATGAAATGTCAGACCAGAAATTCGTGAGAAAAGTGGCGCGGCTCAATAGAAATGTATTGCACTTATGTTTCACACAAAATACCAACGTTACCGTCTTACATCCTATGCATACATTGCAAAATCTAATGCACTTGCTCAATACTGAACTAAGCGATCTTGGCAGGTATGTTTCAAAAGTCTCGACTTTTATTGTCAGTATAAGATGAATTCATTTGTCAAAAAGCAGCCTTAATACATTTTGTTGCAACTATTATGATTAATAGATTTGGCCCAATGGAAGTCGACCCTAATATGGTTGAACAACTTCATAATCAGTTGACATCGGATTTAGAGAATAGCGACGATTCAGCATCAGACGAAGAAGAAGATGCTTTTAATTGGGAATGGGAAGCTGTGAGTATTTTATTTCATTTCCCGACTCGTTCAATTGCCTGTGCGTTTAACTATTAGAATTTGGATTATGGTAAATTAATTTCACTTTTATCATAAAGGTTCCAAATGTTGCCTGCCCAGAAATGCAAGTACCAAATCCTGGTCCATTAACGAGTCAACAATCTTCAAGCATACAAGTGAATCAGAGTGTCGCTGGTGGACTGGTGACTAGCGCGGCTGCGAGCATTGCGTCAATATGGCGAGGCTGGACTACAAATAGATAAAATAAATTTATAATAGATAAAAAAAGAAAATGTTGAGTAACAGTGTGATGGTGTGAACTTTTGATTTTTTGAAAATTATTATCATTCGAGATTATATTTTTTTATAAAAGAAATTCCAATGTTTCTATCAACAAACGAACAAAACACTTCATCAAGCACAAATATGATATGAAATTTCGAACGACAAACTAAACAAAATAACAACAAAATAAACAATAAGCCAAGAATTCATTGACCGTTCATTGTTAAATGAAATTCATGACCGTTTTATGATTATTCATAACGGTTATAATCAACATATGTGATATATTCAATTCTATAACAATTCAAATAGCAAGATAAAATTTTTGATTCGATGATAAAATTGTGTAGTTGCAAGCTCTTCAAATTGATTAATCAAGTTTCTATAATATAGAAAAAGGATATAAGAAAAAAAATGCTTCTCTATATGAAACAAATATTTATATATGAAAATTATAAAACTACTCTATAATCAGCACAAAATAAGCTCTAATAACATCAC
The DNA here is from genome assembly GCA_030523045.1 of Meteorus cinctellus. NCBI lineage: Eukaryota > Metazoa > Arthropoda > Insecta > Hymenoptera > Braconidae > Meteorus > Meteorus cinctellus. Next base: position 454,456 of record JAPYZF010000016.1, on the reverse strand, counting down.
CATTGTTATCACCATCATCATCATCATCATAAATCGTCGCTATATGAATATGTGGCTATAGTGACATTTACAAAATACCGGGAGATTTGCTGTGTTCTGTTCATGAAGAATGTTAATTATTACAATGTGTATATACAGAAGAATGAATATGACAATTTGAATTTAGGATATGAATTTAATAATACAAAAAATGGAATCAAATGCCTGCAACGCATTTGCGATGCAAATAAGAAATTTCTATTGTTTCATCGGAGTGAGATTTCCATGTGATATATCTCTGAAATATTTGGAATGTTTTTTTTATTACTGTGAAATACTATATATATATATTATTATTAAATGTATGTTATATAAATCAGTGCTCATCGACATTTGTGATCTACATTTTTATCGCACTAGCGACAAATACAGTCAATGACGTCGAGATAGTTCACAGATGACAATAAAAAAAAGATGACAAAAATAATTGAACATATTTCTTTGACATAATGAGATCTTTCATATTCCTTACCTGAACATCATATGAGATTGTAGCAGCAATTTTCCTTTCATTCATAATGTTGCAATGAATAATAATTGATAGAAAACTGGTATAATTTGTTAAAAGATTTAATTGTATGATAATAGACTCAGAGAACAAGACAGGCTTCATTCCAAACACGAACAGCCACTCTCTATGAAATACAATATTTCTTATCTAGTCGAATAGGATAACACCAATTCAAGATTTATTGTGAACTAAATTTATTACCTTAACATATTTTATCATAGCTTTTTGTGTGTACATATGTATTTATGCATGTGTCTGTGTCTACATGTTAACTCACGGTTGAATACAATGAAAATGCTTTGTACAAAAAAAAAATATTATAAGAAGGAACATTGAAACTCATCTTTACCAATATGTGCATACATGTTCGATATATGTAAATATATACATATAAATATATATCACACATATGGATAGTTTTCTTTGTAATTATATTTCTTGTCGTTTTCGGCATTGTCGAGTACATGAAAATTACCCGAGTTTTATTTTTTTTTTACTTACAGCTATTTTGTACAATGATCATTTAATATAATTATCGTTATTTAATTATTTATTCATTAATTGATATCCTTTTTCATTTGTTTGTTATGTCGAATGCTCCATTGTGTGTGTGTCGTCGTTGGTGATGTGAATCCCTGCATGTATAACTTTTTTTGTCTGTCCTCACCATACGTTTATTCGTACACGTATAATATCTCATACGACTAACTGGATTCTGACGTCTGCAATCATATGACACAGTACGCTATTTTATTAACAATGACGTTTGAAGCACTGAAGCAGGCAAATTAATTCAATTTTTTTAAAATCATTTCCAGAGAGTTCGCTCTCCTCAGGTTTCAATCTTGACTGCTATAAGCAGTAATGTGGGTCACAATAATTCCTTCATATTCAATTTGGGGAGTTGGGTATGCGAAAAATTATGGAATGAGAACAAAAATGAAATTTCAACTATACAAAATTAAAAAACATGCATGTTGTTAAATTTGACGCGATAATGAAATGATATACATTGAACAGCAGCACAAAATTTATTTATTTGTCTTCTTGCCGGTTCTGTATTTCATTAATAATAGTTTGAACTATAAACAAAATATTATAATATGTACGACCCTCCTTTTTATTTATCATTCCATTTATTTTGTTTCAAATTGCATTTGCATTCAAACAACTACACGTTGGCACAATGAAAAAGCATCGCACATTGATTTACAACATTGCTAATTGATTTGCATTTGTTAAAATTCCATTTGCACTTTCCAAGTTATAAATCCCGATAATCAATTTTACCAAAATGTATTTGGCACACAATTAATTACTTGTGAATTAATGTAAGTACACAATAAGATGGAACAAAATTTGTGAATGAAAGAAAACCAAAGCACTCAACACTCCAACTATCAGCAACAGGACAAAAAGAATGACAATAATATTATTAATGAAAATAAAATAACCAACTGACGATTCCTATGAAAGGAGAAGAACAATTTTTTTGTCTAATGAATTCCTAATGATTTTATATACAACATACGTAAATTGTAGATGACTTCTAGCAGAAGAAAAAAGAAAAGATGAAGAGCCTCAAACATTAAATCTTAATTCAACTATAACAAAAATCATATTGATGCAAATAACTTAAAAATTCATATTTTTTCTCTTGTCCTCCATTCTGTATCATCATTTCTTCAATGATGCGATTAAGAAAAACAAAAGATACAGACATGCCTGGAATATTAGTCGATAATTTCACAATTCACACGATAATAAATCGCAAATAATCTGTGAACATGTAATACCCAACATTAATTCACCATGATTATGTTACTGTATAGCGATTTAACCCGTGAATCCACTCACAATTGTAAAATATTAAGATTATGAATTTTATTTTCATACCAAGTGAATTTAAATGGTTTAACACCAAATCACGAGAGATCAATTGATCCCGGGAATTCAGCATATAAAATGGTTGTGTGAATGTATGCGCATCTATATTTATATATATATATATTTGTTATCTCAGCTAAAGAAAGTTATATTCGACTTAAAATTAAGTAAGGGCGGGTGAAAACAAAGGCTAATATAATATCAGGAGTATATGATGGACAAAAACGTATAAAAAAAACAACTTCAGGTACACGAATTTCCAAGAACATTCTACCGACCCCTGAGTGCTTTTATATATATATAATATATATATATATATGTATATATATATTATTTCATTCCTCGTTTCCTCTTGTCATCATCATTTATCATCATCATCATCATAACCACCACCACCATTATCATCATCATCATTTCCAAAATTAGATTGGCGCCGAATGGATAGGTTGACTTATTATTCCCTTTCGGTTTGATTAGTTGTCGCTAACTTCGTCTATACAAGTATTCGGCTTGTCCGCCTCGAGGGGGTCGACAATCTGCGTCATCAGGATCTGAGGAATAGAGAAAGGAGAAAAAAAAAGGAGGATTAGAGGAGATTTTTAATGACTCTAATTTTCAACTGAAATCACTTTCTAGTTTTGATGTACGTTGGCTCATGAGATGAAAGCTTTAGTCGTGATAAAACAGAACAGGAAATAAATTTATAGAGATTATGGACAGAATGTTTGTGGAAAATCTAATAATTCATGCTATGAATTTTCAAATGTTTTTCTCTTTCTGTTGGACGGTAATTATGGTTTGATATATCTCGGTGATACAAAGCTCAATGCAATTTTTATTGTTAATCGCAGGGCTAAGGAATTATATTTTTACTAAAAATATTGGTCTTTTAACAATAGAAATAATCTCGTGGTATCAATTTAATAATTCGAATATATAAAAGCTATTTTAGGGGATATATCGTGAATATAAAAAAGTGATTGGTTAATGATAACAGATGGATACGGAGCAGTTATATGAAGAAATGGAATAATAAAATAGTAAAATCAAGAAATTAATTAGTTTAATCAATGTAATCAACTGATATGAAAAGATTTGAGGATATACATATAAAAGAGTTTAGCATGGGACTTCTTTTTGTAGTACAGACGACAATTGCTGGTTTTTTTTTGTTGTTCAAACGTTTGTTCCGATCGAGCGAACTTTTATGAATAATGATGACAATCATATTTAGTTGCATGCTACATCAGCAATAATAAATGTTTGTGACTCAATAGCATTTTTTAAGTTTTTCACGATCATTCTTCATTCTTCAGTTGAATCCTATCGTTTTACCGAGTTGATTATATCGTCGGAATGAATAAGATCAACATCTCACTACCGACGAATATAATATAATGATAATTAATCGACTGAAGAATGACATCGAATATAGAATTTGTCCGACGTGTGCTAAGTAAATATTTCCTGTAAATCGAATCTTAACGACGACCAGAAAACTTTCGCATTGATATTTCCATTTCAATGTTATATAAGAAAAAAAGAATGAATTATTATTTCAAACTCTTGAGGAAAATCATCATCAGCGATATTATTTAGCCATGAAATAATTGCACATTAAGTCGAATCGAAAACAATTCCCATTAGTGCTAATATCCTAAAACTATTTACTCATAAGTTTTTGTTTTGTATTGTTATTATCTAATGTAATATTGTAATATTTTTCCCATAGAGAATACCAAACCCGTTATCCCTCGAGAATGTGACATTTGATTGAATTCAATCAGTTATTTCTACAAATTTGTCCACATACGTTTCTTTTTTTTTCTCTCGAGAAAGCTGAATGCGCCGAAATGTTTACAGAAAAAAGAAAAAAACGGAAGGACAATGAGCCCAAATTTACTTGAGCTTTTTGCAACTTTTCTACAGCCCTGTGCAAATTTACTAATACTAGAAAAATATATAATTTTTATATTGTAAATATTCCTTATTTCTCTTATGTTTCTATTCTTTTCCATTGACATATACAACAAAAGGTGAGAAAATATCAGTGGAGAAAACTCATGATTCAACTACACAATGATAGAATATTTGTGTTATCGATGTCACATAAATAAAAATAGTTTCTATAACAATAATGTACACCTTTTCTCGTTTGCTCATTTTTGTTTACATTCTTTTGTTTCGGAAAAAATTTCATTACGTACTTACGTCGCCATTAAATTTACCGTGTATAAGAATTTCTATCATATTGAATGTGTATGATGTGACATGTGAATCGATTGAACGAAAAATAGGAATAGAATTTGTTCAATGTTATCAAGATTTGTTCTCATAATATCAACATCATTTTCATTACTGTGTCTTATAACGCCATTCACTTCAATTCAATAATTCTGCCGCCGTCTGCTTCAATAATTGCATGTTATGTATGTCATTGAGTTATTGAAGTGTATTATATGTCTCAAAAATAATTTATGAACTCCAACAATTCAGCGTAGCTAGAAATACATATTTGTGGAAATAATCTGAAGTATGCGAAGTTTCAATTCTTATTAGTTAAATTCGAAGCTCTTTCTCTCTTCATTTTCTTACAGAATTTACATATATATTTTTGTCCCCATTTCGCATGATATTAAAGCAACAGTAACCTTCAAGTCATAATATTAACATTCAATATAAAATCAACAAAAGAACGCACTACCCCAAGTAAAATAGACGAGGGAGTAAAAAATAATAATAAAAAGCTGAAAATACGTATTAAATGACAATTATAATAATCGCGATAGCGTTATTGTTACTTATTTCACGCCCTAGCAAATCATTGCGCAATAAGAAAAAGAAAGCAAGAGCACATGGGCTTTGATAAAACAAAAAAAACTTCAAGTCCCAGTCAAATTTTGGGAAAAGATTGTTAGGAAAGAATTTGATTTTTGATAATAATTCATGTAGCATATTCAAATTTCTTCCTTTGCTCTTATTCATATATAAAAATTCCAATTTTTCCCGGATTGTTTTTACAAAAATCAATTCTTTCGTCAATCATTGCACGTGCTGGTGGCGCGCTAAAGAACATTCTTTCCTCTCTTTCTTTCACTGAAGAAATGAAGAGTGTGAAGCAAAGTTTAGCATTATTAATTACAAAACGACACAATTGCCCGTAACCATTTCTCACATAGTTTGTTTCATTATTTGTATGAGTTTTTTTTGCGCTCCTTTGCAAGCACATACTCCACACATAAGTGTGATTAATGAAATTGTGCAATTATCATTAAAGTTGTACATTTATCATTTGGACACATTTTAGAATTGATTTCGGAGTTAGTTATATTGATGAATATTCGTGTTTAAGACTTACGCTCTTCGCCCTGCTGGGACACACTTCTCGAAACACTTGCTCTATCAGTGGTTGCCTAGAAAAAAAAGAAAAATAATTAAAATTCTAAACAGTCCTTTATATTGTCGATTGTATATTAACACATGTGAGTGTGTGTTTGTATAAATAAGGTAAGGGACGGAGATGCCAGAGGGGCATAAAAGAGAGCGATAGATGAGATAAAAAAAGATGAATTCGCGTGAATCTCGAGGTTTCTCAGTCGAAGCGTGAAAACGAGGCCATGCGCAATCCCAATTACACGATTACGGAATCATTCTAATTATGTATTATGGAATGAAGCCAAATTGTTAGAGCCGATTCGTGTACTCTTTGTACTAAATATTCAAAATGTAAAAACATATTTTTACGAATAAATCTATCGGACGATTCAGTAAAATAGAATTTGATCAGTTTGAAATTTTACGTCGCATCGTGCACAATATCTTCGTCAGTTCTCTTTATAAATAATTTTAACTATGTATATACTTATATAACAAGTTTTATTATAAAAAAATATACTCACTTCGCCGGAAGACCACCACCAGGAGGTAGATTCGGTAATTCTAAATCAACAAGGATTTGCAGCAATTGCAAATAGTCGAAACCAGCTTTACCCTCCTGTTGTGCAACGATTTCTATTGAGAAAGAAACAAAAAATTAACAAATAACCACATATCAGAGTTAAGTTATATCGATTGAATTATATAATATTATGAATCATTAGATATCACGAACGTTCTAATAGCATCAAACACATATATTACGTGTAATAAAGAATTGGTCAATAACATAAAGGATATGTATGTGTGCGTCATTACAATAATCTTAATGTTAGCATACTCCAAAAGTAATTAACGACACTTTCATTCATTTCAGTTGTATTCGATGTGACTTTCCTTTTTCTTACGATTTTTCATATCTGTCGTACGACGCAGAGGCTATCAACTACCAAAGAGATGAAATGAGGACCATGCAGCTACAGTGAATGATCACAATCACAGTACATTTCTTATGGACATGAATGACAGTCGAGTGAATTGAACTTCGGCCTTATTTTTAATTTCGCTCTCATTGGTTTCAAACTATATAATATAAATAATTTTATATATAACAATGAATTTGTACAGTCCACCCCTGGAATTGTCGTGAATCATTACCAATTTTAATAATACTATCATGATGTTATTTTTTCTTATTTGTTTGCAATCGTTTGGACGGTAATCGCAATGATTCTCCATAAGAAATGCATTGCCGTTTGATTATTAAAGAGAAATATATATGGATTGGGCAACGCGGACAAACAATGCAGGATGTTTAAATAAGTTTGCACCTACCTGCGGCGCCGTTAGAAATTTATTTTTGAAACACAAAGGGACGAAAATCTTTCAATTCTTTTTTACGAAACAGTTGCTTCAACATATCAGAAAGTGTTGCGACAACTCCAGGAGTGGAACTCGAGAATAACATCAGAATATCTTGTATTTCAATATGTCTGAATTTAATATATAAATGTTGGTTGTGTATATATCATATATTCGTATTCACCATGGAATATATATTCCCTCTATCTTAGTAATGATTATTGCTCTCTTTTTGTAAACTCTACGAACAATTGGGTATTTTACCAAATAATATTCTACTGACTTCTCATCCATTTTCTTTTTTTTTTCTCTCTATTGATATCCGTTCACACTATTATTTATATAATATGACGATGATTAATCCTAGCTATGAACGTTATGTGGTTTTCCTTCCTATTTTTGTTGTATATGACCAGACAAATAAATTTATGCATTGACTCGTCGAATAAAATATCAGCCTCGGAGTTACTTGTATGCATATACAAATATATTTGGAAATGTACAAATATTTATTCCAAATTTTTGGAGTTTTGTCGACTCTGTTGACGAATCTGTATATATATTCAGATATTGACACACATTTATTTGTAGCTAGGGAGATTTTTTTTAGAGATCCTGCTCTGACTCAAAAATTTATTCTACAAAAACTGACACTAACACTGGAATAATTCTAGTTACTGATTCACGAATGCGTGGATCCAATATGAATAACATTCCTATTACTTTCTCAGTTTGAACTTCGTTGTATGGAATTTATATTGAAGTAATATTGAATTGTTTTCTTTTTTAACAGGAATGAATAAATAATTTCTATAAAGAATCACGATTCCTAAAAGATGAATGACTCGAATAAAATATTAAGATTTGGCCGTTCAATCTGATATGATTAATGATACCAGTGACAATTTCTCTACTAAAAAGTTGTAGATGAGTTCCACTGATGAACTCGATTACATAAATATGATAACAAATCACATCATATGAAGATTGTCAACACACTTTGACTATGAGTTACAAACAGAGGAATAAATTGTTTCGAACAAACGCACACAGCAAACATACCGGTAGAGATTTAATTGTGTTGACGTGAGGTAAAATTTTCCGTATCACCAAAAGCCTCAGTCAAGATTGAGAAGGAAAAATTATTTAAAAATGAATTGACTCATTCCTTTGTTTCTCTTTTTGATGTTATGCATCACTCTTGGTGCTTCCTCATCATCTTAATAGAATTTTTCCTCTAAAGGCAGTAATTGTATTCCTCTAAGTAATCAGATCACAGAGATGGGGAATAACTCTTCAACGATTCTAAAGAAACATCGAGAGATACTTTTAATCCAACGGATTGTCAAAACTTGGTTTTGTTCTTTTCATTTTTGATTAAACTTTTTATCACGTTGTTTGTCCACGCGGGCACTAAAATCATCGATTATGTATGTATTTACATATATTTTTTCATTCTTTATCTAAAAGTCAACTAGTCGTATATATCACAAACGACCTTTGATTAATAAAAACTGGTCCCAATTAGTATAAGCATCTTCGAATTTGAATTGAGCTCTCGTCAGAATTAATACTTTCGCATGAATATAAAGCTTGTTTTTGCTACTTATTCATCATTCCCACTTCTTTTAATTTTTTTTTCTTAGTTCGTCAACGTATTCTAGTTGTTTGTTCTGTATCTTTGTTCATTTCGCTTATAATTGCCCTAGATTACTTGTTATTGCATTACGCATGATCATTCCGGCTTGATGTGCGTTGCGCGACATACGTTTGTCATTTACTTTTGCGTTTGCGCGATCGCGTGTTATTAATACAACAGCATAATGAATAAACCGAGTGTGTATATGAAAAATTGAGTGAACCTTTGATTCTCCTTTCGATGACCATTTCTAATTCAGCCTCCTTCTTTTGCGCTTCAGCACTTGGTTTTGGTGCTGCAGGAAATGTCACCAACACTATGCTCATATTATCTCTGCTGCCCTGTGACATTTGATGGAACATAGTACAAAGTTACTACAAATATGAAGCCACAGGATTATATAAGTATGACGGAATAAAATGTATGAAAAATATGAGCAATAAAATACCTTGTGAAGACACGTATCGATAACTTGATTAGCAACTGCTTCTAAATCATCAGTGAGCAATAGCCTGGAGTATATAAAATCACAAAGATCTTCATTGGTCATAACGTCCCATATTCCATCGCAAGCAAGTACAAGAAATTCATCGTGCTCCATATTCCTATCTCTGACGAATATTTCAGGTTCAGGTGATACCAATTGTTCACATGGTCCAAGACCCTCAACATTTTTGTATTCATAATCGCCAAGTGCACGTGACACTGCCAACGAGCCATTGACTCGTTGTACCATAACGCTACCGCCTGCCGCTTGAATTCGTTCTTTCTCCGCTGGTAATACAGGCTTATGATCACGCGTGGCAAACACTGGATTGCCCGAGCTACATAATACAGCTCTTGAGTCTCCGCAATTCGCAATATAAATGTGTTTTGGTGATATAAATGCGCACACAGCGGTTGAGCCAGATTTGTCTTTACTCATTTCCGGTAAATCGCGCATTTTATTATCGAGTCGAAGGAAACCTGAATGTATTCCCTTTATCACATCCTCGCCTTTAAATTCTTCTGTTTGCATTATAGACTCTAATAAATGTTCTGCACTATGTGCTGACACTAACGCCCCGGCATGACCATCAAACACTGCAAAATAATTCCAATCGGAGAGTGCACCACCGAGCCCTGTTATCGCACGATGTGCATCCTCCATTTCCATGCGCCATCCCTGCATGCTTGCCACCCCATATCGTAGATCATTCCCATCACCGTGCTCATTGTATTTGTCTGTGTTTGGCGTATCCAAAAAAGCCCCCATGATTGAAGCACAATCGCCGCTTCAGCACAACAGTTCTTGCAACTCTCAATTAATCCGTATTTTTCCACCTGCTAACACTTTTCTTGCTCGCTTACACCTGACACTTCACTCTTCTGTACTATAACTCTCTCTCCTATTTCTCCCTCTTCGTTCTTTCCTTCTGCTTCAGGTTAAACACTCTGTCTCTTCGGTTCCCTTCACGAAACGTGTATTATTTGATCAGCATTTTCTATCAGCCGTTTAAAAGTCCTTTCATTCTATCTACGGAATATGAATAAACACGAATATCATTATAACACACTGGGGTGGTGTATTCGTCATTGATCTCAACATGATTGCAGTCATGAGGTGATTACAAATAGATATTGATGTGGGATGCTACAGGATTACACACATACAAACGCACATGACCTATTCTCAAACCGATATATACAGTCATAAATTTTATTTTATATCACATGGTAAGGATTAATGTAAAATCATGAAATATTCAGTTGATGATGCACGAATAAACGTTTCATTATCGACAAAAATGAATATTTGCCGGTTTCCTCTTTTCACATCACCTCATTATCCACATGTTCCTTTACTGAAAGCCGAACTCAGCAAGTGAAAGATGACCAAACAAAAAAAACAAATAAGAGCATGGAAGAAGTGGAGTAACATAGAAAAAGTGAAAAAATTATATATATTACAAATATGGTGAATCGAAATATGAATAACGCGCGCATTTATGTGAAAACTTTATTATTCGCCATGAGAATACGTGTATTTTTGCGAGATACGTATTAGGTGTATAATACAGTTGAAATGGAAGAAAAAAAAATTTGTTCAATGCCGAAAATAGGTTTTGTATATGCTTTGACGTGAAATACGGCAGGATTAATTGCAAAAAAAAAAAAAAATGAAACTTACGTCGGTTGAACTCCCTCGAGTATCGTCATAACTTCGGGCGTACAACATATGTTTGGCTTAATGATATTGTTAATCGACTCGTCTCATGTTTTTACCAAAGCACGCGAATATCACCATCACCATGTCTCTATGTTTTCTCGTAAAGCCTCGGCCTCTCCACACTTCTATACACACAGAGAAACAGCGAAATCGACTCGCATGAATGGCGGACACACGCATTGGCATGCGCAATAGCGTCTGCGACGGATAAAAATAGAATTAAACTGTGTGACGCCATCGTTGGCCAATGAAAATTCGTTAATTTTGTTGGCTTGTAAGCGAACAATTTTGATTGGTCAAGCATGGAAAAGCCCTAATACTTTTTATACACATATACACTTATATATGAACGTAAATGTGAGTAATGTTAACGTAACGGTTGGGGAATATGAAAGAGGCGAACGTTTCACGTGAGGTTGTTATACCCGCGTGCTTTCATTTGTTTCATTCATATTGAATTATTATTAAATCTATTGGCATTTCTATCGTTCGATTTTATACATTTGTACCAGTATGAATCAATCGAATGTAAATAATCTTATCGGCGATTAGTCATAGATAAAATGAAGTAAATCATATTAATGGTATGAATCGTACAACGACACTATTTATTTTGTCAAATCATCGTTGTATCTTAAATTTATGAAATATGAGAGATTATGATGTAATCGATTCTTTATGTATGTCATGTATATAGTTTAATTTAATATTGTGAAAATGAGAGTCAGTCGAATGGAGAGAATTGAACCGGATTGCATGTGCAAAATGTGCGCGAAATTTGAATTGCTATTTTGCGTTTACACTGTCCACGCCTGCGCCGAAAGAATAACGATTGATGCTGCTATTCATTGACCCTTTCAATTTTTTTGGTGGGAATATTTTATATTCATCTTGTGGGTGTGAATAGGCAATTGAATTTTTGTATTATTCATGGATTTATAAGTTAGGTTATGAAGATGATCACTTGGAGTTTTGTTTCCTCATTTTCAGACTTTACATGTTGATATGGTACATAATGTTTGGATAAAGAAAGAAATAAATTCATGTTTAGGCGTGCTCATTGCAATAAATATATTCAAATACTTTTGAAGAACAAAGAAAAAATATGTGAAAACTTGCATTAGTAGTTGAGATTTTTCTTTTACTGGGACACATTTAAATTCCTTTAGTGTATTTCTACACTATACGTATCATTTTTTATTTATTTGAAAACCGAGATCACGTTGTGTCATGTATTGTTTCACTACTTCATCTGTGACTACTTTCCGCCTCTCTTGATGTGATCTAATTACTTCTTGTAATATGTCGATCAACTCTTTCTTCAATTCACCTGTGAGTAATTCACCGCGCGTGTATTTCTATGAACAAAAAGGTAAGATTATTTTAATACAGCTCACGTGAAATATTAACATGCAGGAAATTTTTCGATTACACACCTTTTCGATATCTTTCAACTTGTCATCATCGTCAAGGAAAAATCGTAACCACTGGTATGAAATATCTACTTCACAGTTGCCACCAATTCGCCTGTGTTCTTCTACACTTGCTTGCCCACCCGAAAATGCATATTTGTTAACTTTATTCTTTATTTGTTTTGCAGTATCAGTCAAGAATATTGCTGAATTGCAATTACTTGCTGACATTTTCGTTTTAGAACCTTGCAATGCCGGAAAGAATGTTGATGATATAAGAGCTGGCTTCAAATATCCAAGTTTGGGCGCTACATCTCTTGCCATTCGAAAATACGGATCTTGATCAATAGCGGCAGGAATTAAACATGGTACTTTAACGTCTTTAAATATGAATGGAAATGTACTAGAGAATGCAGGTGCTGCTTGTGTTGATGGATATGCGATTTTGCCAATTACATCACTATCTCCCAAGCCGAAAATTCCTTTAATTTGATTGAACGTTACACCCCTCTGTATTTTTACCATATTTTGATAAAATGCAGTATTATTGCCTATATGTTCTAAATTTGAAAAGATAAAAGTTTTTTTCATATCAAAACCACATGCTATTATATCTTTAGCATTTTCATATGATAATTTGATAGCCTCTTCTATTGTTAAATTTTTCCATATGGCTTTTTCATCATCCGACATTTGAATAACAATCGGAACATCAAAAACATCTTGCAACCATTTACAGCACATGAATGGAATTAAATGTCCAACGTGCATGGCCTCTGAACTTGGACCTCTACCAGTGTATAGGTAAAATGGTGTGCCTTTCTCATAATAATCCAACACCATATGCATATCTCTGTGTGCGAAAAATATTCCTCTCCTTAGGAAACGATGACATGGTTTTCCAGTTAATGTTTCGAAACGTTCCAGTAACGCTTTATCTATTCTGGAGCAGCCAAATCGTTCTGTAAGAATGAATACAAATTTGATGAATCTATAGCCCAATAATCGTAGCTGTTGTGAGATTGATTTCCTACAATATTTCCAAAAAACCATCAGGTGGCCATCTTGATAAAAATTAGCCTGATGTATGTGATGTAAATATTAGCCATATTTTCAATCGTTTTCCATCTGTTGTTCGTTTCTACTGATGAATAACAAGACAATGAATACTCAGGTAAATTATTGCTTTAATTTTGCATTTTCTGAACAACTCCGAAACTCATGTGAAAATGTGACCAGATAGTTTGAATGTTACCGGTGTATTTCATCATCAACTCTATTGTTATAACATTATTACTCACTTATTAATTTGTCGTAATCTATTCCAGTATCGTTTTTACTCTCAACAGTCCATGGGGTAACGATGTCATCATCCCCGTTTGCACAGTTAACCTTCAATTTTTCAATCCCTATTGTTTCACACTCCATTGCTCAGTGAATATTGTACACCAACTGTTTCAAATACTTATTGTGAGGTGCAGTGAATTCTCGAAACAATTGTAACACACGTATTATGTGTCGTCAGCACAAGGATATGATTCTGATGTCTTACCAGGTTCGAAGTAAAGGTCTCTGCACAACATGGAAGAATAAGGATGAAACGAATCGCGTTCGACCAATGGCGCCTCTACGCGCCTCACATTTTTTGCAAGTGATTGGGCTACATCGAATTTTTTCTAGGTGCTTCTCATTGTGTACGAACCTTAAGGTATCTTATACATTGTGCTATTACTATAGCTACTGGGTGATACCTGCAATTACCTCATTATGCGGAATATCAGGGCACATTCGCACGTGTATACGATAATAATGGAGAGGATGAAATAACTGGAACGTCAATGAGAAAGTTACTCACCGTTTTAAACAAATATTGAAGATTCCTTTTTCTAAATTCCCAAATAGCAGAGCATTAGCAATGAAAACCGTTGCTAAAGCATTTGCCACATTTTGTTACAATTCAAATCTGAATTCGAACTCTTGGTCGCCATTTTCTGTATTAGTGACGCCTCTGGTGGCTACTAGACAAAGTAGAGACCCGCGAGATTATGAATTTTTCGTATGCTTGAATGAGTACAATGGCGATATTGAAAGTAATTATTTGTAATTGTGATTATTTTTTTATATAGAGAAGAATGGACTCACAATATTTCGGAGTAATTCCACCGACACGGAAAGTGCAATGTGTTCTACGGATATGGTAAATATATCTGCGTGCAATATCCAACCTGTTAGGGCACGAAATGAGTGAAGAAAATAATTTGTTATTTCCACTTGAATTTCATTTATTGACTATCTATATATTGAGAATGACAAATGAGTAAGAATTATGAAAATGTAGGTGCAATGGACATTACGAAAACATAATTTAGTGACTGGCAATCAAATAACATAAGAATTTTCTGACAAAAATATAAAGAGGGTGCAAAGTTTGCGAAAATACGTATCGATATATAAATTTTAATAATAAAATGCGTTCGATATTGAGTTATGTTCAGAATTTGATGAATTCCATTGAGGTACATGAGTATGCAGGTATTTGAATGACAAAGTTCATTCATATCATATTTCTGCTTATGTATAAAAAGTAGTCATGAGACATTTCATTGGTATCGATATAATATAGTACACATTGTTAAAATAAATTATTTATTATTATTATTATACGCACATGAATAGTGCCGTAGATTTTGATTATAATAACTGAGATATAAACCGACAATTGGCATTTGAATTTGTGTGAATATTGTGAACAATAATGATATAGTTTTATTATCATTTAACGCATTATTCAAGCGCTTCTTCAATTTGGATCAATTCTTGCATTTATAAGTACCTGAGCTAAGAGTATAGTCAAGTTCATTGGTCCTTGTCGATTGAATTTTCGATTTACTCTTATTTCAAGTGTACATTGGCGTTAATGAAAGTAATTATTTACATTCAGAAGAGTTAATTCATGTGGCTCTCTCCAACTGCAATTGGCACAACAAACTTAACTCAAAGGGGCAAAATGAAAGCATGGAAACAATGATCCATTTCATAATTAACATTTGTACAGGTACAGCAATAATTTCCATCCATTTTCTATCACAGTATACTCAACTTTTGGCTTCACAAAAGCAAATGGACAATAAAATTCCATTCCATCCTTCATTTATGATGTATATGAATAATTAATAGAAATCTCATTAATATACATGAAATTCACAAATAAAAAAATATACAAATTGACGTTTGATTAGAAAATTCCTCAAACTCTCACACCAATACCTGGTGTACCTTTCATTTCTACCGTAGGCTCAAATGTTGGTGTACAGATATCAATGGGCGTTGATATTGCTAACGGTGCGCGTTTCGACTTTTCTCTCGATTCTTTCATTACTGCGTTTCTTTCGTGAAGTCCAACTCGAAGTTTATCCCTATGTTTTACAGATCGAACTCTTAATATTGCATGCCGACATTTAACCATCAATGACTCAGTTGATTTACTTTGATTTACGTTCAGTATTTGATCATTGGGGGTTTGGTAATTCACTGATGACACTGATGATGAATGTACAGCTGGCAAGATTAAATGTCGCGGAGTTATCGATGTTTCATTGATTATATCTGCCTCATCAAAGGATGTAAAAACATCAGAATTTTGTATCGATGGCGTTTCGAAAAATGATTCTCGTAATGATGAAGTCAATGCGTCAGGGCACATGAATGAATCCAAGCACGTTACATCATTAAAATCACTGTTGCTATTGCAACTCTCGAAATTATTGACTGAATACGAAGACGGCGACTTTTCATGTTTTTCATTTACGTTCGATAGTATTTCCTGGCTTCTCGATGCTTCAGACCACCTTAAATCGGACGGTCTTCTAGAGTTAAATTTCGTTGAATTGTGTTCCAGGAATGAATTCTGCGATATCGTCAATCCATCTTTTGGTTTTTCATATGTACGATTGAGTGCATCAGTCAATTCTTTTGGATCTATTAGATGTTTTTTGTTTGTATTAATTTCGCGATCGAAATCTTCGATATTTAGAAGTACATAAGGAATTGGATCCGAATGTCTGACTGGACTTCTAGTGCTACTACGTCGGGACAGAGACTGTCGCATTTCCGATAAGGCTTCCATTGAATCTTCCTCTTCACGTAGAGAATCCAAAGGACACGGATCGATAGGACTCGGTGGCTCCGAGCGAATTGTTGGAACCATCAACGAGTCCATGAGTCGTGCGGGCTCTAATAATTTCGAACATGTTGTTCGTTCTAGGCTACTAATGGATTCTGAGTGTCTGAGACTGTCTGCATTGGTAGGACATACCCGAGCACCGCAACTCTGTGCAATATTCGTGCCGACATATCGAAAATTACTCGGTCGATGAGCGTCCAGATGGAATAAACTCGATAGCCTGTTGGCGGTGACCGTAAGCCGTTTAGATGCTAGCTTCCATCGAGCTGCGATTTCCCCTCGTGATTTACTAGCACTTATTTGGTGTGACATTCTTTTATCGGGTTTACGATTCGGTGGAAGACACTGGGTGTGATCTAGGCTTAGCACCGAATGACCATGACACGCAGATGAGCCTCGATGACTCCGGGTTTTCGTTACATCGATTGCTTTTATATTTGGGTCTGACATTGATGCTAAGCCTGAATCTCTACATTGACAAATATGTAATACTTCATTATGAAGTGATTCACTGATATCACTCGTTTCATTATATGATGCTACTTCGGTATTTAAAGTTGGGTCAGATACTGCATTGAATTTTAATGTCTTACGACTGTTGAAATCGCTTTTCAAATTCTGATAAGAAATAAATTTCGGTTCATCGAAATGTCGTGGGAAATTTGTTTGCTCACAATTAATTGTTGATTTCTGATTGATTCGTCGAAGATGGCGTATTTTATTAAATGCAGGATCCAGTAAATATTTAAGATTTTTGATTTTGTCAACATTGTGATTTGTATCAATGATGTGACAGCGGTTGTATGCATAATCAGGCCTGAGCATTTTGGTGAGATCATCAACATTTTCTTCAACAATATCTGCTGCAAATTCACTACAATGCGACATACGTTGGTTTATATCGTTTCCCTCAGGCGAGATGTCAATATCATGGCTTGTTATCTCAGGACGTCGCTCCCTAGAGTAATAATTGTGATGCTTTGCGGCGAAGCAATCCTCAACGGGCGGTCGATGCTCCTCATTGTTGCTCTTGTTATTGACCTCAGCAAGTTCAAGATTTGAACCACCACGATCCACCGGCGAGCAGCCATACCGACTTGGATGAATACCAAAAAGGGTGATGATGTCCTCAGCAATTTTACCAGCTGCGACACGCATTTCACCGTGATGAAATGCGTAAATCCATGGATTCACACCGCTATGGGCCAGAATTGGAAGACCAAGCCACACCACTGACCAATCTGATAGAATTTTCGTACCAAAAAAAATGTCCACCAGCATACAGGTCTGTAAACACAATTGAAACGACACAATTTTCATGAAAACATACAGACGCCTAGAGATGGAATTAATAGTTTTTCTTAGTACAGTCACCGAGTGATATCAAATGAGCCAAAAGCCATTCTCATAATTAATGAAAACAGAAAAGACAATAGTGTTGTTTCTCAATCATTTCATTCTTGTGTTTCGGATGAGCCATATGATATCATTTCATATTCATTGACCATATGAATTGATTGCGAAAAAATTTCGCTTTGCGCTTTTTATTCATAAAACCTTTTTCCTTCTAATCGTCTCTTATTTTTTTGGTATTCATCCACATTAAAGTAAGCGAGAAAAAGTGGGTTTCCCATTATTTTTACATTTTACAATTTAAATCGCAATTTTTTTGTGAACGCCCCGCTAAGTCAACAGCGTATTTGACTTATTATTTTTTATTGCAGCTAGATTAAAGTACGGTAGAGCTTTTTGCGGGTTACGCAGGGAGAATTACAATGTGCGATGAAAGTACAGAAAATGAGGAACTGAAAGAGGGTAGCAAAGCCGGAAGCATCATGAATAACATATGGCCAACCCCACCATTTGCTCGTTCACGGCGTAGATTTTTATTTTTTCTCATAAACTTGGTGATGTTAATTTGCATGAACATTTCAAATACTCGGGAGTTCTTATCAAATTCTATCGGGTTATCCTTCCAATTCAGCAACATAATTTTTTTCATGCGTATTTTTAGGTGAAATCTTATAAGTCTACAAACTATTATTAATAAAACGAATAATAGTTCTAAATTACATTCCATTGCATTAGATCAACATGAATAAGCTGAAACATTCCCCATTGATGGCGACAGAAATGTGGAAAACATAAAAAGAATTTCCTATACACATCATTACACCCACGATCTCATTCTCCTTTCCCCCAACGCGTTCGCATACTATTACTTTGTGATTCCATTCGTGTATACGAGTTACTTCGAAATACTTTGGTGAGAATGAGTTGAGCGTACCTACTTTGTTTTCGTTCTCAACTTTTATCACCGTAACTCTATTGCATTTACAATGTGTAGCATGTCACGATGGAACGTGGTAAACATGTACAAATATATACTTGGGACATTGGTGTGTGGATTAATATGAATTTATGTCAGTAGAAAAAGCAATATTTCGGTCAGACTCTGCCATGCACTGTAAAAAAAAAACAAATTCATCAAGTTTAATTATAAAGTCTTTCATTTTTTATTTGGACGACGCTTGTCATATCAACTGTTTTATCATAATATAATCCTCGTGAAATGCACTCAGTGGAAATGGATACTTTATGCGACAAAAGAAGAAGTTTTTAATTAAATTACGATAATGATAATATTTTTTCCAGTTGGAGAAATAATTTTACCAAGAAAAATTTTTCATGTCATTTTTCACCTGACATTATTGTGAAATCTCACAATAAAAATTCACAATGGAATATGAATTAAAGTTGTGTGATTTTATCAGGATTTTTCGGTCAAAAATTTTATTACAGTCATTCAAGCGTGAATTGATTTTTTGTAGTGTGAAGTAGAAATTGTGATCAACTTTGCCACAATTGTTATGGTGTATTTATTACAATTCTATTGAATGATTCATTTGCGAGCTGATAGTTGAAATTGGATTTGGCTTTCGACCAATGCTACATCGTGAATTATTGGTAAAACTCTGTTTACCTTTCAAAGAATTTTACTCGAGTTCCCTGACTGAAACATAGATATGACACAATATTTCACGATTGAAGAGAAAAATTGTCACCAATGATGAACTAAGAGCCATGAATTTGTGAAATAGATGAAAGTTGAATCAAAGAATCTGCTATTTTGCTCTTGCTTTCATTTTTCTGTCAAACTCTTTCAACATCTAGCCTTACAAATGAAAGAGTGTCGCATATTTCATTGTAATGTTTAGACAATTTTCGTCATGACGGAGTCGTATACATATTCACAGACACAACTGAATTATTCAGTCTGAGGTTCGTGAAAAAATGCGGTTTGGCGATAGTGTCAATTTCTGTACCTGAAACGGCAACCACAAAATGATGAAAGCTCCGACAGTAACAGCTAAAGTTTGGCCGTATCGAGGTAGAGCCAATGTCTGCGTTTGATGCCTGAATGACAGCTCAACAGTGTAAATAGCACGAGCGTGCGCCCGTGCGACGAGATAAACGTATATGTAACAACCCAGTAGAACAAGAGCACTTGGTGCCCATACTGCTATCACCAGAAACACACGAACGGGCGGTTGAATTGCCGCACCGAAACGACAGCTTTCACTGAAATGAAAAGATGAGAAAATAGAAAAAGAAAAATTATTGTCATTAGTACATATAGAATAAAATTTCCGGATAAATATTTCATCTTATTTTTCACGTCTACTGAATTATCTCATCGCGTATCGGTCTTTCGTACATAATACCGTAGGATTATTTTCTTTGAGCTTGAGTTGATAAAGACAACGATGATAAATGAAACGAAGAGAAAATGAAAAGGGGAAAAAGTGAGAAATGAGGTCATATTTTATATGTAGCATCGATCAAACGTATAGGTGAGTAGTGCCCGGTGATTTTTATTCTCTCTTCATAGTACAGTGCATAAAAATGTCATTCAGATTCGTCAGCAACAGTTCATAATGTAGCTTTTAATTTATTCCCAAGTCAAACAGCGCTTGAAAATGATGTGAAATCCATTTACATTTCAACAATACATACAGAATAAAAATGTAAAAAGTATTCAAATCGATATGTTTTAATGAAATTGCGTCGTATTCTATTCTCGCAACACAGCACTCCAAGTTACTATGTCTGTTTATTTGACTCTCATTTTAATATTGATATCGAACTTGTATATGATCAATAAATTTGAAAAAGTATTGGACCTCTATTCACTATCTATTTGTTTCCAATAGTTTGGACTGATCATCACAATAATTCTCAATTCATAATAGATGAGAAGTTTTAATTGTTATATCATGACTCACCTGTTCAATTGGGAAAATCCCAGAATGTGAGAATAAATAAGTGGCGAGAATCCAACAGCAATAGAATAAAGCCAGAACACAGCAATATATCTTTCGACGCTACTGTGTGTTATAATATTCTTGTAGCGAAGTGGCTGAGCAAGTGATGTAAGTCGATCAACTGCTATTGCTACTGAGATAAGCACACTCACGCTGCACAGACCGATAACAATGCAGTATGGGAAGATGCTGATACTTGAGCTACCTGCTTCTGGTATACCGGAGAGCTCAAGATGTATCCCAAACGGCATAAATACACCAACCTGTTGAATATAAATTTTTAAATTCACATTACTTCTATATGTATAGTAAATGCTCCATTACATCATCAAAAGTTTAAACTAACTAATATAAAAATGTACTTCATCCAACATTTCATTGTCGACAAATGGTTTGATAAAAAAAGTATTATCTCAAGAGAAAACTTTGGAGTCAATATTAGCTCTGAGGCGAAGTAATATTTTCTTGAGTGAAGAATGTCAAAATTATATTTATTCAATTTGAGAAAATATTATTACATCCCTAATGTGTATCTACGTGCTACAACTAACATGACAATGCTTCAGTGCTGTGCGACATTTCCCACAGAATTTCCAAAGCTGACTTTTTCATAAATATCAAACCGTAAAAGTCTTTCCCGCGTGACTCTGAACAATTTCATATCAAATTTAACTTCATGTGTATTTTTTTATATAATGAACATGTGACGATTATCGATAGATGGTTCATTAGATGGTATTTGATATTAAATTATGAATGATTGACTTTTATTCCTTTGCGTTTGACAATTCATCATCAAGATTGGTTCATTCGATTTTCCCCTCTGTTTATTCTATTCTTCCTTTCTCATTGCAGGTGATTGAAAAAAGAATGCGTCTACAGGGAAGCTATTGATTTCATCAATATGAGTATATACTCACGCCTAGGTCACTGAGTGCAAGAGATGCAAGAAGACAATTGGATGCTGTTCTCAAACGTTTGTATCGATAGAATGCTGCTAGGATCATTGTATTTCCACTGATAGTCACTGGCGCGAGAACAAAGACAATGGAGAAAGCAATGACAATTGATAATGAACTGGTGTCATCTCGTGCATCAATCTTCGTCACTGTTGGTACGAGCGTAGTCGTTATTTGCCCAACTGCAGTGCTCGACAATGGACCT
The DNA here is from genome assembly GCA_030523045.1 of Meteorus cinctellus. Taxonomy (NCBI): domain Eukaryota; kingdom Metazoa; phylum Arthropoda; class Insecta; order Hymenoptera; family Braconidae; genus Meteorus; species Meteorus cinctellus. Next base: position 432,350 of record JAPYZF010000016.1, on the reverse strand, counting down.
AATGTCAAACTAGACATCGTATACAAATATATTATATGAACGCAAACAGGAGCGTTCTAATATTCCCACGAGACGTAAACTCCTGGGTGAATAAGTGGTGAGTCAAGTTTTCTCCGGAAGCAACTTAGCCGTCGTCATTTTCTCAACGATCCTCCAATATGGTACATCATATATATTTTTTCTTTCCTCCCTTCCTTTCTTTTCTTCGTTGTCCACTTTATTTCCAGGTATATGTGTAGAGATTGGAGATGTTTGTTCCGGGTTTACAAGCAAGCTACATCCAGCAAACGAGCTACTGCCACTCAATGTATACTCCAACCATTCCCTTTAAGATCTCTGAAATAAAAGCAAAAGACGAAGTGGATTAATGGCCAAGAATCTTGGAAGAACTTTTGTGGTCAATGTCATTCGGGGACATGCTTTTAAAGTGCCATTTCTATTGTTTAGTCCATTTCACTTCTTTCTCAGTAACTTTGAACTAGAAAGTCTTCTTTCATTATTACTTTTGATATGGAAAATACAACATTCATTCTCATTAGTATCCCCAATATCTTCTATGGTTTTAAATATACTTGAAATTAATAATCAACTTCATTGAACAGTTGAAATATATTTTACACTGTTTATTTATTTGTATTTTTGCCTTCTCGTTTCGGTTATTGATTGATGCTAACGAATCAAGTATATTTAAAACAAGAACTGCTTGAAGTTAAAAATTAACTTTATTTTCTCTCTTTCAGAATAGGAGAATATTTTGAATTATGAGATGCGAAAGAGCGAATGTCACAACGATGAATTGTTATATATATATATATATATATATACTCTTTTGAAATAATGAATGACGCGTAATAACGTTTCCTTGTCGGAAGGAAAAGTCACGAAAGTAACAGGAGGAAAAGAAGTGTACCATGGAAGCAGGTGGACTCTTTGTCCCAGTTTTCTCTTCTTCTGCATTATTGAAAAAGTCTCGTTGGTATAGACGCGGATCTACGATTTTCCTATTTGTAAGTAGTATATTTTATATATAGACTGTCATTATGAATATCTGACAATTTTATCCGTTGCCATATATTGAATATGTGCATTGATGAATGAGAAGAAAGTTTCATTTATTAATATTTCATGAAATGATGGTGCCATCAAATGAGAAAAAAAATTGACGCACTTAATTTGAACAACTTACTGATGAGAATGACAAACAAAAATATCAATCAGTGTCTTGATCAGTTTGATGTCGTAATTTCCTTCAACAATGAACACCAAATTCAACCTAAGTGTAACATTATTTGATAAATACAATTCTCAACCCTGAAATTCATCTGAATAACCAGAATAAACTCAAACAAATAGAGCACCTGTAAATTCTCATTGGGTAAATCCTAACACACTGTTTCACCTATATATTTTATTCATTCGAAGCTAACTCTCGAGTGGAATCGAAATTGGTATACGGACTCCTCTTCAAAAGAGACTACTAATAAAATAAACAACTCTATTTCCTTGCTCATCTAATAATTGAAGAATTCCATTAAACAGCTGAATGCATTACTCTATAGGGACGGGAACAAATTCCACAATCAGAACATAAATTCCATTTTTTTTCATCAATGCCAGTCTCAACTTTTCCATTGACAGATTTGTATTCCCAGATGTTAATAACAAAAAGTACAACGAAATATTTGTTATCGTCGAATAAATATCAGATGAAAAAGGTTGATATAACAACTCGTGTGTATGTACACAGATGAATATAAAACACCTAATACCGAAGGGATATTAATATTCAAATAGTCATACTATACACATGTTTTTTTTATTTTCCATCATGGAAATGACCGTGTACCGTCGCACATGATATAAACATCATCACTTTTATATCCAGCAACGGGACTTTTTTAATATTTAGATTGTGATCAATCTAACTTGGTCATCCTCACAATTTTTTTATTATTATGTATAATTAAATATTTATAAAGCAGTGGAATGAGTTTCTTATAAATATTGTATCGAACCCCAACTATTATTTCTCACTCTTGGATTGTAGCGCACGATCCAACGCACGTGCATATGTTTAATGATTGTGGCGTGGTAGCAAGTTGACCTTGACCTGCATTCACTTGTGCATATATGTCTGTATATATGCGGTTATATTTACATTGACTATATACATTCTTGAAGGTGAGAACGGGGTGCAATACTCGGAGAATAGATGTTACACTGTGGGGGGAATGTGGTGGTGAGAGTAAAGAAGAATTGGATATAGAAGAGAACGCGGTTGATGGATGGGAAGTGGAAGTAGATGAAAGCAGAGAAATAGGAGGTTTGCCAATACAAGTAGATGGATAATGGGGGATTCTCGACTTTAGTGGTGAACAGACACTACACTTGCAAACACAATATTGCATTGGCATTAGGAGACAAAGTTATTCGATCTTTGCTCTGGTATGTAGGACAAAATGACATGCTCACATTAATTTGTGTTTATTTTCACAGTTGTTTCACTTATATATTTGAATATTGTATTTTTTATTTTCAGATGATTTATATTTTCTTTTGTTTGTCTCGATGATTCCGAGTCAGAGATCACAGGCTGACGGCCTGCAGAGTTTATTTCTAGCTGAGGTTTCTATCTCTGTATTGATTTTAGATAGGAAAATAAATGGGGATTTGAGAGAATGTTGGTTATACTCGAGATTTGGATCAGATAGAAATATAATTTACATAAATTGTGTGCGGTCATTGCACTGATTTGATTGATCAATCTTCAGCCACAACTGGCACCGTCATGACAAAGAAAGTAATTAGGAAGAGGTCATTTTTTCAGGATAATGAACCAGGAATATCACCACCAATTTATCGAATTGAAGTACAACACTTGACATCCTGTATTCTCTAAACTTGCTGCCTTTTTTTCCATGTTTTGTTCTTCTACGATTCTTCGAGCGTGATAATGTGGAAAAGTTTCGCCGAAAATGTGGAAATGATGAAAGTTATAAAGGTTTGCAGTCAAGCGTGTGTCAGAGGGTCAAGACATGTGTACCAGGAACTTCAAATATGTTTCCCTAGAAACTTTGTTTCGCAAACTCATTGGAACTATTGGAAGCTAATGGATCGGTCCAACTCAAGTTTTATTGGATTTGAATTCAAATTTCTGATAGTCTGTGTCAAAATTGGCATGACCTTCCACCAATGCTTCCATGAATTCCTGTATTCAAATGGAATAAGAGATGTCAGGACAGTTCGTTTTTGATCATGGAAATTTATTCCTCTCTTTAGCGCTAGATGCAGAACATTCGCACATGTCAGACTTCACTCTTGAATGTCACAGTCAATTAAAATCGGAATGGTTTACTCTTTCGAATACCAATTAATTTGTAATCAAATCACATCAATGATATATTGAAGAATTGAGAACAATAATAAGCTAAAGAACAGTGCGTGATTCAATCTTTTCCCAAGAGAAATTATCAGGATGATTTATTTGAGTATGTTCATGAACACGGTCAAGTTGAAAATTTCTTGGACGCATCACGACACTCGATTTGGTATTAATCGATCGTCGACATCCACACGTGGTTCCGCGAACAACGACCGTGACCTTCGACCAATCCCAAGTGCCAAGTGCAGCGGCCCAAGGTTGGCGCCGCGACGACCATGTCTTTCTTTACCGCTTTTTCTTGCTCAACCCCTATCGTAATGTACAATGGGGCGTCACCCTGTCTGCACATACGCCACATCGCATCTATTTATTCACTCACGTCAAACATCGTGCCATTGTTGTGATTTTGTTCATAGATGTGTACAGTTTCATATCTTTCAAATTTTCATATGAATCATTGTTTTATCTCGCTGTTTTTTTTTCTTTTTTTTTAAAGTGACATCCATCAATTTTTTTTTCACTCACTTGTTATGTACTTTATCTTTATTGCATTTGAAGTCTCGAAATATTGATGCACTCAGCTTTGGGTACCCGAAATTGTGAACAGAAAAATTCCAATCGTGTTTTATATTTTTTCACATTAGTTGCGATAGAGTTTGATGAATATCATTTTTGAAATGGCGAATGTGAAATGATTTTATATTTTTTTAGTATTCATATTTGATTCAATATATGAAAAATTGTAATTCCACATTAAAAATATTGTTTGTAATAAACAATGTGATTCCGGCAACTCCTTCGTCAAGATTAATATCATTAATTACAACTGGCAAGAAGTGTCAATTACTACTTACAAATATTTTAAAATTTAATGGTTAAATCGATTTTTTTCCAATGAATAAAAATATTAGATGATGCCATAATCATTATTCAACCGAAGATAAAAAAAGAATGTTGGATTTTTTGTTTATATTCACTTGCGGACGACATGCACATTAAAATTTTCATTCCCCATCAATTCAGGCTCATCATGTAAATAAACGAGGTACCATAAACCTGCAATTCATTTTTATACAATGCCGATAGAATTCAGTATCGTGCGTTTCGTCCATGAAAATAGAAAAGGGGGAAAATAGGTTTTGCATAATTAATCTTCTGTCGGTCGATAGCACATAAATGTATTGTACTCAACGAACATGCTATATTTTTATACATCCCTTTGTATCTCTCCCAGTCAGTCTGTAAATTTATCCCACTGTTGAATAATAATCCTGGTTTTTTCATCGAATTTTTTGTGAATAATTATTCAATGGTACAGTTGCTATAATTCTGCAACCTTTATATAATATTCGAAAAATAATTCTAATAAATATTGATGGAAAGAGGAAAAATGAAGCAATGTTAATAAATATTCTATTCAATCCCAACAATGACATCAGTTAATTATAAGCTCGTAGGTTAAAAATATATGTTATGAAATTTTAATATGAATTTGATTGATTCAATCCTTACGAGTCTTGCGTGTTTAATATCAGAGAAATTATTTATGAAGCCATAATGTTTTTGTCGAAGTTCGATGTTATTGAATCAGTCTACGCTGCTGATTTTTCTTTCATCATTTCAGTTGAAATAATGAAGACGACGTGATACGACGTTATATAGTGGAATAAATAATACTGTGAAGAATTATTTATCATCAAAACGATTGTTTCAGTAATTGTTCTAGGACACGTAACACTATATCAGTGAGAAAATATCGGAACTATTGAATAGAATGATCATGAAACAAATTGTCCAATTGTTTTTTCTATTTGAATTTTCGATAGCATCGAATTATCTACATGAGAATTTGCACAGGCATTCCAAACAATGTGAAACAACAAATGAATTGACTAATTGTGTAAAAATTGCAGTTGAGGAATTGTTCGGTTTGAATGAACCGGTTAACGTCGCAATTCCAAAATATGACATAGGTCCATATCGAGAAGGTGAAATGTTGAAAGAATTGGAGAAGTACATAACGATCAAAATTTTCGGGGTGTATAATGATATCATGCGTCATAAAAAACCACTCGACCACATTGTCTCAGTCTTTCTCGTGTTATCCACTAACAGGGATCAATTCCTGAGGGATTATAACCGTGAAACATTCAAGGATTCGTCAAAATTCATAATTTTAAGCAATGAATCATTTAGTTCATTGCAGAATTTCTCTGAAGAATTAATTCAAAATGGATTCAAAAGAGTAGCATTTTTGCAAATTGATCCAAGTGAGCCGGAGTATTTTGCTCAATATAACTCAAGTAATATTGCAAATTGCCAACAAGTTTTGAGAAACCCAAAGAGCATACAATTCTTGAAATCAAATCATCCGGCTGTGTTACAATTTGTTAAAATAATAAATGATGATTTTGTGCCAACCAATGGAAATGAATATAAAACAAAGAAGCATATGGGTTTTGCATCAAGTATACTTTTGCCAATAGCTACCAAGTTCTCTATAGAATTGAAACAACATACTAAAGTGTGGGAATGGAATACTACATTAGACCTTATGAAACGTGGCATGGTGAATATTATATATTCACCAGATCAAAAAGATATCACGATGCATTTGAGTCAGTTGAAGGTGATTGCACCAGTTGAATTCGATTCAGTGTATGTGGTTGATCGATTTAGACCAACATCAATGAAATACTTTACATTTGCAAAGATTTTCACCACGCGAGTATGGTACTGTACAATTTCAGCATTTATTGCAATTATACTCTTCAGCTTTTGTCTCAACAAATGTCAACCTGGCGGAACAAAGCGAGAGTTCTTGCGCTGTACAGATATTTTCATGCTGACATTGAGCCAATCCATTCCAACCGTACCAACCAAAACTAGTTTCAGATTTTGCATGGGGCAATGGCTATTTTTTGTGTACATCATGACTATTGTGTTTAACGATAATTATCGGAGCACCATAACCGGTTTGCCACGACTGAAACTTTTGAGAACCTTTGACGAGGCCATTGAAAGTGGTAGAGTTGTTTATGGTTCTGAATATTTCGTTAATCTTCTTCGTAATAGCACAGATCGACGAATGGCTGATTTTGGTCGCAGGTTGCATAACTTTCATCAATAGAGCAACGAGAAATTTCCACGTTCACGATAACTGCACTGAGTTTACGTACTTTGTTGTCAGCCTTTCAACACCTAGAAACATTTTATTCTTTCAACAACTAATAGAGGTATAAAGCATTCCAAGAGTTTGCAAAGTCGCGAGAGAACAAAATACTGAGATCTGAATTGAACATTCATGCATAACTAGTGGATTACATTGACATTGTGACGGAAATTAATTCTGGGATAGCATATTCATTTTAGACATACGAAGCCAGCTTTGCGTTCACGAATATCAGCAACTTTGTCGTGTTGATAAAAATATTCGTTCCCATTTGATCGTTCATTTTTCAATGATATTTTATGGTAGATAAAAATGATAATAAAAAATCACCGAAAAAATTAGGATGAGAATGGGAGTGATAGAAACGGCACAAAGTTTATGGTTCATATAATAAAACGAAGGAAAATAGATAGAGATTTATATTTTCAGAGTGAATTCAGTGTGGTAAAAGTTTAGAACGTGTAAACGTCTCAATAGTTAAACGGAGAGAACTCTATAAACATATTTTGAATATAAATGATAACAATTTATAACTGTCGACTCTCTTTTTCAGATGTGTAATCTCTCCATCTCAACACACATTATTTAAAATACTTCATTCAGATGGTTTGGGTCTCTTGCGAGAGAGTGACGTTGAAGGACACAATTACATCAACCGAGCGATTGCTTCGCATCAACTGTATTATCTCACAAATACCGAAATTTTCACCAGTTATTCGTTATTGTTCACGAAAAATCATAATTATTTTAATCAAGCGTACGAACAAGTCGTTGGAATGAGTAGAGCTATGGGTATTTTGGTTAAAATCAGGAAAGATTACAATAAAGAAAAATATGGCATTGATAAGATACATTCGGTCGAAGCGCCAGCTCCAAGTTTATCTATAAAATTAATTCACTTGACTCGAGTGCTCAAATATGTTTATGGTGGATATTTAGTCGCCATCGCAGTTTTTTTTTCGGAAATTATTACTCACAGAGTTCGGGGTTGATTTTTGATGAAGTGATGCTTATGAATGATTAAATCAAAATAATTGCATTTAAATAGAAAATAAATACTAAATGATAATGTTTCTGGGAATAATTTCCCACGAACTGTGTGTTGTGTATACATGTTTACCTTATACGCTTATTTACTTTATCCAGAGTGCAAATATGAAAGTTACATAATACTTGTTGCTGTTGAAGAAATGTGGGCTGTTAAAATGGATGTTGCCAAGCTGTTGGTAGTATTATATTCTATATTTCCGTCACCGCTAAATTTATGCATGAATATTTTAATTTTGATCTACCTTCTATTTATTCTGGTCCTGTGCATAGCCAAGCATAAACCGTGATCAGCAATTCTTCTTATATTTTCATCAAACCACTCAATCATCAGTAATGCTATAAAAATTAATCGGTTTTCATGGTCTAGAAAAATTGATGGCAATGGAATTCTCCATGCCAAATTTATTCCATTTCTTTCACGTTCGATCCATTCAATGAATACCAGGCGTATATACATATGGTTATGCCCGTAGGAATATTCTTCCGATATTGTACCAGGCAGAGAGATAATAATTCATGAGAATAAAATACGCGTATTCGATTGCCAGTATCGATACACCATTTGAATTTTAATGTCTGTAACAAAAGATGAAACAGGAATGAATAGTATACGGAAAAAATATAAACAATACTGAATATGGAGCAAATCATATATAATTGAATAGAAAATAATAAACGGGAGGTAAAATATAAACAGAGATTCATTCATTGGTATTAATATATGTACTTCACGTTTCATATGTGCTATGCCACTTTTTTTGCAGATCAATAACTCCCAAAGGTATCCCCAGCAGGAAGTTTTCGGCGGGATATGGACGGAATATAAAGCAATTTCCAGAAAATGTTCATCTAATGAATTTGTCAATTCTGTAGGCAACCATAATATCAAACCTCGATATATCATCAGAAATATTTCGCAATACAAATTGCTTCAATAAAGAAATGATGTGTATGGCAACGATGAGACTATCGTTGAATGCAATATACCATACAAAAGCTACCGCCATAATGCACAAAATGAGTTACGTAACTCTCACTTTAATATCAATATTAGCATATATCGATTTTTCATGTACTGCAATTTACATGTTGCCTGAAGGTATGGCGGTTATATTTTTTGTCAATGCAAAAGAATCATTCGGTGCAATGTGCGGAAAAGACATAAAGGTTGTCAGCCTTTTTATAGACGTCAATGCCATCGTAATAGTCTTTCGTTTCATTTGTTCTGTACGTGCTGGCATCACCATTACCAGCATCATCATTGTCATCGTTGCTTTTATACCAGTAACGAAAAGTCGTTGAACGTTATCTCATATCCTTTACCGCCCACTTCCTTACTTTATTGTGATGTGCAAAAGGATTTCAGCTCTAAATTCATTGCGTCACATTTTAACAACATGAATTAACATCGCGTCTTATCTCTGTGTAACCATGCGCCTGACGTTCATATGCATATCGTGCATTAGCAATTATGAAATTTGTACGATAGCACACGATTTCTTGAGTGAATAAAAAAAAAATATTATCCATGAACATCTGCTGTGCTCAGTGAATGTTAATCAAACTAGTAGAATAAATGTTTATTGTTCTGTCTCAGCGAGATCACCAGTTCTCGTTCTATTTATTTATTATTCTCTTTGGTTTCTCCTCAATATCTCTCTCCATGATACCTAACATATATGATATCGACATCCAATCTTATTCGTCGAAATGGAAAATCCGGAGGAAAACGAAATACAAAAAAATTGGAGTACATCTATTCCGTTAAAAGTTTTATCATTCACGTATGTTTCTTTTCCAATTCTCTCTTCTTCAAGAATTGACAGAGAAGAAATAAGAAAATTTCTGATACCGAGCATATACGTATGCACTTTCAATTTGATCTCTCATTACAGACTCATAGATGATGCATCTATGTGTATAGACATCTGAATACATAGTGTGAATGCACGTGACGCATTTTCACTAAGGCCTTGATCTCTAACGTTGCGTATTAGATTAGAACATCAAGCGAATTTGCATTCTACTGCAATTACACAGGGCAACAACGTGTCACTGAGCTTTTGCATCACTCACTGCTCTCAATGTGTACATGTATATTAGTATGGTTAAATCGACTCCTAGCATTCTCTCTGTTTCCCTCATCAATTTTTCAATTATTTTTCGAATCAAATTTCCGGTCGGGCTTTAATTGTTGATTAGAACTGCAGCGATTGAAGTTTTAATCGCCGATAAATCCTGAAATGAACATTACAATCCATTTACCCCTATATATATATATATATATCTATACAAAAAATATAACTCGTTCATCTTGAGGCCTAATCAGTTAAATCTCTTAGTTTGTTCCAAAAATAGCTGTGGTAACAAATATCATCTAAATTTATCTGCGATTAATTTACAGTTTCAAGTTTTATTATTTCTTTATTTTTCTTTCTAAGATAAATAGAATCAAGTGATGAGAAGAAGAGTAAATGGAAGATAATAATCCCGAGGTGATGTCGGTGTGGTTGGATAAAAAATGGAGAAAAAGAACGAGATGAAATAAAAATGGAATAAAGTAGTAAATGAAACGGTAGGGTTGATTGAAAGGTACGACGATCGTTTTAAGGCACTATACTCAGATCCTGTCAAAATCCTCTCACGATAATTTGTTCACGTTGAACGACAAGCATATATGTGTCCCCGAGAGAATCATCTAGGTTTCCGTTTCACCTCTGGCCGGGAGGTGAAAAAAAATCTAGCGTCGGATTTTCCTCTCCAAACTCCTTCTCGTTTTTTTGGGTTTTTTTTTTGTTTTCCCCACTCATGACACCGAAATCTCTTATTTGATCTTGATCCTTTTAGACTCAATGACTATTCCACGTTCTCGTTATCTTACTGCTGAGCGCAGAGAAATAACGAGTATTTTGTTACCGTCAAGAAAATGTAGGTGTTTTCATTTTTTTTATCATGGCCATAGATATAGGGATACTAACACGGTACTCACAGTGAAGATTCGTATAAACGAGTGGTATGATCAAAGAAACAAAATGGTACAATGCTCTTTCCGTATAGTCGCATCACTCTTGAACTTTCATTGTCCCAAGTCTATTCATTTAAATTGAATGATGAAGATGAAATGTATATTCTTGTAAATGTTTTGGACGAATCATTTTCTTCACGAAAATTGCATAATATTATTCATAATATTATTCCTTTTGCATAGGGAATCGGATTTATCTTTTCCTCATCCCCATATTTTTTTCCTCTTTCATGTAATTTCCAACTGCAACAAATAGCATAGAATATGAGATTCAACTTTATAGAATATGTAGTCTCAGGAATACATTCATGTATTTACTTGATTCATCTGCCATGCCCAACATATGGTGCTATAGTGATATGCCAAGTTTCGTATATGCATATATTGCGCTGCAATGCGGTAGGAAAATTCTAATTTTGATTTCGTTCGCATCGCCAGTTTTACATAGCTTATGCACCTCTGGGGTATGCCAGAGAGTATTTTTCCAACAGGCTGTGTGCCTTGTAGCAGGAAACAAACGATGCGACTTTCGCTCACGAGTACAGTATATCCCTCTTTCATCGAGACAACATGCACGAGGTTGACCTAAATTGAAGCAAATAAAAATACGTAAAAAAAAATAGTAGGAAACAACGAAAACATATTAAGCCAGATAGAACATCAATTTAGGCGATAATACACAAAGAAAAACGAATGAAGGTATTCGATTATTACATTTCTTTTCAATATTATGAACGAGTATGGACAAATTTATTCTTACGCTCGAGGGTAGACGGGAGAAATTACTCTCCGATATTGCAGAATGTTTTTCATGACACCGAGAAAATCGTAATGGAAAAGTCCGATTTTACAGCGAGCCAACTGTTGAGAAATTTAAAAAACTCTCAATATAAAAGCTAAATTTAGTTTTTCTCGTATTACATAGCACAGATGAACGGAAACCGAACTAATTAATATGAAAATATAAATGTTTTCATAGACTTCATCAACATGTCGTATAAACATACACTCAGATTTCTTCCCCATAAAGACGACATAATAAAATTTTCTCTTGTCTAGGAGTAGAGCGTTGTTGACTTCTGACCGGAGGGTGAATTAAAAGCACAATAAACATGGGAGAGAAAAGAAGATGAAACCGTGTCAAGGGCACCATGCCCTAAGAGATAGGTATATGAAGAAAAATACAATTCAAGAGAGGTGAAAATCTCGTCTGTTCCTTTCCCTTCATTGAAACATTAGCAACATTGTATCACAACTTTCTCATTATCTCATTTAATTTTTATCGTTAAAATTAAAGATCAATAGAAGCTATGCCAGTAAACAATACTCTAACCTACTTTTCTTCCGGCTTTGGAAATAAAAATAAACCTTTTTTTTTCTTTCTACTTACTTTCCACTCCATACAAAGTATCAGACTAAAAGTGAAATAATATTAAATTCCCTTTGTCATTGTTCAACTAGTCTCACAGATGGAAGAGAACATCGCGTAATTTGATAGTGGAATGCATCAAAAATTTTCTCCTCAACAGAAACGTCTGTTATCTTTTAATCATGGAGCGTTCTTCTTGACAAATGCATTCTCATATATAATTCATTTACTCGTATTACTGAAAAATAGATATATGTTCGTCAACCACTCCAAACTGTTAAAGGAACTTCTATTGCATCCGCTTCCTCTTCCTTTACTCTCCATCCCTATCTCTCAGTGCTGTGTCCTTTCAAAGTATCCCAGATACAACCCTTCCGGGATACAAGAGTTGTCCAATTAACAGACCGCCTCCAGTTCAACACCGTCGGTCGCCTAAGAGCAAAGTCGCTTGCTCAAAGTTATCACAAAAACTTCCTCTTTCAAGAAACTTTCTAAACTTATTCTTGCCATGTGTATATTTATCCAAGAGTATTCTGCTAGTGAAATGGCATTCAGATTAATTAGACACAGAAATTCGAGTCATTTTACTTTCACTCAAATTGTCCATAATCTAACGTTGATGGTAATTGATATTGTGAGGACAAATTCCTTCTGTATTTTCAATTGTTTTTCAAGATATTTTGAATCTCCCTATTATCTTGATGTTCGGAACAATTTTATACGCGTTAATCAGATCCAGATATATCTTGCCAGATTTAGTCATTAATCAAACTGATGTGATACATGTTGTGACTAATAACATCGGTGGATATCGATCCGGATATCATTTATGTCCAGGGTATATTTGATATTAGATATGAACATGTTGCCATCTGCAATTTCCATAGACAAATGAACTCAGATAATATAATTAATTTGTGTCAATCTAAACATTAGTTTCATTCCAATTGAATTACAATTTCCCAACGAAATACCACAATCTTAGGTATCTTTATCTAATATTTAGAATAAACAATTTAATTCGTCCTGGTGTAAAGCCCGTTCTTCATACGATAACATGAAATGCAAAATCTTGTTGAAATACCTTAAAAACACATTTGCTGAATTCGACACCAACAATAACAAAATTCTTGTATACGTTTCCACTATTCGCATACAATTTCGCTTCAAAATTTTAAGGCGAAAAATATAAACATTATGCGAACGATTCATGTTATGTCGTCCAAATCCATGCGATATATATCAAGCACAGCACATTGATAGTTCATAGAATACGTAGGTGGACGAAGAAATATACTATCGCAAATGAAACAGAGAAATGGAAAGAGACGATTATTCGCCCCTTCCACCTTTATATATTCATACCAGACATTGGTATAACAATTTATCCTTCCCCTGTCATCGAGTCATTTCATATTCTTTATCGTCCAGACGGGTGTAAGCATGTGATAGATTGTTGTATGGTTTCATACATATATTATCTTTTTCAAACTGCTTGAAGGTCATCCAAATCTTGTCTCCCCATAAAAACCACAACTCATATTGACTGGCGAACATATTGAATGTATATTTATCCATTTGATCAATCCACATTAAGTCATGTTGAAGCAGCAATCAGGAAATAATCTAAGGAGCTGATGCATATACACTGTAATGAAAAGCCCGCAAGGTAATATCGAATAATCTACGGAATGAACTTAGAGTAAAATTTTTAAGTTATGCACCATGTAATTTCCGATAAATTCATGTACTTACCTTGGCAAAATGTTAGCAACTTGCACGTATATGCAAATTCCTGTGGTGAAATTGTTGAACTTTAGATAGAACGGTGGAATTCAACGTGATATGGAAAAGTTTGTGTCATCCTCGAGTTTGTGAATGAACACATTTCTAGATTTATCAGAGAAATAGGACTAATCATGCATTTATTTGTATTATCTCATCTACTCACCTGGAAAACACGAGATTGTGATATTGTATGAAATGACGTGAAGCAACTAAACACACCTATACAATATAAATACTGCACCTGCGAATGTATCTAATAGTGAAGGCGAATTATCCAGCTTACACTTATATACACATTTATACTTGGTAGTAATTTTATCTTGGAAAATATATATATATATATATATGGCATACGGATCAACTCGGATTTCTGCGCGCTCTAGCCTTGTATACATACCATGTCCGCGTCACATTCTACCAAGATACAACGTGCAGCAATCGTTTCGACTTCATATCAACTGACATCCCCAACGACCAGGCGAGGGTGATTCCAAAGCTTTTACTCTTAACCTTCACATCATCTCGTTTTATTTCTCTCTCAAAATAAATATAACAAATTTTATATTCTATGGCGAGAAATATCAACTGCTCCACATCCTGGACTGAAGTCATCTTCAAGTTCAATATAGAGTTGTAATTTGTCGTAAATTCCTAGAAAAAGTTTCAAATTCAATTGAGTAAAAAACTTGGAGCCATTCAATATAAGAAATTATCATCACTTCATTTTTTACCTTTTTCTGGAGCACATTTGAAACAAGATTTCTGAATATTCTGTACACCATCACATTCCAAAGTAGTATATATGTGTGTGTGTATATCTGTTGATGCGATTTTCTCAAGCATATGAAGGGAAAAGGATAAGGAAAGGGCGGAAAAAAATTCACCATAAACTATTTAATGCAGGGTCATAGGAGTTAATGAAATACTCATCACTTACTATATGCTATTTTATAAAGCCGTAATTCTAACCACTGAGCTTTAATACACACTGCTGAAACTTCGTCACAAAGACTGCAATTCCCTTTGAGTTATATCCCATTGGTAATTTCACTCAGAGTTTTGCACACATAATATGTCACGAGAATTTAACTCTCCCACACATAAATTGTTATCAACAATATGTATATATATATAAATTTCTAACAGCGAGGATTACACTGGTTGTGGTTAGACTAATTTCTCAAGTTCAACCAAATTATTAATTATCATATCACAATAATATTATTATGTGTTACGTTATGAAGTCAAGAAATTATAAGAAGAGAAATGACTTTGCTCTCAATTTTCCCTCATCTTGTCAGACTACGATTTATTTTAAAGTCACTCGTGTTCCACACACATTTTAGAGTAGTTCTATTATACATAACTATCTTTCGTGCGTGTATGAAAGGAACTCCCTTAGATCAGTGAAAAAGAAAAAGGAATGTTAGTAATTACAATTCATGCCAATGGGTCTAAAAATATAAAACAATCCAACAATTATCCTTTCATTAGTTTAATGGAAATAAAAATTGAAAGGCATAATAATCGAGCGGTTCTTCGTTTCAAGATGATATTTTCAATTCAATGTTTGTTTAGAAATAAATAAAATCATTACCGGATTTTATTTGAACAAATATTGAATAAAATATAACATTAACAAATGATAAAGTTTCAATTAGAATTGTTAAATTTCTAAATAGAACATTATCATCAGTATATAATAAAAGCGATGATTTCATTCTCTTCAATTTCTGTCTCTTCCGGTTAGAATGCATCAATTTATTTTGAAATCCACCCGGATGGAATGTTAAAAACAAAAAAATTGTGATAAGAATTAATTTTGGCAACCAAACCCGCATTGACTTTTTTTATAATTATCTTCTTTTTATATATGTATAATAGCAAGTGAATATCAGCATTTCTGACATTGGGACAGAATCAATTGTGTTCACTTGTATATTCTGTCATGAGTCTGACGTAACACTGTCTCGCTTCACTTAGTCGCCGAATTAATTGCCGATTCAAATTGTTACGCCTACGCAACTTTGATAGGCAGACTATGACGAGGGATAAATGTCCTTGATGGGCGTCGTGGCGCCATCCTTGAGTGAAATGGAAGCCAGATTAAATGTCGACATGGTTTAAAGTTGTTGGGAACAAATACAGTGGGCTTAGTATCGCCCGCGAGCCAACTTTATTTCATCCATTTTTATCTTTTTCATTACATATATAATGATAAAAACAATATTGGCTTAACAAGATAATTGACTTTGCCCAATTTTTTCTCAATTCCATCTCCTTCTGTCTGTTCATCTCCATCCCTAACGGAGCATTAGTATATAGTAGATTATTATTCCCCTTTTTTCATTATTCAATTAAACATTATCTACTAAATCCATTAATGTAAACTCAATGAATATTAAATTTTTTTTAAAAATAAACCACTGGAATATTTTACAAACTTATGAACTTTAAACAAAAGAGAAAAGGTACTCAATTATTTCTCATGTCTATCATATTGATATAAAAATCAATTCATTCATGAATGCATCATTATCGTACAACATTTATTTCATGACAATAATAATGACTTCACCCTTTTTTTTATTGACATAGATAATGAATCTAATGGGAGAGCACGAATATACATCAAAGCTTTGATACAAGAAATCATAGACATTGGACAATTATCCAATCTCTTTAGAAAATGCTTGTAGAAGATGGCGAAGAATATTCAAGTCCTTGACTGTGTCCCTTTGCATTCTCATTTATATATTTGAAAATGTAACTTCGGATCCTTGACGAATATACTATTCTCGTATATAAATATATGAGCGTCGAAATTGAAATGAATGTAGATATAAAAAGTTCAAAAGTGTTTCTTTCATTTGAAAATAAAAAAGTAAATAAATAAATAAAATATATGAAAATACTCCACTGTAGAAGAACACAAAGTAGGAGTAATTTATCTGCACGCGGTGACGACAAATGGCTACACCATTGGACGAGAAGGCAGAGTGAAAATAAAATACATAAGAAATTCTGAAGTGAGTAAATTTAAAAATGCCTACTCTGCAAGTGGTTTTATAAACTTTTTCACCATAGATATCAGAATAGTTTCGTGTTGCTGCTTGTGTCGAATATTTTTTTCCACATGTATTCTATATAAACAATAGATGGAGATATATAATGTATGCAATTTAAACACGGGATATCGAGCTTTCAATAACAAAAAAAAGCTCGATCTGCACTGAAATGGAGTGTTTTATTTCAACTTGTTTTTTTTTCCCATTTGATGAAAAGCAGTTGGTTAAATTTTCTTGGACATTTATCGCTTTCATATAAATGAAGAAAAGCAAGAGATGAGGCAGTGGGGTAAAACGTGCGTTTGAGTAAATATAACACACAGACCGCAAAAACATAGAAGAGTGTGCAAATACGTAACAAAAACTCGATTCCATTACGATCATTCACGGTTTTTGTTTTTTTTTTCCTACTTTTTTCCCACCACTTCATCACTTTGTATCTATCATTCGTCCTCTCTGCGTCGACGACTGTGACGTCATTGCAAGTAAGTATAGAAATGAAGAAAACTCGTGGGAAGAAAATAGCAATGGAGAGAATTATAATTTAATAATGTACATATGAGAACAAAGAAGTGTACGTATATTATACAAAAAAATTCATTGTCATTCAAAACCATGTCTCGAGTTACGGTAGTTGAACTTTAATGGATATACGATTAAAAGCTTTTACTTATTTGGTTATATGAAAGCATGTTAAAATATGCAGTGTTGACTTGGGATATCATGGAGGAAAAATGCGCGACGGAATTTACATTCGCGTGAGTGTTCGTGTTACTTTTAGCGAACATTAAAATTTGTGATGGCGCATATTTAATTATTCTCATCTGATTAATTGGATTAATTTTAAATCCTTTTGTTTTATTACTATCTAAAAATAAGATCCACGTAAAATTGCTTTATTCTTTTGTGGATTAAATGTACCTCTATAGAATGAGATTGTTTTATTACAAATGTTTTTTTTCACCTATGTTACAGAAAAAAAAGTCACCAAATAGTATATGGGCCAACGGACAAAAGATATATATGAGTAAAGGGAAGAAAAAAAATTGACACATACAAAAGCCAAGACAATGGAGAAGTAGAAAGATATATTGTGGACAAGAAAAAAAGAAATGTAGATAAAAATTTGGGCTTCGTATGTGATAAAAATCTGCCTCTAGTCGAATAGAACGGATCATATTGTCTCTGTTCTGTAAGGTTTTGTCACAATGAATTATTGTTTCTAGTAAATGTCTACTTGGATCAACGTTAAACACTATATGGTGAAGAAAAAAAAAATAAATGATAGAATATATAAATAGTGAGAAGAGAATATAAAACTATCATTATATAAATGGAATACTTTTACAATTGAAATACTAAATATGAAAGATTTCTTCATGTGTTCATATGGGCATCATCATCATTGGCGGAATTAATGAAAAATAAAACGTCAAAATGGAACTAGTTTGTATTAAAATTTCTCAACTCAAATAGTTTAGAACATTCTATCTCATGTGTATAAATATTACATTGCACACATGATCATGACATGGAAATATCCTGGAGGGTCATGTTGAGTTTAATCGAATTTCTCTAGACCAGAAATTCCAGTTCCCCTGATCAAGTTGAATATATTTTGCCATGTACATTCGATAAACTGTTAAAACTGTTGAAGATAGCATCCGCAATCCTGTTGGGAATAAACTATAAATAGAATGCGGATTCAAAGTGATGAAATCAAAGTGAATTATCTTGCATTTATAAATAAAAAAGTATAAGAAAATTCACAGACATTTGGAATTGAACATCTCCCCTAACTATAAACTCATGGAAAATTTAAACGACGCTATTTATATTTCATTTTCACTAACTAGGGGAGAATTAATGTTAAGTCGATTAATTTAATGTGTTGATGAGTAACAATTGGCAATTATACTTGACTGAGGGAAGACAACAAGGCGATGAAATATAATTTATATCTGGATATCATCGAATTACAGTTGTCTATATCTGACTCAATAAATATTCCTCCGACCTTGGTCACATACACCGTATGTATATTTCATCTTGGATAATTTCTCAAAAATTGGCCAAGCGCAAAAGGTCGTTGAGAAGTTGGCGCGAGCTGTGTACAATCAATCATTTACCAAGGGAGAAAATTAATCGCAATTTTATATAAGGACAAGGTGAAGTGAGTGAGAATTTGCAAAAGGAGTAAAATAAAGAAAGTGTAAGAGAAAATAAACGGTTAAATGTATTTTTCAAACTGCTGAAGTTTTAGAATTATGTAATCGTCATTTTCTTGGCATTGTATATGTAAAAAGCTGTGAGTTACGTTCGTAGTTAAAATTTTAAAGGGTAAACTTGGTGTGACGGTTTTGTAGAAATGATTAAGAATATATATATACGAATGTGTGTTCATAACATTTCATAAAGTAGACGGCGTGTTGGTAAATTGAATTTGTAATCCTTTTCTATGGAACATCAATTGCTGAAATTGTATTTTCAACTGCATCAACAAACGAATTTTCATTCAATTATGCGATTTCTAAATTTGTCACATCGCAATTCTAACCTGTGAATTATTTAATTGTATGAAAGTTCTTGAATCAAAAAAGAAAAAAACAATAAATTATATTTCATGCGATAAAAATTGAACTCTGATAAAATTCCATCAATAATGTACTTTTAATTTGGTTTTTTTTCCGATATTTTTTCTCTTACTGTATAGCGCGGCCTACTCTCGATTTTTCATATACTTCCATCTGAACACAATTTTCGCCCCATATTCGCTCACCTCGTGGATATGGCACTCTCATAATGTCAATGTGATAACAGTTAGAACGGATTTAATCGTAACTCACTCTATCAGCAATGCCAAACGAAATTCAATTTCAATTGCACCATTCGCCCTCATTCAATATCTCATCATAACACCAATCATTTATCTAAAATTGGAAGTTTCCGTTGGAGTATAATTGTCACACTTCTGTTCCAATAACTTTCTTCAACTTTGGTACTCATCAAAGATTTCCAGCTTCTGCATAAAGACTTTTCCCCATTTTCTTCTCTTCAACACAAAAGAACATCAGATTATCAATTGAAAAAATTGATTTCCATGATTAATGCAATGATCGACTAATATCGCGAACAAATATCCCAAAATCAATCAAATATCTTATGAATGATGGGATACCCATCTCAGGAAATAATTAGCACTCCACAATTCCATAATTTCTCTCAATCGAAACCCATCTGTGATTTGAATTTTCCATTTCCT
The DNA here is from genome assembly GCA_030523045.1 of Meteorus cinctellus. Lineage (NCBI taxonomy): Eukaryota > Metazoa > Arthropoda > Insecta > Hymenoptera > Braconidae > Meteorus > Meteorus cinctellus. Next base: position 412,234 of record JAPYZF010000016.1, on the reverse strand, counting down.
TCCCCTCTGCATCGCACACTTCATAAAACAAATTATCAACATAAAAATAAGCTCCAACAATTAAAAATTAAACCCATAATTAAAACCGTAATTGGTAACCGCCATCAAACTCAGATATCACCATGAAGCTAAAAACTAAAAAATATATAAAAACATTTCAAAAAGACTCCATACATTAAAGTGACTATATAATCCACATGCTTCGATATTTCATTCATACACAACTAGTTAGGACAATGAACAACTGCAGTAATTTATTTCTGAATAATGAAACGTCAGACAAGGCTTCGCTGTCAAATATTATATCTCTGTTTATAGAACTGATGATTATTAACTTGAATATAGCGTGTCGTCATTCGGGAAATGCCGTCAGGGGTTCATTCAACAACAAACGCCTCATCATTGTGTATAATACTCCTCAATCCGCGATAATGATAACTAGCAATCCAATCATAACACATTCCGCGTAATTATCAGATAATACATTGATGAACTAACTATCAATAACTCAAGTATGACTGACGTTTAACACATTTTTTTTCATGTTTATTTAATGACCATTATGGCAGGGACTAACAAGAATATCAATAAATAATTGATATTCCTGATGAGTATGACTTCATTTCAGAAACATGTATATATAAATTAATCGATAGTTCTATGGCAATAAGTGCAGCATACATTCCCTCTTGACGTAATTTGAAATGCATAGTTTATAAACTCCACAGGGATGATAGAGTGAGTGAAGATGAAAGTGAGTAGAATAGAAGAAGATACAGGGAGACAGAGAAGAAACGAGAATACATAATGTACTCTTTCATTTATTGAGATCCCACAAAGTGACATTGGACCTACCACCAATGGTATCGTTGCATATCATTCCAATTAGTCAATTCATATATGATAATTCAAAATGGCGTGATGTGAATTTATGCAAAACACGACCCGTCGTATCATGATGTGCTGCATAATATGAACGAAATTGAAATGATACTAATTGCGTACCATATAATTGCAGAAAATTGTACGATGGTTGCCTAGTTGTTTGGTGAAAAGTTACAATATCATGAAATGTATAAGAAATTCTAGAAAGATAAGGTCATGAAAACAAGAGAAATTAAATTTTCCTTTTGATAAAAGCCAGAGGTTCTATCGATAATTTCAAAATGACTCACATCAAAACATTGTGAAAAGGCGAATTCAATATGATCGATAAATTTGTTGGTGACAAGAATTTCGTATAATATTTCGACAGAACAATCGATGTATCCATATTGTGTACATCAAATATCTTGCAAAATTATCAAGTGGACCTTGATTAAAACAAGAGCGACATGGCCTGTTTGGGAACTATGAATATTTTGGTTGTTTGGTACCAAAACAATTGAACCCAGGGTGATTGATCCAACATTAATTAATCTAGTTGAAATTGACTCCACCCGAATAGTCGCCTCTGTTTCATACGATCCATTGTCTTCATATCTATCACATTTCAATTACCATTTTGCGTTTGCCTGTGCAAATTCACAATAGGGGATATGAACCTTCAGCATTGATAATTTTTGTGAATGAATTATCACATGATGAATCCTTCGAGTGCTATTAAAAAACTTGATTTCCCAAGACCACTGCATTCGAATGCAATGGTTTGGGGTAATTATAACCTTTTTATCCTCTAATTACTTCAGTCTGGTGTTGTCGTTTATGACCCTGATTTTATAACCGAAAAACAAAAACCTTTTATGAGATATGAACGAAACAATATCATTCTATGTTTATATGCGCGATACTGCGACGATGTCCAGTGCAGATAAAACGAGAGATCAACTATAATCGGCATCTCAACAACATTAAATGTTACATCGGATAAAATGAACTAGATGATATTTGCGTCATGTGCCATGTTATAGTGTTCACATGATACTGCGGAAATCACGTCCAGCTTTATTGCTATGTTTAACACCGATTGTTCATTTATGTTCTATTTTCCTTTATTTTTCGTCATTTTTATAATGATCAACAAACTCTGTTTACGCGAAATGCATTGTGAATTATTAATCTAAATTGCCAGCTTGCAAACGAACACAATTAATGTTTTCATGTTGGCTATTGTATTGTTCAAGGACGCGTAAAGAATGAATGTTTGTGAAGTATATCGAAACGTATGAAAAACATGGAAATTAGCTTTAGCACTGACTGTAATTAGTCAAACCCATGAGAAGCTACTAAAGATCAAATGTTTTCATTTGTATGTTAAGAAAACACCCTTCGTTCCAATTACCACCCCAGGGTGTCTATGAAATTCTTTACTTGTTGTGGACTATGTTCTATTTTTAGTGTACTATCTCGTCGCTTCCTCCTTTTAGTCTATTTTTGTTTTCTTTTCTTTTTCAACGTTATCTTGTACTCCCTTGAGCTTGTATTTCTTCATAAATTAATTAAGGACATAGTGCGTGAAGTTATTTCAGTGAATTATCAGTATAAAATTTTAATTATCGGGCCACAATTTCGCTATGTAACAAGAATCAAAGAGGAAAAAGACCGAGTTACGAACAAATGAAAATCGATGAAGTCAATAAGAACAGCTGTAAATTCTGTTCATATAGAAGAGAAACGAACGGTGAATTTGTTCATGGTAATTACGCAATGGCGCGTATTATTTTCATCAGCTTGACGAGAGTAAATTGGGTAATAGGAGAATGCAGGCACGACCAAGGCGTGCCGGCTAATCACCATTGGTAGGCAGGCAATCCTGGGAGGAGATCGGTGTGTGTATAGGTCATACAAGTCCAGTCAATCCGACCATTCCTTTCTGACCTTCCTTATCATTATCTCAATGTCCCACGTTTTCATACCAATTTCCGCGTCAAGCTATGTTATTGTGCGAACTCAACCCAATCTATTCATCGGGTCCAATTTATTTGCTCTCAGATTGAAAGAATTTGTTATTTTGAAAAGTCTTTTACTTTTCTTCATTAGAAAAAATTCATGCAAGTAGATTAATAATTAGTACTCACCCCAACACGCGGTGTTAACTTTTAGCCACCAAATTCACCACCACACATTTCTGTTGAATCAAATAAAGCAATTGGATAATATTAGTTCTTTTGTCTTTGCTCGATAGATTAAATTGGGTAAATATAAACTCAATAAATACATAAATAAACTGTAAAATTGATGAAGGAGAAATCGACAATATGATCCAAGATTCCGAATGAGTTGCTGAAGATCTTTAAACACGAATCAAATTTCATTGATAGTATTTTTACGGGAGCGGATATAATAATAGATGGTGAGCGTCGCGTCGTCGCGTGCCAACTGAAAGAGCGTCGACGCCACCCTCTGTGGAAAAGCGTCGAGAAACCGTAACGCTCCAGCGCGCTCTCTATTTCTTCCCACCTTTTCACAATAGATACGACATTTTCCGACTGCGCGAAATAGGTTTGCACTAACATGCAGTCGAATCAGATATCAATTTCGGATATATTGGAAGGAAGACCCATCTATGTATCCATTTTCCTATAACTTATGAATTGAAAATAAGTATACTGAAACTTGACATCGTGCAAAAATAACCACACAACATTTGACAGAATAATTAATGTGTAGTAAACATTATGGAATTTGTACGGAAGAAGGAAAAATTTCAATTTATTATTCATCTTATTGTCTTTATCGATCAAGAGATCACTGAGACCCCATCTATGGACCCTTTATTGATTCATCTCAATTGTGTGTATATTTTTCCTTTACACACAAAATGAAGATTGAAATCATAGCCGGTGGGCAGCACGCACGATTGCTACTGATGCGGATAGATGTATTTTTAGGCATCATATACATGAGGGAAAACAAAGTTTCCTATATGGTTGAGGACGATACCCAAATTAAACATCCAATAAAGCAACCTCTTCAATTTCGCAAGATAAAAAATATCTACATCTCATGAAATATTCACTATTCGTGACGCTCGAAGAAAGACGTTGAGAATTTGACAAATATATGATATTTAGCATTCCCTCGTATTATATGTGTGGAAAATCACGTCCGTGTGTGTGTGTCTAAACGTAGTAGCGATTGTTACGTGTTATTCATAAAGAACGCCTACGCATTGGATGGGGAAATGAATGGATGAATGAATGAATGAAGAGAAAAGTCTTTCATGTGCGTATACGCATATGCGGGATATGAATCAGCGATCGGATACACCATAAATGAAGACGTGAACGTTAAGAAATATGCTATTGGAATATTATTTGTTGCTACGTCTATGTACATCTTGCTCGTTATTATTTTTTTGAAAACTATCCATTGTATTTCTTAAAAAAGACGACACAAGATTCATTTTCTTTCATTTTCTGTTTCTATCAACCTTGACCTTCCCTAACGATTCATAAACATCTGATCTCATTCATCATTTTTTTTTCCAACTGGCTTTCATGGAAAAATCATATGATAACGTACAAAATTGCTGTCATGTATTATTACTCATGATCAAAATTGAATTCGCTACATCACATTATTGTCATGGGAAATATTGTGCGTTCTACTTCTATAACCATAATTTTATTGCTTCAGCAATAAAACCATGATCACCATGCTCGCATTTGATTATGTTCAAAATTCATGTGCATACAGAAACATTTCTGCTCACTCCAACATCAAAGTGAATTACATCCGAATTCAGTGATTCATTATTTCATCTTCGTAATTACTTATAGAATTTACATGCATGAAGAACCTTGGAAACTGAGATTTTATCCGCTTAAGAAGACTCCCACTTTAATATTTCACCGTGAAATAATTTACTTGAAATCTCGTTGAATGGCGGAGGTGGGATACAGTGCATCGATGAATAGTAAGTGGGAAAAGCCTGGACTAAAAACGAAATAGAAGGCCGCAGTGAACGACGGATTTATCGGATCATAGTGCCATTTGGAAAGAAAGAATGTACGCAATTACAATGCAAATACATTTATAATAAAGACAGATTTTGAATACGATGACTTTTCGTGAAGAAGAATCTATCGTTGTGGCGCATCAAATTATCGACCCTCCTTCACAAAGTTCATGAACAATTTCTTATACTGTTGGTATTGTATGTTTAGTTGATGTTAGTTAACTTACCAAGTCTGAAAGTTTTCGAGGAAAATTGCTGCACAACAAAAAGGTAAGTATGGTTGAATGAAAGTTTGCAAAAACTAGAGTAGCAGCTGGTCATTCATACTCTCGTATTATATGAAAAATATTTTTGCGGTGATTTCCCTCAGGCCTGGTACAAGCCCTTCCGGGTTGTCTACTCATATCGACCAGTTCTACATGAATTTCTCCATATATGATTCGAGAACATATAGGCATCCAAGAATGCGAAGCACTGCTGCCTACGTCCTGCATGATTTATCTGTGAATAAACATTGATTCATTTTGTTTTCCTCAAAAATAAACTTGAATCAAAATTACGAAAATCACTTATAACACAATGGAAACATTGTTTGTTTCTTTGCATATCGCGAGGTAACTTCATCGCAAGCAACTTCAATCATAGGAACAAAAACTAATTCGCGCTATACAATCATCTAACAGTTGTTCGAAGTATAATAGATAACATACTACAATACATTCAGATATAATTTCCACGGGGCATATATGATTAGAGAGGATTCGTGTGTCAATAAAATATTATACTGACTTTCAAATTATACTCAGCACAAAATGTGGAACTTTCATGTATAAAAGGGATTATAAATTGTCATGTTTTCATTGCTCTCGCGGTGACAATAACGGCCATGAGAAACAATGTGAATATATTTGTCATGTTCATAAACTTGATGAATATCTATGATGATTGAAACGTGAAGTGGGTCATGTTCGTTCATAAAATTTACGTGATTCGAATGAAACGCGCTTAATTTCATATATCTAGTCAATCAAAATCTCAGCTTTATATCATATCATGATGAAAATGTATAAATATTGTGGTCCATAAGCGGCTTTCAGAAGAGCTTTGACAGAAAATGGGCCAAGGTTCACGTTAAATCGCCGATGAAAATTTTCTTGAGTATATACCACTCTAGTTTTTTTTTATATGACTCACAAGTCTGTTCTCTCCCATTTTTATTCCCATTTTCGAATTGTTCGTTCATCCCATGAATGAATGTTATCATAACAATATCTGAAAATCACTTCGACGATTTTATGTTCGAATTGACTGATAGATAAATATAATACGAAGTAAGAAGACATATAATTATGAAGATGTAATAACCGATTATATTGTCATATCAATCCATTCCCGCGCAAACTGTACTTACGTTCATCAATTCCAAGGACGCCTAACCCATCAAATCATTATATTGGTCAATTTTCTTTTCATTGCTTGGCTAACTGCGGAGACAATCAACAGTATTTACTGTCTCATGGGCAGTTTGTATATGTAACAATCCGATCTAAATCATCATGATAGTTTCCAAAATTGTATCAATTGTCGATTTAGTTTTTATTCTCAACGGCCACTTCTTCGTCCAGCTAAGCCGACCGCATTCTTACTTATTACAACATACATTTGATATAATATTAATTACCTAATCGCAGCACAGAATTTTGATTGTATTCTATGATTACTGGAAAAGTTACCTTATCTTATAATATATATAACGTTTCATTCTATTGTTCTGTTCGGTTTTTTTTTTCTCTGGTAACGATAACAATGCACGATGCGCAGACGGTTTCCCGTGTATAGAAATCGTTCGTCATTTATTTTTGAGATAACCTAGATATGCGCTAAACAAGTTGCGCACTCGTTAGAACAAAAATTGGGTACCTACCCTAATGAAAAAGTAGCATTCGAAATGAATCTTTTCCCAGTCAAAGCCGAATAACAGTAGCATATGAAGTATTCAATAGCATCCATAAGCAATCAGTGAGGATGTATTTCAAATGCTACTTTGTATCTAAAATATGAAGTAAAACGCACCAAATGCTCCTTGCCAATCAGAGGCCATGGGTAATTCAAATTATTCTCACTTTGATCTGCATCGTAAAATATACCGACCGAGTTCCAATTCAGTGTCAGCAGTTGCGGACATTACCAATAGAGGCGACACCAACGGCGCATTAGCCCCATTCAAAGATGGCTACCACAACCCGTTCAATTTCGTGACGCGCTTGACCGCCCCATACGTGTGCTCAGATATATATAGTTTTGTGTTTGGCACCCTTTCCCCCCATTTTGCCCGTTGGGCATAGAAACAAATCCTTTCATGTCGCGTTTTTGTTACAATAAATGTGCCACAATTGAAGTAATAAACGTCGCATCTCATTGTTCGAGATTGCGAATTGGTGAGTCTTCACCAAACTCTCATTCGTTTTTTCTCTTTGCCCCTTTCTCACACTCATCTTCTGACACTTAACTACTTTCGCATTCTCCATCTTCAATCTCTTCACGTTTATTATTATTATTATTGTCATTTGTAATATTCAATTACAACAAAATTTATTGTAAGGACATTAATGATATTGATGTTTTTCTGCTGTATAATGTTTAATTGTGCTCATATGTATTCTTTTTCATTCCATAGGTTAACTCAACTGGGTTACGGGCTCGGAGAGAATTTGTTTTTATTTATTTTTATTTTATTTATTTTTTTTTTCACTTTTGTTTGAGATTGTTTTCTAATACAATTATTCGAGATGATGAAGGGTGGTGCTTTGCCTAAAAAGGAAAGCAAGATGCGCATACGTGCTTTCCCGGTGAGTTGATTTCATTCATTTTTGTGGTGAAGAATTCATATGGAATATTTTTTCATATTGGTAAAAGATAATGTTATGGAATTGTTTGTGATGTCACGTTATTAAAGTATTATATATTGAGGGTAAATTATCGCTTGGTGTAATATTTTTTTGTTGTTGTCGTTTTTTTTTCTGACCACAATTATAATTTGTATGAGGATGTTTCTTTGTTTGTGACGTGAATACCAGTGACGGATTGGTCAGCGGTTCATGCAACAACAAAACATTGATAAGAGATTGAATTTTCATTAATTCATTATTAGGATATATACATGAGAAAAATATATATAATTAAATATTTCATTGTATAACATCTCTCTGAATGTTGTCGAATAACGAGTCACTCAATGACAGTTGCTATAGAATTACGAGTAGATAAATATCTCATACAAGTTTGTCAACTTTTTTATTTCTCTTTTCGGATCTAATTTGTATTAACAAAGTTTTTCGATGTATTACTGTAAAATTTTGAGTAAGATTCTATGACATTCTATATAGACAAAAAAAAAGAGGAAAAGTCAGTTGAACATTAACGTGACTGCTCAATAAATTCTTTTCATGAATAGATCAATGGATCTGTGTGTCAATCATCAATAGCTGAATATTGGCACACAATTTCACATGTATTTATTCTCTGCATGGATGTTGTGACAGAATATTGTTGAAATAAAAAAAAAGGAATAACTGAAATACGCAAACTCAATTCTGAGTAATTATTAAAAAAAAAATATGGATCGCAGTCCATACAATGGGAGTAATACTGCCAGAAAACCACCAACTCTGAGTGTATTACCATCATCCACGAGATCAGGCCAATCAAATCAATCCAAAATCCTTATCATCCCTCAACTTGTGAGAGGCCATTGTCGTGTATTTTTTGATACAACTTTCACTTTTCATTACATTTCTGAAAATTAAATGAAACGAAAGAATAATTAGTATGGTTAATGAATATGTTCTCATGTTTATATATTATTTTTCATACAGACAACAGTCGATGAGAAGTATGTAGAAAATATTTGGGCACTTTTGAAAAATGCCATTCAAGAAATTCAGAAGAAAAATAATTCGGGGTTGAGCTTCGAAGAATTATACCGCAATGCATACACAATGGTATTGCATAAATACGGCGAGCGACTCTACACCGGCTTGAAAGAGGTTGTAACACAACATTTGGAGAATAAAGTACGTGAAGATGTTCTCAATTCACTACATAACAACTTCCTTCAAACATTGAATCAAGCATGGAACGATCACACAACATCAATGACTATGATAAGAGACATATTAATGTATATGGATCGGGTTTACGTGCAACAGAACGATGTTGATAACGTATATAACCTTGGTCTTATCATATTCCGTGATCAGGTAATGTTCACTCTACATACATAATTGCAAGAGCCTGATGATGTATTTATTTCGTCTATTCATGCGGTAATCATTTATGTTTGTAGGTCGTTCGATATGGATGCGTAAGAGATCATCTACGCGTCACACTCTTAGAAATGGTCGCTCGCGAGAGAAGAGGTGAAGTTGTCGATCGAATGGCAATAAAAAATGCTTGCCAAATGTTAATGCGCTTGGGAATCAACAATCGTTTAGTATACGAAGAAGATTTTGAAAGACCATTCTTGACGCAGAGCGGTGATTTTTACAAGGTGAAATAATTGCAATTCTTAATATTAAAGCGAGAAATACGGATAAAAGCATATATATATTATTGAGAATGTATGAATTCCTATGTAGATGGAGTCGCAAATTTTCTTAGCTGAAAATAGTGCGTCTGTGTACATAAAAAAAGTTGAAGCAAGAATTTCGGAGGAATCTGAAAGAGCAAAGCATTATTTGGATGAATCAACAGAGTCACGGATAGTTGAAGTAGTGGAACAGGAACTAATTAAAGTTCACATGCGGACCATCGTGGAAGTATATATAATCATTTGCATATATTGATATATGTCTTTTTGTCTGTTTTGATGAATACGTTTGTCTAATTACTGATATGATTTATCTTGATCTATAAATGTTGATAGATGGAAAATAGTGGCGTTGTTCACATGCTGAAAAATCAGAAAACCGATGATCTCGGTTGTATGTATAAACTATTTTCACGTGTCTCGGATGGTTTACGTACAGTGTGTGATTGCGCTTCGCAATTCCTCCGTGAACAAGGCCGATCAATGGTGCAAGAAGAACAAGAATCGGCCACAAACGCCGTACATTTTGTCCAAAACCTTTTAGATTTAAAAGAGCGTTTCGATCATTTCCTTTATTATTCATTCAACAATGACAAATTGTTCAAACAAATGATTGTCTCGGACTTTGAGTATTTTCTCAATTTAAATTCGAAGAGTCCAGAATACTTGTCGTTATTCATTGACGATAAATTGAAAAAAGGAGTCAAAGGGGTAAGTTTTCTCATCAGATCTTTGACTAGAGTTTGGAAGGAGTAAATCAAAATGAGTTTCTATTATTATGTTCATTGTAGATGACGGAACAAGAAATTGAAGGCATTTTAGACAAAACAATGGTGCTGTTTAGATTTCTTCAAGAGAAAGATGTATTTGAACGTTATTATAAACAACACTTAGCCAAACGTTTGTTATTAAACAAATCTGTATCTGATGACAGTGAAAAAAATATGATATCGAAATTGAAGGTAAAATATTTTCTTCCCATACCGATTTGCATTATTAAATATAATAAATAATGATTGATAGTATTCAGCAATGAGAAATATTGAAACGAAGTGGTTGAAATATTCGTAGTTAATACAGTCAGGCAGCAAACAATCTAATGGTCGAAAATCATATCGTCTTAAACGATCATTCATATAACATGGTGGAACGGAATATTCTCCAAATGGCCAATTGTCTGATGAGACAAAACTATCCCAAATCCGCCTAATTCCTCGTCTTTTCCTCCTTGCAATAAAGACAAAGTAATGCAATACAATTATTCAATGATACGCGTAACACAAAAATAACCATATTTTCAGACTGAGTGTGGGTGTCAATTCACATCAAAACTTGAAGGAATGTTCAAGGATATTACGGTCAGCAATACAATTATGGATGAATTCAAAGACCATGTATTGGCATCAGGAGTGAGTCATTTCTCTACATTTCCATCGATTTTATGTTTTATATGAATATCAAACTCATCTTTATTATTATAGTCAAATCTACGTGGCGTTGATTTGAGTGTGCGAGTATTAACAACTGGTTTTTGGCCAACACAATCGGCAACACCAAAGTGTAGCATGCCACCAGCGGCACGTGATGCGTTTGATACTTTCCGCCGTTTTTATCTCGCAAAACACAGTGGTCGACAGTTAACATTGCAGCCACAACTTGGTAATGCTGATTTGAATGCAGTGTTTCATGGGCCTCGAAGAGAAGATGGCGGCGCGGGTTTGGATGCCCCATCATCCACCAGCTCAATTAGCAATGGAAATGGCAGTAGTTCGAGCGCCAATGTCAGTCTCAATCAACGTAGTAGTTGTTCTGTCAATCAAAGAAAGCACATTATTCAAGTTTCCACATACCAAATGTGTGTTCTTATGTTATTCAATAACCGTGATCGGCTAACATATGAGGTTCGTTTCATTAACTCGATTACCGATTTTCTTATTAGTAGTTTGATTCAAATCCTCATGTTCCCATATTTTATGAAACTTAATAGGAAATTCAAAATGAAACCGACATTCCGGAAAGAGATCTAGTGCGTGCATTGCAATCATTGGCAATGGGTAAAGCTGCCCAGAGAGTTTTACTCAAACATCCACGATCTAAAGAAATAGAACCATCTCATTGGTTTACAGTGAATGACAGTTTCACTAGTAAATTACACAGGTAATTTGCATACTTCTAGTCGCATTGGTGATTGGACTCGTAAAACACTGTTAATCATATTTTCTTTTCTATTGACTCCAGAGTGAAAATTCAAACCGTAGCTGCTAAAGGAGAGTCTGAGCCAGAAAGGAAAGAAACACGGAACAAAGTTGATGAAGACAGAAAACATGAGATTGAAGCGGCAATAGTGAGAATTATGAAAGCTCGTAAACGCATGGCGGTATGTATTGTTATTAATATTAAAACTATAACCGAAAGAAAGTTTTAATCGATTTGTATTTGATTTCATTTTTATCTTTACTGTCGATATTTCAGCACAACATCCTTGTAACGGAAGTGACGCAACAGTTACGCCTTCGATTTTTACCATCACCAATGATAATAAAAAAACGTATAGAAGGCCTGATAGAGCGAGAGTATTTGGCACGAACTCCTGAAGATAGGTAAATAATTGCGACTACTTTTTCTTTCCTTACAATGTTGAAATATACACTAAATGATTTTCACCTATCGTCTTATAGAAAAGTTTATACATACGTTGCTTAAACTGGGACTCGCATTTGTACAAACACGTGAGTAAGCCGAGCCACAAATATCTCATCATATAGAAAAGAAAACGAAATAAGATGTGATGAAAATGGAAAAATAATGTATACAAAAATTAGATGAAATGTCAATAAGATCAAGACAAAATCAAATCTATACAGAGACAATATACCATTGTCAAGAAAAGAATAACTGGAAAAAATCCGAATGAGAATCTACCACAATGATCGGACTTGAGTTATCCTGGTCCACCATAACAGCATCATGATAAGTTTTAAGATTAAAGTTTTAAGAATATTGTCAAGTAAACGATTATTATAACAGATTTAAATTATTCCAGACATATTGGCAAAATATATCATTTTATGTCTCATCCATCCTCTCCTCTTCCTTTTTTCAATGCCTCATTCAATAAAATCGAAACAAATTGATTTTTATCGGTAAATCAATATGAGCAAAAACAAAATATTTCGGCTAACGAAATGCTCCACCTCTAGATCCATCACTTTATTAAATCAAACAATATTTGCTGAATATGTATGGGATTAAAAGCGACTGTTCTAGATTAATATGCTATTGTGAAGTCCAAGCAATTTGACATAAACACACTAACAGACATCAGGCTTTTATTTTTTTATTCTTTTCAATTTCAACATTTCATAATGTGAGAAAATATCAATAAATTAATTAATAATGTGGTACCTAATGACAACGTATCAATCGTCCGATTATCTTCAAGATTCATTCAAATAAGGCTCTCCTTGATACCAAGATAATCTTAATGTAGAAACTTATCGCTTATTCAAAATCAAGCACCACATGCGCTCATCGTGTCTGCAATTATTATCAGTAGTCGATAATGCACATTCAGCGCCATCGTTTTATGTAAGTATTAGTAATTCACACAAACGTACATATATCCATATCATCTTGTTTGTATTTGTATAGAACAGCGACTTTATTACTTGGATTGCAGCGAACTCCCACACAGTTGCTGCCATTACACGATCGAGTGCAGCCAGCGATTGTCAGAGGCGAAAAAAATCAAAAAAACGAGGCAATCACGACCGGTTAGCAGATTTTGTTTACGCACTATTATAAGTGAATGTGTGCTTGTGAAATTGTGTGATTTATATTCGTGCTTGATGCACATTATCTTTTATTCATCGACAAATGTCATCGGAATTCTTTTGCTATTTTGTAATAGGTACATTAAAAGATCATAAGTGAGTTATATTTTATAGGTGATGGCAGTGTGTGCTTGGTGCGTATATTTATTGCTACTGTGGTGGAAAAATATATGTGCCAAGTTTCGTCTTGTCGTACTTTACAACTTCAATGATCTAATAAACATGTGTCAAATGCCGGATTAAAAAGTAGCATTTTGAACAATTTATTTCATAGTCAAAGTTCTATATCAGTAGCATTTTTAAATATTTAGTAGGATTCAATAGCCATCAAAAAGGATTCATTTGAAATTGATTTTAATACCACTTTGTAATCAGCGATGTGGAATAGCCAATGAAATTGAAAAAGAATGGCTAATACGAAACCTATATGCATGCTTCATCATTTATATTTATGATTATCTTTTGTTTTTCATGCAGAGTCTATTGCGAGATTGAATTTCATACCGAGTGGCTAGAGAAACACTGAGAAGTTTCTGATGAGAACTTGTTCACTACGAGTGGTGATTTTCTCTCGTGATTTTTCAGGAAAATTCCAATTGATTATCTGAGAATAGGAAATTGGCGTTCATATTACAAGAATTGGTAATGCAAAGTCGAGATAAAACTATAATAAAACAGTGGAAGTAGTTGGGAATGAGTGACCAACTCTCAGGTTTGCTGATGGCTTGTTCTAATGTCCGTAGCATAAACGTTGCTCTACAAAGATTGTATGATTATACAAGACAGGCTATGTGAAAGAAATAAGTCTTCTAATGCTGCAAGATTTATAAATTCGGGTCAGTAGACCTTGGGATTAGTGCAAGAGACACAAATGAATTTCGTTTCCTCTGTCGCATCAGTATAGAAGTAGAGATCCCAAATTATTCATTCTACATTTATTCGATATTCTAATTGGATTATGATAGTCATTTGATTGTCTGTTGGTTTAGATTAAAGTGATATATCAATGATTGATATGAACGATATTTGCTAATCGGATTGAACTTGAGTTTTCTATTCATCAACTGATAATGAAACTGAGCTGAGAGTAAAAATTTCTAATCAGAAGTGCACATGTGATTATTAATGTGAAGTCATTCCAGACGAGTCAATATAATCTCATATGTATCATGATTGTTGCACTCAACAGAATGAACTTGATCACGTTTGAGAATCATGAGAGAAAATTTCTTAAGTTACATTATTATCTGCTGTTAAGAATGTATCACCTATTGAAGTGATTCAATTGGCAATGAATTATTTTGTATATAATAATGTCATGCAAATGACGTGAGGTCGTGCAGTCAGTGTGTTCGTGACATTTGAAGGCATTTGGCACAAGCTTGGAGTCCCATTTTAAACCCTTGCGCCACCACTGAAACAATTGTCTTTGTAGAACGTCTACAAACCCAGGTGTTTGAATCTGATGACAATTTGCCAAGTTTGTGACGATTAAAATTCTCTCTTGGATTTTTACATTTCATTCGAGACTTCAATGTATCGACATTCCATGCGAGTAATTGATTGACCAATCAATAACTTGGAGTTGTCTTTTATTATGATCAGACAATTTTTTTTGTTGCATTATTTCTTCTAAATGATGCTTCCAACTTCATGAATTATATTTTTCGGATTTTCGATTACATTTCTTTTTCTGTTTTATTGTTCAAATCATTCTTCGCATCCAAATTCTGCGATGGCCCGGGAGAGAAGTACGCGAGATATATTGGGAACGTATGGCTTGACAAAAAGCGTCAACTTATGTAATTCCACGTGCTTCCCCACTTCCCCCAAGGTCTCGTGTTATATTCGCTTACAATATTTTATTTCGTCGACATTGAAGTGGTGAATAAATGTCTATAATTCATTGCAGCGAGATGGTGCCGGTTCGCACCGGTAAAATTTTCACACAATTCAATTGACCTTGAGACATAAGAATGCAATATCAAGACAAAATGTAAATGCAAAGAGATACGTAATTGGTCCGATCATATTTGATTTCCTTCTCATATATTTTCCAGATAATGATAAATCCATTATAATTGGACTCTGTTTCAAGTATATTAATGAAAAATATAGAAGGCACATTTTTTACATCACAAGGTGAGAAGATCGGCTCTCACGCGGTCCACTGGTGATGTCAACTATAAAAATGACGATTGCATAATTATTCGAGTCCAATGCAAATATAATATTTTTTCATTGTCGCTGAAATAGCCTTGGAAACGCAACAGCAGGAGATGTAATGAGTGAATTTATTTGGCGATACACTGTTGCACTTATCTATTAGCACTATCTTATTATTTCATCGATATATCTAAAGAGAAATAGTTTAGTATGTTAGTTATACGATCTGATTACGTAACAGATCGATTTTCTTTTGTGCACTGAGTTCATCTTTTATCAATGTACTGTGTGGAAATTTCATATCATTATTACGTAGTCAACTATGTAATCACTATTATTTTTCAGATACAAAACGAAAAATAATTGTTAGGCAACTATTGAAAGAATAAAAATAAGATGGCCTCTCTGAGACTTCTGGCTGCAGGGGCGAGTGCTGTTGGGGCAGGTGCACTTACTACATATTATCTCACGTCGGACAATGTAGTAAGTATAAAGTATTCTCTTATTTCAAATTATATAAGTGGATTTTGTAGGGTTCTTGGAAGATTAAGTATTTTGTTAATTGTGTTCAGGTATTAGCTGAAAAGGTTCACAAAATAAAAAGACGACAGCTACCATCGCGCGAAGATCAAGTGAAAGCTTTGAAGGCTACTGAGGAATATGATGTGCTTATTGTTGGTGGTGGTGCCACTGGGGCAGGATGTGCTTTAGACGCATGTACGAGAGGTTTAAAGACTGCCCTGATTGAAGGAGATGATTTTGCATCAGGAACATCATCACGCAGTACTAAATTAATTCATGGTGGTGTGAGATATTTGCAAAAAGCCATAATGCAAGCAGATGTTGAACAATATCGTATGGTAAAAGAGGCTTTACATGAGCGCGCTTCAATGCTACACAGTGCACCTCACCTGACACACCCATTACCCATAATGCTACCCGTTTATACGTACGTATGTATTGCAAATGGAAATTTTTGTAATCAATATTGATTCATGGTAAAATGGAATGTTCTTCATGTTCAATTTACTCATAAAAATAGATGGTGGCAAATTCCATACTACTGGTTTGGAATAAAGATGTACGATCTCGTAGCTGGTAGCAAAACTGTTAAATCTTCATATTATTTGAGCAAGCAGAATGCACTTGAACTATTTCCAATGTTAAAGGGTGATAAGCTCACTGGTGCCATAGTCTATTATGATGGTAAGTTAGGAAACTGGTTAAAATTGAAGTTGAATGAAAACCTCATCAAAAAAATAATTGAATTGGTGCAGGATTGATTTATATGCACGATCTGCTTGTGATATTTTTCACGATATTAAATTGGAAGGACAAGTCATTATTCAATTTTATGGTTGATGATTATCAGGTCAACAAGACGATGCAAGAATGAATCTCGCAGTAGCCTTGACTGCCTCACGTATGGGTGCAACAGTAGTCAATCACGTATCAGTAGTGAATCTTTTGAAAGGATTGGATAAAGATGGAAAACGTGTGTTGGTTGGTGCACACGTTCGTGATGAATTAACGGGTGAGGAATGGGATGTTAAAGCAAAGTCTATTATCAATGCCACGGGACCGTTTACTGATAGTATCAGAAAAATGGATGACCAGAATGTGAAAGAAATTTGTTGCCCTTCATCTGGTGTTCATATTGTACTGCCGGGTTATTACAGGTACAACACGTTTAATTTTATTGCCGTGATCAAGAAACCAAAATTGAGAAGTGTACATATGTCAATATTTGTTTGTTTGCAGCCCCGATCAGATGGGTCTTCTTGATCCAGCAACGAGTGATGGCCGTGTTATTTTCTTCCTGCCATGGCAGAAACAGACGATAGCAGGAACTACTGATCTGCCCTGCCAAATAACACATAATCCCAAGCCCACTGAAGATGAAATCATGTTCATTCTACAGGAAGTGAAAAATTATTTGAATCCTGATGTGGAAGTGCGTCGTGGGGATGTTCTATCAGCTTGGAGTGGTATCAGGCCTCTCGTGTCTGACCCGAATAAACCAAACACTCAGTCACTTGCTCGTAACCATATTGTTCATGTGAGTGA
Organism: Meteorus cinctellus; assembly: GCA_030523045.1. Taxonomy (NCBI): domain Eukaryota; kingdom Metazoa; phylum Arthropoda; class Insecta; order Hymenoptera; family Braconidae; genus Meteorus; species Meteorus cinctellus. The sequence goes on along the minus strand of JAPYZF010000016.1, from coordinate 394,680 downwards.
CACGAAACTCGTGACTATAGCTGGCGGAAAATGGACAACTTATCGTGCAATGGCAAAAGAGGCTGTTGATGCTGCTATCGAAGGTGATACATTGATTCATTTTCAATGACATAATGCAATAACGTGCCCAAAAGTGTGTGAAGATTAAAACAGTATTTTCTTTTTAGCATCTAATCTTGAGCCAAAGTGTGATTGTCAGACTGATGGTATGCAACTCGAAGGTGCACACGGATGGAGCCCCACGATGTACATCAGACTTGTCCAAGATTTCGGTTTAGAGTGCGAGGTCGCTCAACACTTGGCCAACAGTTACGGTGACCGTGCATTCCCCGTTGCTAAAATGGCATCGCTTACTGGCAAACGTTGGCCCATTATTGGGAAGAAAATTCACCCAGAGTTTCCGTATATCGACGCCGAGGTGACGGAAGAAAAAATAAAAAGAAAAAATTCTTAATTTATCTAATTGTCTGCAATATATTCATATGCTAATTTTTCGAATGATTTATCTGTAGATCCGTTATGGATGTCGCGAATATGCGAGAACTGCAATTGATATGATTGCACGACGATTGAGGCTGGCATTCCTCAATGTTCAGGCAGCTCAAGAGGCGCTTCCTGGTATTATTGATATTATGGCAGAGGAGCTGCATTGGTCAGCGGATGAAAAGAAAAAACAACAAAAGGAAGCGAGTGAATTTCTGGCAAATGAAATGGGACAAATGGTTAATCGCGCATCACGTGACAAGATTCCAATTAATTTGACTAAAGATGAAATTCAATTGTATATCAAACGCTTCCAAATTATTGACAAAGATCGTAAGGGATACGTCTCAATCAACGACATTCGCCGAGGACTTAAGGTTTGATCGCATGAATATATCTGATGTTATAACAACAAATTCAACTTACAATTTAATTTAATTTACTCTTCGGAATATTTTCAAAATTGTTCTTTTCATCACTAACAATTTGATAATAACATAATTATAACTTGAAAATCTCAGGCACTTGGAATAAAATTACTCGAGAATGAGTTGCATTTATTGCTCAGTGAAATTGATCTGTCATACAATGGACAAATGGAACTGCAAGATTATCTTCAGGTAATTCTTCGTTGACATTATTATAATGGAGTGGTATTTTTTTTCTGCCCCTCATAGCTATTCGGTGATAAGGAGGTCCCCGGCGAAGAGCTACACGAAATTCTTCGTGAAATCGACACTAACATGAACGGTCAGGTCGAGCTGGATGAATATCTTCAGGTCTGTCGGAGTCATATTATCGCGAGAGTTTTCGATTTTCATTTTGGGCTTCTGTTGACACGTTTTGTTTCTTTTCTGATATAGTTTGCATCCCTCCCAACCCTTGTTCATCACTCCGGTGCAGTTATAAACACAAAGTCCATCTTTATTTAACTCCAGTTAATCACGCATATCCTTAGTTTATTCGATTATTCCCTTCAATCATGCCGTTACAACAAATGATCAACTTTTTACAGTGTGTACCACTGAAAGCGTCGCAAATACGCATGTGCTTTTAAATACTATTAGTAGTTATCCGACTGCCTAGAATGATTTATTGCTCATTCACGCCTTCCGTCTGTTGTGTCGTTGGTCACTCGAAAAACCAAAAAAAAAATAAAAAATTAGTAATTAACATGGCATGATGTTATTTCGCTTTTCGAAGTAGCATCTGATTTACTTGAGGATAATTTTTTACTTGAATTATCTTCATGTAGTTCAACAATAATAACTTAGTGATAGCGAATCATTTATGTCTTTACACTTTTATTAATTTTTATATTCTATTATTCTGAATACAGATGATGTCAGCAATTAAATCTGGACACGTTGCATATTCGAGATTTGCCCGAATGGCTGAAATGGAAGAGGCACAACATGAAAAAGATGTGTTGAAAAAACAAATTAGTGTCGAGAGATCAGGTGGTGGTTTATAAAGTGCGTGGCAACAATTTTGAAGAACACATATTATGCATAAAATATTCACGCAGCCATATCATCAGTGCTCACACCGCTCTCATTCTCATCACGTATTTAATTAAGAATAAAAAATGCAAAGCAAAGTGAGGAATTCGGTATCGATAAAAACAAAAGTATTACTATATAAACTATTTATTGTAGACGTTTATATCTGCCGGGGCATTTGTCCGGATGAACTTTGATGACACAACGCGCGCGCACATACACAAACGCTGAGCTCGACAGGTGCGCTAACATGTATACTACTTCACAAGTGAAAGAGCAAACCGGAGAAAAAGTTTTTTTATACTTCACAGTAACTATTCTGTCTCTGGCGAATGATTTCCCAGGGTACATTACACTTGTTCTATCTTCACAATATTATGGGAAAAATAATACTAACGCACTTGAGACACAAATACATGAATGCATTGTCCTGTGCTGATAATCAATTCCAAATTTGATCAACTGCTAAAGGGGAAAAAGAAAAAAAAATGAGACTTTTGTGATAGTCTCAGCTACACTCTCTCTAGTCTTTTCAATAATGCTCGCGAATATTTGAGCTGAGTATCGTGAATCAATTAATAAATAGACAATTAATTATGTAAATACATAACATCCACCATTGTCAGTGTCCACAATATATACTTTCGTTCAATGACATATATTTATTAAATGTGGTTTCTTTTGTCATAAAATTACTCATTTTAATTTATCTCATTTCATCGTTACCGAATTCATTGACGATTTATAATGTCAGTGTACGTACACAACTATAATGTACACAAGGGAAAGACGAATAACAAATACTGCAATCAAGTATTCATTGTGTAAATTAATTACTTTTCTTTTATCGTTCACATTTCATTTCTTAATATTAAACCTTTTTTTTTCTGTTTCGACGCCTATGGAGATTCAGAGATTGGAGTGTTAAGGCCCATATATTTCAGGTAGAAAATCTGCGGAAGAATAAGAAATCATAAAATGACCACTGACCGTCCAACAACTCTCCTTAGGTATACCTAAATCATTTACAACGATGAAGAAGGGAAAGAAAAATAACGTGAAACATTATTCAAATATAAATTGAAGTCATAAAACATTTTCTCGAAAATAAAAACAACTTAAATAATTTTACTGATGAAAAATGGTCATGAATGAATTTACAATTCATGAACCCGCACATGTTCATATCGAATGTGATACTGAACTCACGTGGATTCATCAGCAGCTGTCATTGAAGGGGATACCAGGGGATACTATCGAGGTCGCATTTTCAACATTCAACATCGAGGGGCGGCCAACAAACGACTCCTCCCCTCAGTTTCTGGCACACCAAATGTTGTGCGGTGCACAAACTAGGCCTGCGCTAAGTCTCCCTCAATTCAAGTCAGTAGAATACATTTATGCGTTTGGTTGAACATCGGCCAGACGATGAAAGAGATAGCGAGTGAACAAGGGAGAGAGAATAAGATAGAATAAATATAGATGTGCACAGCGTGAACGTTGAATGAAACAGAGGCCTTGCGCGTGTGGAATTCACTTTCGCTTTCTTCGTGTCTCTCTCGCTTGTTCCCACGCATCCTTCCTGCTTGTCCCTCTTCATTTTTGACATTAGTTTGAATAGGGGAAGCATAATACCATTTCTGTTGGGTTCCCCGTGGTTGTCAGGGTGGGCGGCCAGCAGCCCCCGCGTACGCCTCTGTTAAACCCATGGCTGGGGCCGGCGTAATCCGACCCCAACCAATGAAAACATCGACATAACGTCATAAGAACGGTACATGTCGACCGGTAATGGGGGCATCTGGCAACGCGCGCAACGCCCCATGCGTTCACTTTACTTTTGACGCTGGTGTTCACGTTATCTATTTTCAGAAAGGAGAAATATAACCCAGCAACGAAATACTCTTTTTTTTAATCCGCTGAGTTGGATGATGAGGGGTGAATGTTCGCAAACAGTTGTGCCGAGTTATGGGGAAACCTTTTCTGTGAACAAATTATGATTATCTAAAGTGATGCTCATGGTAGACAAATTTTTTTCTTCTTCAGAAATTTATTATTTCTAATATTTGACTGGTAATCAACAAGCCGGTTTAGGAGACCAACATTGGAACTTACCACAACTATAAATCATTATTGAATTTATGGAGAAAAATATTTACTCCTCTTGAAAACTCCATGTTGATATGTTGGCAACATAATCATCCCTCTCTTTTTTTTTCCGAACTTCCGTTCATGATTAACGCTCAGCGAATATCTCAGACCTTAAAACATGGAATACAATCACATCAACTTTCTATAAATTACCACAAATGTATGACTAGTGCACCAACTATCAATTAGCTTTGACATTACATCCACAAAGTAGTCTTCGCGATAGCAATGAAATGAAAAAAATATGAACAAATCTCAAATTAACGTTTCAAGAAGCCGTAGCATACTTTAACCATCAGCATAAATGTCATAATCCTGCGATTCCAAAGGTCAAAATAATACACTCCTATTGTATTTCTCCGTATCTGTAGAATACCTGTGAAAATAATTTTGTAAATTGTTTGCGCCAGAGCGCGCGCTTCATTCTTACTGGATGAAACGATGTCTGATTGTGGCGCCCTCTCTATCTCTAAATATCGCACGTCGACCAACACTCGATTCTTTCTTGTGTATAACGGCTGTGTGTGACTCACACAGCTCAAATTGCAAGCTGGGACGCACGCGACGCCCCTGTATCCATACATGCATAAACTATATGAAACAGCAGCTTTACATCCTCACAGACGCACATACACAGCATACACACAGTGTTGTGCCGCTCGATATTATATCAGTGTGTGACTACGTATGTTAAAAGAGGGGGGGCTCTACTATCGATCGAGAAAGCGTACGTCCGATCGACGCATCCTTCGAAGTATCACGAAAACGCGCGGGCGCAACAACACGTTGGAGGTTAGAGCACGCCTCTTTGCTCGTGAATATCCTTTGAAAACATTATCACTCATAAGTATAAAGCCTACATGTATACAATGGAATGTTCTATATAACATATTGTTTTTTTGTTTCGTACGTGAGTAGTGGATAATTGAGGAATGCAGTGACTGTAGAGTGAATCGAACGTGGATTAAGGAAGTGATAAGTAATTTTGAAACTTTATACGTTGCAACTGTTGAACGTGTGACTAAGAAATAGACACAAAGTTATATACATTAGAACATTCAATAGTGGGCGAGTGTAATCAGAGAACAGAGACGCGCGAAAGTGTCTCTGGAAATAATAAAATTTGAGGTTATGGCAACGCCAAAGGTAAAGGTAAATATCGTAAATTAGAGTTGTAAATTGAATAATATATGATTAATAAATGTTTGGTATTGCAGATGAAAAAATATTGATATGAAAGCAATGTTTGTTGTTGGAATTTTTAAAATTAAGCGCAATGTGAGATGTGGTATTGATACACACGTGTTATTTCGCGCGTTAGGTGGAGTCCAGAGTGGAAAGTGGGTGGAGGCTGGTACTGTGGAGGCTTTCCGCGGTGTTGTGAATATATATGTCGGGCGGCACGGGGGCCGCATTGTCGGGTCGTTGTCGAGTGGGCGGGTGTGGCGCGGAGAGGGTGTGCGCGATCTGCCGCGCGTCCTCATCACGACACATCACCTATTGTCCACACAATAAAGCGCGAGCGAGTATGTATGTTGCAATCGACGCGAGAGTTTTACCTTCTATAGCACGCGTTGGTAGCAATTGTATATCTATGTACATATATGCTTGCACACAAAGATATGTGCATGTATACGTACATACATCCATAGAAATCCAACTCACACATCACAGGAGCCGCTTGGGTTCACCGTAAAACGTGATTATAGATATGTACGCGCAGAACAGTTGCGCGAGGGGCCAAGCGGGTGGGGCAGCTTGTGCTACAGGGGCGTAGGGAGGCGTTCCTCAATTGGGTCCTCGAGGAGGGCCTTCTTTGTCCCGCGATTCCTCGGTTGCTCCCCTCGCACGTGTATCCCCTATTTGATAGATAACCGTAGCTGGGATATTGTTATTTATCTCGGATTCGCGTTACCAAAGTTTGAATCATCATACACCAAGTGTTTGTTGTAAATATTAAAGTTCAGCTGGGAGCGAATTAAGTCCGAGTCGGTGCTGAGATGAGCACAATGTTGGAGCGTTATGGGTGCTCCGTTTCACGGTGACGCGATGTGAGACACGGGCAAGGTGTAACATAACTGGGATAAGTGGTAGAAACAAAAGAAGAAATTTTTCAATAGCTTTATTTTTTCCCTTCCAAATTTATTCAAGGAAATTGATAGCCGCTGTGAATTTTCATTATGGATGGGAGAACTATTGTTGTGGTGAGAAAAAGAAAGAGTTGAGATGGAGCAAGTGTGAGTGAGAAAGGGAAAAGAAGGAGTGGGAGGATGTGAGAGAGAAAGATATGGAGTGTAGCTGCATCCTGCTATGTTTTGATAAATCAAATTACTAATAGCATTCGTCTCTTTGTTTTATTTTTAAAGCAAGAAAGTCCGGACGAAGAGCAAGATCCGTTACAGGCTCAAGCGCAACCGCAAGAGACCCAGGACCAACAACAATTAGAACAACAAGTACAACAGCCTCAAATACGTTTTTTGAGTGCTAATGTATTACAACAATTGCAGCAACAGCAGCAGCAACATCAACAGGAAATTCATCAACATCAACAGCATCAACATGGCCAGCCGCAAGTCATTACACTGCAACAGTTGCAAAATTTCATACCAATGTCAGCTCAACAGCAACATGATCAACAGAGAACGCAAACGATTTCGGTACAGGCATTGCCACAACAATTCTTGCAGGTGAATATCGGATATTGAGGTTGCGATGGTGGAAACATGGATCTGTTTTAAAAATTTTTTTTTGCTACTTTTGCAGAGTGCACAATTGATCAGTAGTCAAGCGCAGGCAGCGCTCCAACAGCAACAACAACAACAACAACAACAAGGTCAACAAGCACAACAACAAAATCAACCACATCAGCAACAGCAATTGAGTTACAGTGTAATTCCACAAATGCAGACAGTAAACATTGATGGACAAGAGGCATTATTTATTCCATCATCAGCCATGTCATCAGTGGGTGCTCATCATCAAGCATCACCAACAATGCAATTCACAACTGCCGGTGGGCAACAGGTTCAACTAGCATCGCAGCAAGTTCAACTGGCAAATGGCCAAACAATTATTACTCCACAGCCAGTTAGTCTTATTCGCGCACCGAATGGTTTTCCAGCATCGATAATACAAAATTTCGGCCAGACGGTTCAATTACCGACAGGTTTGTATATCAGCAAATATATCACCATGCATATCTGTTCTCAATTTTTTTTTTATAAGCAGCTGCTTGATCGCATGAATGAAATCACTCTTCTCCCATTGCCTCTATTCCACTGTAGTGTTTCTTCGCTTTAGATTCTTTCTTTTCACTCTTATTTGTGTTCTACACACTCTCAACAAATGACTTCTAACTTTTCAAAAATGCTCTCACCAGATGCTTTCATCCATTAACTATTTGCCTTACTCGCCTTGCGACAATCAATGGGCAGATTCCAAGGGCAACCTTGATGTTTCAGGGCAAAGTGTTCAAGTGAGGCCACTTCAATTTCCAATGCAGCATGTTCAACAAACAGTTCCAGTTCAAGTACCCGTCACTGCCAATAATGGACAAACTATTTACCAAACAGTGCATTTCCCTATTCAAGCATTGTCAAATGTTTTCAATATGGGACCAACACAAATGATTCCACAAATTACACAGGTATAAAATTTCAACATATCTCGATGAATGGATGAAAAACAGTAACGAATTAATCATTTTGTTGCAATTTTATATTTCCCAGCAAATCCCGCAGATGGCTCAGATAATAACGCCGAATGGTCAAATTCAACAGGTGCAAATAGCAAATTTGCCACAGCTTCAAAGTTTGCAAGGTCAACAAGTTGCGGCACAAGTGGCTCAGCAAGTAGCGGCTCAACAGCAAGCTGCTGCTGCTGCACAGCAGCAAGTTGTACAGCAGGTAGCGGCCGCACAGCAGCATCAAACACAGCAACAAGTTGTTCAAACTGTTCAACAACAACAACATCAACAACAAGCAGTAGCGCAAGCTCAAGCACAACAACAACAGCAGCAGCAGGCTCAACAACAACAACAACAACAACAACAACAACAAGTTCAACATGTGGTGCAGCAAGTGATCCAACAACAGCACGCTCAGCATCAACAGCAAGCACAACAGCAGCAGCAGCAGCAGCAACAACAACAACAGCAGCAGCAGCAGCAGCAGCAACAACAACAACAACAAGTACATCAACAGCAAGTTCAAACGCAGCAAGTTGTTGCATCGACACCAACATCCACGACAACGTGGACTGCATCTGTATCAACTCCTGGAAATGTCCAAGTGGTCGGTATAAGTCCACTTGGCCGATCAGTATCATCAGGTGCGAATGTTATAACAACAAAAGATGGACAGAAAATTGAATTGTCAGCGTTGACGAGGCCGGCGGACGGCAGTGACAATGACATTAAATTAACCAGCATTGACGCAAGTCAACTGGCTGCTGGTCAAGTCATCCACATTCCTGCTGCGCAAGCAGCGCAACAAACAATGCAACCTATTACAATTACCGGAGCACAGGGACAACAACTCACACTTATATCTGCTTCAGCATTAACGAATCTTACTTCACCACAAGGAGGAATGATGAGAGGATTGAATGTTGGAAACGGTGGAATAATGCAACTCCAACCTGCAGGTGGTGTTAATACGCCTAATGGTTTCCTCCAATCAATACCCGTGCAAAATATTCCTGGACTTGGTAATGTTCAAGTAATTCCTGCCAGTGCATTGCAACCAGCAACCGTCCAAGCTCTACCAAATTCGAATACTGGCACACAGATCGTCACTGGACAAACGGTTCATCTCGATTCGGCCGATCCAACTAAATGGCAAATATTACAGACAATACCTACTAATGGGACAATGGCACCAGCTACGCCAACACAACATGCTCAAACGCAACAGCAACAGAGTTCAGGGACAATTACTGTCAGTAATGATGGTGACACAAAACAACATCGTCGCAGAGTTGCCTGCAACTGTCCAAATTGCAGTGATGGCGAGCGTAATCGTGATGTGTCACATAAACGTCAGCACGTCTGCCACATTGCTGGTTGCAATAAGGTTTATGGTAAAACCAGTCATTTGAGAGCACATTTGAGATGGCATACGGGTGAAAGACCATTTGTCTGTAGTTGGGTATTTTGTGGTAAAAAGTTTACACGATCGGATGAATTGCAAAGGCATCGACGAACTCATACTGGTGAGAAACGATTTCAATGCCCGGAATGTACGAAGAAATTCATGCGCTCGGATCACTTGACAAAACACATCAAGACTCATACGAAAATTCGAAGCACGGTAAGTTCAGTTCCAAATTTATGATTTGAGATATTTTCAGTCAATATGTTTTTGTCTTTTGTGCAATTGTTGATTAATATTGATGTTGATTAGGAAGCTGCCACGTCGACACAAGAGGGTTCTTCAGATAGTCAGTCTTCCAGTGATGATAAAATAATAATTGCACTGCACAAAGAGACTGAACAAGGGGATATTATTCCTGGAGCAATCGAGGCAATGGAGAGTGATACACCAACTCATGTAACGAATGAATGATTACGATATCATCATGTGTTTGTGTACAATCCAAACTAGCAGTGAAAACACAGAATTAGTTTTTTTTTATCTGTTACATATAGTGCGAGTGCTACGATACGATTGTTTAATTGAGTATTAGTCGTCAATTCAATTTTTTTTACGTATTATTATTTTAGACTCTTGTGTTTTTTTCCTTCTATCGCGAGAATTAGTTATTCGAAGGGCTATTGACATAGGAAATTGCCGATTATATATTTTTCTAAGATCATGTATAGAAAAAGTCGAAAAAATTGTACATAATGTATATGAATGTAAAAATATTTACACAAAAAAAAGTTTTACACCCAACGTTTGCGGACGTGGCAATTAAAAAAGAGAAAGTGATCTTTAGTTTGTTCTACATTTTCATTTCGGAATAATGACTGATTATTTCAAACAGGTGCATGTGAATAGAATGAATTGGTAATGATATTGGTAAATGGCTCGGAAAAATAAGAATTCAGAATGTGAACAGCATCGTACGAAAATAACTTGTTTTTATATTTTACAATATAGTACAGTTTGATAATACAATGCGACATGCCAGCATCGCACGCTCATGTCAATGTCATTTTATTAGAAACAGAACAGTCAGTCTTGATCCTTTTGAAAAAAGGACACTGCTATGTATAAACTGAATAATTTGATGTTGCTATATTGAGTAATGAATGTGGCGCAATTATCGTTGGATATCAGTATCGCGAGGCCTTAACAAGAGATAGGAAACATGCCGACTACAAAACGCCAATTATTCTGAATCGCCATACACATTTATATATATATATTACTATATCATCATTCGTTATGCTTAATATTAAGAAAAATCGGAAGTAATTCGCGAATTCGATCGAAATTATACAGAAGAAGAAGAATAAGTACAGCACACGTGGAAAACAATGGACGAAATGAAATTCTTCTGATATCTGTATATCATTGATCATTGAGTTCCGTGAATATTTCACACCAAATAGGACAATGATTGGAAGCAGCACCACCCCAACGCCAACCATGTGGGATACCCAAGTGTGTAAGCCCCTGTCTCACAACACGATTTAATCCCGTATTGAATATTTTTTTTGACCCTTTACCCCAAATTATTTTATCTTTGAATAAATATTTCTCCATATAGAATGCAGTATTGTTTTCGGTGATAACATCGTTGTAAACAGTCGATGAGTCATTGGCAACGGAAAAATCACCCAGAAGTATTGAATTTTTTGCATCAACAAATCTTTCGATGATTTTGCTGTCTTCTGGATCATGCATTTGAACATTTATGAATGTTAAATCGATTTTATTTACCTAAAATTGAAGAAGCGTAACGATAATGATATGTGGAGTTATACATTCAATAATATTGTCAAATACTCACATGAAATATAATTGAGGCAAGAACTGGAAGGAAAACTTTTGTCGCTGGTGGCTGATCTTTAATACTGATACACTTATCGGGAGAAGCATCCCACAATATCGCTAAACCAGCACCTAAATGTACTGATCGCCACTGCCGTTGATTATCACGCCAATCGCGAACACGTTTCAAGTTTGGTGAATTCAATTCACGTGACAATTTATCAAGCGCTTCAGAACTTTTAACTTCTTGAAGGGCCAATAGTGATAGGCTGATAATATTCATACAAATTCAGAATTAACACCATAATCGATCACGAATAACTATTTGAATACTAACCGATTCTCGAGAATTGTCCTGCAAATAACTTCCATCACACCTGGATTACTCGCTTTATCACTATTGAATCCACTTAAATTCCACGACGCTATTCTTATCGAAGTCCTATCTAAATTTTCGTGAAAATTATGCTCGATGTACGGTCGAGGACTTGCAATACTCAACAGTTCCCATATCTCTTCCTCAGTAATCCCGGAACTTAATTCAACATTCTTCTCACAATCTTCAATTCTTGGCCTGCAACAGAACAGCATAAGATAAATTGCAATTCTATATAGAATCAGGTAGATTCTGTTTAAAAAATAAACACATTAAAAAAAAATTGAACGACAATTACAGTGGAGTTGTCACTTTTTCTCGATCAATACGATTAACTTTGCGTCCCACATTATTGACGCGTGGCGTGCTGCACGCTTGTGGAACATGCAATGAGGACGAAGGACTACCATTTGCGTATCCACGTATTATAGTACCATTCGGTATCCGATTAATCTTCAAATATGGTTTTATCATAGCCAAACGATGTTTACCAAGTCCACGTAATTTTGCAAGTTCGTCCAAAGAATTATAACATCCATGTTTCTTTCTTTTTTCCACTATTCTCGATGCTAATTCCTAATGAGAATATGAATGAATAAAATACAAGAATCTTGATTACTGAATACATTAAAGTTTATATACAGAAAAAACAACATAATAGCGTGGCATCAACAAAAGCGCTGTGCAGCTTATGCGTGATCATTTATATAAATATTTAACCCCTATTTATCGTTCATTGCCTACCGTTAGAGGCAGGAATGACGTATTATTACTACGAAGCAATGAATCTGGCAGTAACTATTTACCACACGTTTAAGTCAAATTGTTGCAAATAAAATCGGTTTAGGGCGATATTGGAAGAATGTCAGCGTCATTGGGAAGAGGTGGAGAGCTCACTGCTGGTAACGAGGGAACAGGCTAATATTCAAGTAAACAAATTTGCATTCAATAAAAAAAAGTTGTAAATAGAAAGTTTAAGTTGCAAATGAATACTGCCACCCACAAGTATGGCAGTTGAAAAGTTAATGTTTAGACTGACATATAGTCAATCAAAGTTACTATTTTTTCAATAATTAAACATACTCACTTGATCCATTCCTGGAACACACTGAAGATCAAATATACTCGCTGAATTAACGTCTACTTGACTGTCATTATTTCCAACTGAATCTAAACTAGTAGATGCTCTGGAAGACGTACCACTACCATTTGATATTGAAACATAAACTTCCATTTTTATACTCTCTAATTTTTGTGCTCCAATTCCAGAGACAAGTGCCAAGTCTTCAATTCTATTAAAACGACCAATCAACCTACGATGATTGACAATATTAGCGGCCAATGCTCGATTTATTCCTGGTAGCGTCATTAATTCCTCCTCGGTCGCTGTATTTAAGTTTAGTTGTTGGGGCTGGAATGAATGTGCGGGAACCAAAGATATAAAATAAAATATTCGTTATTCATAAAGAAACAAATATAGCACGTTTTCATTCACCTTGAGAGTTTCATCAGGAAACGAAAATGTGTGAGATAGATTTTTTGTATTATGAAATCTTCGCCTTCCAATGCCACCGATTCTCAATTGCCGTAAACTTGGCCTCCGTATCATGTGCCCAGAATGAAGACTGTTTGACTGTCCCATCGCTCTAATAATTCAGGTATTCTGGACACCCACTTACCGCCGAAAATTGTGGTAAAGTCATCTATCAACCCTGAAATTATAAAACTTCCGTATGAGTCAGACTACCAACATCACATGATAACTTTGGATTACTACACATTGTAGTAAGATTCAACTAGTTTTTTCAATTTTCGCTTCGTCATAGCAATTACTCCATCTCGACATATCTATTTAGAAGTATTAATTAATAGTTTCAATTTAACGCAACTCGGGTAGGTAAAAAAAAATAAGTATAGCAAGAATGTGGAATAATCACGTACTTTTGTGTAATGGTATCAGTTATAAAACACTCAATGAGACTACAAAAATCACGACAATTTACAATTGAGGAGCAAGGTGCAAGGTCAAATAATTAGCTATTGATAGAAAAAAAAAGTTGCGCCAGTTTTCAATAGTGTTCAATGTTCAGTTTTATACTGTCTAGCGATTAGATCAATTGATAAAGATGTCAGGTTTGATTAGTAATAGCAATGAAATATTTAGTTTCATATACATACATGGTATTTCTCGTGGTCATTGAATTATCGATAATTTTATAGCATTTGTACTCGTGGCGAGCTTATCAGAATAATACAGTCGTTAATGTGCTTGATTGAACAACACTAAGAATTACGAGCCTTTTTTGGCGCGACATAACCACAAAATATAAATGCAAAGGGATTGAGCATAATGAAACGCATCGTTTTTTTACGAGCAGGCATGCATATATTTACACAGATTACATATATTATAAAAATAGGCGAATACTATGGTTTTACGCGAAATTTTATGCTACAACCAATCGCTGAGGGAATTCCTCGTAATGGTCATCTATCTGAGAATCGCGATTGGCTTTGATGATAGGATAATTACGAAAGTCATCATGCGCAATCGCGCGTAATTTTCACCAAAGAATACAGATGTCCATAGAAGCCCAGATCCATAAGGCAACCTGACCCCACAATCAAAAGTAACCGCCCCAGCCAATAGGCGGCACTATTGTCGATGTCTTTATGCTGAGCTCGCAATAACTTCCCGCGATTATAGCTGAAAAAGAGATAAAAGGCATAAAACTCGCCTTAGCGTATTTGATTTTTCTCAGTCATGCGAGTCGCATGGGGCGGGGAAGGGGGGGAAGGGGGTTATTGCGAACTCAGCATAGATATCGACAATAGTGCTCCCTATTGGCTGGGGCGATTACTTCCGATTCTCGGGTCAGGTCACTTTATGGGCCTGAACTTCTATGGATGTCTGTATTCTTTGGTCAAACGTAGAGCTAACTTTAATAGAGCTGGGAAATTAATCAAGGTAAACTTCTGTAAAAAATTCTTGTTTTGTTTTCATTATTTCGTTGTTAATTGTTGGGATTTATAAACTACGTTGATGAACTGCGATTTCTAACCTACAAATTTTCATTATTTAATACATAATGTTTATCTTATGAAGAAAAGTTAATTTTTTTTTTCTCATGCGCAATTCCTCTGTTTGGGAGAGTGAAAAAATCTGAGGAAAATTCATTTGGTGTTTCGAGATTTTTGTGTTACTTGTTATTTGTACAAATGTTGCGAGGGCAAATTTTGTTTCACATTTGGCATATTTTTGTGATTATCTAATGCAGCTGAACCTTGTGGTGTAATAATTAATTGTTATGTGTATAAATTTCAGATTTGTACTACACATATCAACGTAATGGCAACGAGAGCACTGTTGAGAAATTATGTTTCATTGAGTAGAGTGATTCGCTCTACAAGAGCCTCATCATCGACTGCTTTAGGTAACTTAGAAAATGATTGGAGGTCTGAACTACTAGGCACAATGAAGATTTATCCTGATTTTATTACTGCTAATGAGGAAGAATCATTGTTTGGCGAAGTTGAACCATATATGAAACGACTTCGTTATGAATTTGCTCATTGGGATAATGTCAGTATAACACGTGAAATCCATATCAATTCAATTGTTTGAAGCATATGTTCGCCCTTTAAACTCAATTCTCATCGAGCATGAATGGGGATGCAGACATAGGAAGGAACGATGATGATAACAAAACCTTTCTTTATCGTTGCAAACTCTTCAAAAAAATTTAGCATTCGTTTTCTACTTTAAAAATAAAATTGAGTCGCTAGATAACTTATATTCTGGGGATGGACATTGCATTTGCACTTGCTGTACAATTTTGTGATATTAAAAATAGAAAAACAAGTCATACAGCAATCCCCTTGAAGAGCGTCTTGCTTCGAAGGGTCGATGTTCACCATCTTCTTGGTTTTCTTATTCATTCTCAGGCAATTCATGGATACCGTGAAACTGAACGTGCCAAATGGAACGAGGAGAACACAAAAGTTATTGAGAGAATAAAAAAATTGGCATTTCCACCTGGTATGCCTGAACTGGGACTAGTACATGTTTTAGATTTAGCTGCTGAAGGAAGAATAAAACCACATGTGGACAGTGTTAGAGTATGTAGAAAGAACTTGTATGAAGACATTGCTAAATGATTATCGTGAACATAAATTATGATCCCAATTCTAGTTTTGTGGAGATGTTATCGCTGGTGTTAGTTTATTGAGTGATTGTGTTATGAGGCTGACTCTCGTTGGAAATGAGAAAGAGTGCAGAGAAGATTTTTTTTTGCCAAGGCGATCATTATACATAATGAGGTTCGGATTAAAATTAATAATGGCTAATCACTACATTCAATCACATATTAGCTAGATAGTTTTTATTTTGTAACACAGAGATAAATGTTCATTTCTAGTGGAGCTGCTCGACATAAGTACAATCATGAAGTATTAGGCCCGGAGGAATCTATATATATGGGTGAGAAAGTTGAGAAGACGAGACGGATATCAATTATTTGTAGAAGTGAACCAGAAAATCGTGAAGAATCTTCGTAAGTTTGTCACCAATATGGAAGAATATTGGATGCAATGAGACTCCAAGTCATACTCATGTGGTATTTTATCTTATCTTACGTGAGATAATATCACAACTTGTACATAGACAATGTAACAGAACGGAAATAAAAATTGCAATGAATGTATTTCACACACAAATTTATTTGCTAGAATAAATCAAGAATAAAATAATATACAATTCGACCAATATCTATTCTCCAAATAGATATTTTCTTGTACTCATTGAAATAGGCGCCAAAAAATTCGTAAATATGAATCCCACGAAAGAAAACGAGAAGGAATAGTAAAAATGAATGAAAATGTCAATCAATGTCATTCTAAATTATGCATGCATATAGATATTCAATGTAAATTGGCGGTAAAAATTATAGTGTTGTTTCAATGGTGATTCAAATGTGGACTTTTAATTGAGATCGTCGCTATCATAATATTAACAGGACAAAAGAATGAAAGTGCAATCTCTCATAAGTCAAACGCTGAAGCTATAAAAAAATCAGCTTTTCATAATTTGTGATCTCGTGATGATCATATACAATTTCAATATTCAAAAGTTTCGAAGACATTTCAATTACGAAGATCAGAGAAATCGTGCTACAAATTATAGTGTTCATCACATAATTTCATCGTGTCGGCATGCTCATAATTTATCCGAAACATCACTTTGGCCATTCTATTATTTCAGTTTAAAATATCACAGTTTATACATAGTATTTTTTACTTGTAATTATTTTTAATTTATTGATTGTATGAGTAATAGAAATCGGAAAGGAGAAAAGAAAAGATAAGCAATCGATTTCTCCGTTTTGTTATCCAGTAAATGTCAAAAATTATAGAGATGACGAATTGCAGAGGTGATCATGGAATAGAGAAATGAGAGGAGAAAACAGAAAAATTACGAGAAAACATTTGAGGAGTAATTCTTTAACAGAATTTCCATCGATTTCCACAAGCGTTACATAGCACAAATGTTGTCATAGGTTCATCAGCCGAACGTGTTTGAATTTGATTGTAAGTACAATCACGTTGTTTACACTTTCCACATTTGAGTAAGTCAGTTTTTGTGCCTTGTACAGTCGCCAATTGTGCATCATTAATTGCTTCCTTCTTGAATTTATCACGCAATTGTTTTATCTCATCACTCGCCATTTCTTCGGCGGTCATGTTCGCAAGGCGAACAGGTGTGATTGCACCCACAAGGAAATTCGTCCTTAATGTTGGATTTTTTGAATCACGTAAATTGGCGACGCGGCTACGAACCTGTTAACAAAAATGAATGATGCTGATAAACAACAAACAAATTCAGGAAGGAGTAATCGTGTTATGACAAAAAGGACTGCAGATATATTCGATTTAATTTACTCACCCTGTTTTTATATCTATTATCCGTATTTTTGAATTCAGCATAAATTGCTTCTTCCAATTCTTCAGCCAATTCTTCTGGCGATGCACAACCATCAATGGTTTTACCATCGACACGTAGTGCTGATGCTAATAATTCGCGGCATTTCAGTCTGACAGCATCAGTTGTTGTTGCAGCAGGAAATGATGCTTGTTTTTTATAATTATCTTTACTTTGTGATCGTTCATCTTTTATTTTATCACCATTGTCATTACTGTCCTTATCCTTTTTCGAATCATGATCATCTCTTCCTTTCTCCAAACGTTCATCTTTTTTCTTTGAACTGCTGGTAGAACCGGAGTCTTTGCCATCCTTATTTGATCCTTTGGCAAAATAAATTAATTGTAAATAACTATTTACCAAAGTACAGGTCAAATTTTTCAGCCTCAACTTACCAGATAAAAATTTCTTCCAATTTTTAATGAGTGTCTTTGATAATGATATTACTTCTTCGTCTCGACTTGATTTTCGGAGCGCATTGACAGTCATTCCAATTCGAGTTTTCGTAAGTAATTCCAAGTCCACCGGCAATTTCTGTAATACTTTAAGCAATTCCAATGCTTGCTCCTGTCCCTGTGGAACCATCAGAAATAAAGTGTTTGAATATGTTTGATCATAATAACACATTGGTATCATATATACAAAACAATTATTAATCTGTTGCGGTGTGTTTATATATTGGGATGGATGAGGTGAATTTTAGAACTGGCGGCAAACAAACATGCACAGTAGTTTCACATAATAATAAAATTTCGGGGTATGCGATGAAAAAAAAAATTATACCGCCCGCTTTCTTAATTTACTCACACACTCACCGTCCCATCGCCACTCGACATTTTACTCAATTTCTTTTGAATTCGCAATACTTCCTCTTCGGCATTCATTTTTGATGTTTATTTATCAGATGTAGAATGAGTGTGATGACCACGCGGTTCTCTGAGAAAAATTCTGAAGAAAACGAACTACAACGTTGGCTGGCAATCAGCAAACTGTCGAGACACGCAACGAAAAATGATTGTTGTGTGGGAGGGGAGTAGCTGTATACACATTACATACATCTCGTCAGGGTTACCAAAAGTGAATGAGGTATAAGGTAGCGCCGCCTACAGGGATAAATCATAAGCTTTCCCAAGGTGCAAATCATTCAATTTACTTTTTTTATTGCGATTGATTGGCTGAATGGTTATGAAGGTTATAAATGGATGCCAGTGAATTTCAGCGCCACTTTTGAATGATATTGAAGATGAATCGAATGATTGTAGACGAGACCTTGCATGGAGTGATGATTGAGTTAGGTACGAGCCACCTTCATTGGATAATTCTAATAGAATGTAGGAAATTTTAATCATGCCTGTTGATACATAAAATTAAGCGAGGAATATGTCAACAGAGAATGTTTATTTTTTATTGTACATGTTCTGAATATTTATGAGATTGAGTTGGTTCTCAATTTCGATAGTTCAGTATAAGTATAATTATAAGAAAATTATATAATTGTCTACAAAGTCATAGATAAAAATAATTGAAGAGGACTTGGATTATCTTATCTTCATATACAATATCCATGTGAAGTAGGAATAAAAACGAGAGGAAATGGATAAATTATAAATATTGCTGGTTGATATAAATAATTATAAATTTAGTGGAAGCAAAGGAGTTTACAGACTTGTTCGTTCGAATTATTTATCCGACAGTTTCAAATATTAACTCCATTCGACTGCAATTTATCGACATAGTATGAGAGAAGTGAGGAATACACCAACGGTGTGTTGGTAACAATAAATAACGAGTCACTGGGTCAGACGATAATACCCCGATCAAGGACAAAATGAATCCGTATATTATCCAATTCGTATGGAAATATTGTTAATTTTCCTATTGTGGAACTATCCAGTAATAACAACGAAATATAGACAGGATTTCATCTACCATGATCAGCGGTGGAATCTCGATCAGGTCCTGAACAATTTAGTATATATGTATATACATATATTTATATTTATAGGCACCTAGTACATGCAAGGAAAATGGAACCCCACACATTTCTTTTTATGTTTCTTACATGAGTCATTGATTATTTCGTGTATTCCATTGAAGTTGATTGTACATCAATTAGCCGGAAAGAATACGCTTTTATAAATTTTCAAAATCATCTGAGTGGACACTCTATTTTCGTTTCTCATTTCTATATTGCCTCAGTACATAATTTTTTTCTTCAATGCTACTCGAACCACCTCAATACTATTGGAATTATTATCTCATAATTTGAATTTATTTATGCTAATTCCAATTTAGAAAAAAGAAGCCTATGATAATAGTTTTAAAGCAACGAGCAAATTATCAGGTTCAAAAATGAATTTATGTATTATGGCTTTACTACTCTTTCAATGAAAGCCTTCATGTCACGCATCTCCTATAATTGAAAATTGATACACATTAATGAAGTTGCATCATGTTGTAGTATGTTGATTTATGGAAATACTGATTATAGATGAAAACAGAACGACTTACCTCGTCACATGAAGTATGCATCATACCACGGTATGATTTGAATTCTGTTTGTGTCATAAACTGTTTCAGGAGCGATGCGGTCATTTGTCCCCATTTGTAGGGTACTATTGGATCACAGTCGCCATGGCACTGCAGCACAGGCGTAGTTTTATTGCCTATTGCACTCTAGAAAAATAAAAACATATGAGATATTGGGCTGAGATGTGGAGCTGAACAATAAAATAAAAATTATAAATGAACAAATTAAGGTCTTACGGCGGGAAATTTTTGATGTAAAGGAAGCCAAGATGATAAAGATATAATTCCACCTAGAGGTTCTGGGAATGTGAGGGCACTGTAGAGTGCTAAAGCACCACCCTGACTAAAACCACCGAGAACAATTCGTTTTGTAGGTATTCCAGCTTTAACTTCTTCAGCAATCATACCGTAAACCATTTCGGCGGCTCTTTTTATTCCTTCCTCATCTTCTGGTCCAGTTGCGTCTAATGATCTCAAATCAAACCTACATTTACAATAAATAATGATCAAATTTCATTGTGGCATAATGCTGTATTTCACAGATTAAAAATTAATCCAATTCAGACTCACCAAGATGGCATCCGAAAACCAGCATTCAATGTAACTGGCATTATGGGTCTGCAATAGTTGAATAATTTCATTGAAAATTTCCTAGTATGATGATGAACAAATAAGATAATCTAAACTTACGCAGTTGGACAAATAACTTTCATATGAGGTGATTTGATGGCACCCATTGAGCTTGCCCATCCATGTCTGCAAATTATACATGTATACATTAATATTATTATCTTTTTGATGGACAATTCAACATTTGTATGAAATTATGAGCGGTTAATTCTAACTTACCCCGTGTCTCCAAGACCGTGGAAAAATATCAACTGGAATGAATTGAATAAATCTACCATCAGTCAAATTCATCATTCGTTGACATGTTTCAATAATGAATGGCTCTAATGAAGTATTTCACTCCAAATACCGATAGTTGCGACAAGAACATCAATTAAATAGCTCGTGTTATTTCACATTGATCCATTATCAAATTAATAATAATATGATAAATTGAACTCATTGTGAATTATGTAAGATGTATGATTTCTTTTTATGAGAGGTTATGCATAACATTGATACTGGTGCAAGTAACTCCACAACCGAATTGGTTATTAGAACGAGAATATTAATTGTCTACAATTTAATAATAATATTTTTACCGTAGCTGTGTGTCTACTTGTAGCCGCTATCACCACAGGAGTCGTCATTTTTTATCGCCTGAATTTTCCGCGTTTAAATAAACAATAAATTTAATTTTCACACGCGACGATGTGGATTAAATGCATAAAAAAGTTCACACACTGATAACAACTCAGATTCAGATGTACAACAGAAACTGTTTGATTGGAGTGGGGAGATTTAATGGTGATGTTAGTGTTGGAACTGGAATTTCGTTTTTCAAGATTAATGTATTGGTGACAATGGAGCTGTGTGGTATATTGGATATATATAACCTGTCACTTACAATTTATTCACATCAGATGGCGAATATATTGAGAAAAGATGGAGATATGTTTGCTTCATTGCGGATGCGCAAGAGAGATGAGAAGTGACCGTTAGTGACTCTGCATTTTCGGTGTCGAACTGATCCGCTTGCGTCTGCGCATGAACAGAGCTCACTTGATTTCACAAAGCAGTCTCCATTTTCACGTTTCCATAGAGAGGAGTTTTCGGTTTAGTGTCGCGATGAAAAGATTTTGTTCGCAATTTTGAACATGATCAAGTCCAATAATGATATATTCGATAATCAGTTACAGTTTTTAGTGTGTGTGTGGGAAAAGTCTCAATTTCTGGAATATAATGGTCGAATTTCCGAATTGTGTCTCCTGACCCTGTAGCAAGTTCGACCGACGAAATGCCGCCATTGTTAGTGCGCATACAGGTAGCGCAATTTTCAAACGGAAGACGCTGAGTGATAACAGGTATGAATAATAAATGTTGGCTAATATTTAGGTTGAATGGATATTTCTGAGTTGATTCAAGTTTGAAAAGTCAATTATTTCCTGTTGGTTGATTTTACAATACTCAGAATGATATCATTCGCAGTTGATACATTGGCGCCATTCGATTTTTTCGTCTATTGCGCGTTAAGGTGCGCAGTTACTCTTTGCTGAAAACGGCGGGAATACACATCTTCATTACCTTGCTCAAGGAAAAAATAACATTGCATTTGAGTTGATATAGAATAATTATAATCCAATAATCAACCGGTGCTTTGGTCTGGCGGTAAGCATGCTGGTCTCTTGACCATGGCATCGAGAGGTCCTGGGTTCGAGTCCCGGTGTTGGGTAGAATTTATTCGCGAGAAATAAATTGATCTGGCGCCGGGGGGCGAATCGGGACCGGCTGTAGTTGGTGTCCAGGCTTTCGGGATATGAAGAAGCTATCAAACTACTATTTAATCCAAAAATTGTTCCAAGTACATAGTCGGTAGTTGTTCATACTTGTCATTGATTTATTTATTTGTGCGATATACAAATAGATGGAAATAATTTGGACAACACAATTCAACAAACGAATGGTAATGAACAAATGAGTTTATCCTTATACTCTTGTTCTTCCGATTCGTCTTTAGCTTTGTGCTATAATGTGCTTGAGCACCCTTCTTGGCAATCGACTTTGATTGTGCGATATTAAAGTTCTTCTCATGTGCTTGGCAGGGTTTTTAGAGTTTGTAGAGTTGTCTCGTGAAGCATTCTCTACAGTTGGATAATTTACAATTTTATTATGATGCAACTCATGAGAAGATATGATTTTATAACCTACCAATGGCACGATCGAGTGCAGCCAGTTCTAGAGCACAAGCTACTAGAACTTCCATTAATGTTATCCTCCCTGACAAATCGTACATATATGTCACCAAGGAGTTTGTTCATTTGTTTGTTTTCCATGATAAGTGATTTGTGATGATCATGTACAATGTTTGTTTTTGTTTGATATGCAGCTGTCCACATACTTATGACAAAGGGTATTTTCAAAGGGTAACATCTATTGTGCGGGGATACATGAGTATATTGACGTTGGATGCATTCAAAGTACAGATGTATTGATACAGAAAAATAATAGTTTTTATTAAAGAATTCTTTACATGTATTTCTAGACATGGTAGAGTGGTGTATCCAGCCACTATCATCGCGAAATCATCGCTGGGCTTCGCATTTTTACCAGCTTTTTTAGCATTCCTTCTACGTCTCATGGCTTTTATCCAAAAAATCTTACGCTCCACGCGCAATGTTTTTCTTCGAGCCTCAAATGTTAGACACAACGCGAATTTTTCGCCTTCTCTTTTTTTATTGCTTCGAGCACCCTTCTGGGAAGCCGATTCCGCTTATGAGACATCAAAGTTCGTCTCATGTGCTTACCAAGATTTTTTGAGGTTGACTGGTCTCCTGAAGCATCCTCTACAATTGGATAATTTATACTTTTATTATGATGTAACACATGAGAAGATATGATTTTATAACCTACCAATGGCACGATCGAGTGCAGCCAGTTCTGGAGCACGAGCTGCTAGAAATTCCATTAATGTTATCCTTCCTGATAAATCGTACGTGTCACTAAGGAGTTTGTCTATTTGTTTTATTTCCATGATTAGTTATTTGTGATGATCATGTACAACGTTTGTTTTTGTTTAGTATGTAACTGTCCACATGGTCATGACAAAGTCAACAGAATGTACCACTTTTAAACTACAAAATAGATGTCATTACTATCGTTGATAGTTTTTAGCGCTGAATTTGAATGATCAAGTGTGACAAATTTGATTTTATGTTGAACCCAAAAGTCAAACAGATGAATCAGAATAGATGGGAATGAGTTTTCTGTTGAGAAATCCCACGCAGCTATTTATGATTTCTGGGAATACATGAGTACATTAATGATGGATATATTGCTACAGAAAAATAATAGATTTTATTAAAGAATTCTTTACATGTGTTTCTAGTCATGTTAGAGGGTCTAGAATTTTTAATTCGGCGAACCTGTATTGACGTGTTTGGGTGTTTCGCACCAATACAATGTTATTCTTTTTTTTAATGATATCTAACAACGGTGCGGTAACTATGTACCCCCACCCAACGCCTTTTGCTTCACTATGAGAAAATCCACCCTGGACCACATAACCTATTACCTGCCGGTTACACGAATTGCGTACTGTTGTGCATTGTGGCAAGTAAAGGTCCTTCATTATTTTTGCGTATTCAGCCACCATCATCGCGGATTCATCACTGGGCTTCACACTTTCACCAGCTTTTCTAGCATTTCTCCTACGTCTCATGGCTCTCATCAAACAAATTTTATGCTCCGCTCGTAATGTTTTTCTTCGAGCCTCAAATGTGTCTAGTTTAGATTCTTGGACAGGTCCACTCCACTTCTCATTTTTATGAAATTTTTTCATATCTTCATCGGTGGGTAGACATATTAGTGCAAAATCTTTTGGATTACCTTTTCTCGAAATAGTTATTTTCACGGTTACCAATGAAGGTTGTCCTGTTTGGAGGGTTGCAATTGCGAGCTGTGAATCATTCGAAATAGGAATTTTGCGTCTTCGTTTTTCTATCGTACAAGTCTCAAGAGACGTCGTTAATGATTTTATAATACTTCGATCTCTCAATACCGATACAGTCTCCTGATCTGTCCATTCTTTGATGAGTATTTTCCACTCACAAAAAAAGGGACTTGATATTGCACATTTGACAAAGTTGACACGTCTGTTTGGGGGATATCGGAAATACTTCTCAACCAACTTTTTCTGAACATCTCTAGCTTCGATACGATATGCCAAAGTGTCTGGATGATTAATTTCTGGTGATTTTAACATCAAACTTTCCAAGACCATTGAACGCGATTCTTTCAACCCACCGGGTGTTGGGCATCGATACATGAAACTCAACCAGAATGGTAAGCCCCATTTCGCTGGCAAAATGATGTCCATACTGGCAGTAAAACCTTGAATAATAGTTTATCATTAACAAAAAATTCTAAAAGTTTCAATGCGAATTCAAATGGGTATTAATATTACCAATACTCTTTCCTGGCTTATCTGTACCAGGATTTTGGATCAATATCACCGGTATTTTCGAGATAGTGTCTTCATCAATATTTGAATCGTTGCTAACTCCGGGAACCAAATGTTTACTCCTGGCATCATTTATCTCTTTTGTTGTTTTACAACTTTGCTCTACTTCGGTCCTCACATTGGATTCCCATAAGGCACTGCAACCAGCTAATGGTTCGATAAGATAAATTATCTTATAAGGCGCAGAATTCGATGGTGGTTTAGTTTTTTTAGCTGGCCAGTATAATCTTGGATCCAATACCGTTGCGCCTAATATACAATAACGTGGCAGTTGGCTTGGTGTGTCCAATGTTTGCATTGCTTCTAACGTTTCACGCTGCATATTGAATGAAGAAACATTATTTGAATCTTTATACCATGTATCGTACCACGACTTTTCCACATTCGTTTCTGTACTAATTTCATCTGTGTTACTTCCGTTCCTCAATGTTGGTAAACGTAATGTGTTAGTTAATATAGAAAGAGCCATCGGTCCACACAAACGAAACCGATTGAGTGACTTTGTTATGTTTCTCATTTCAATATTATTCTCATTGCGATAAATTTTATTTCCCGAGTCATCTTCGGGGGATTGTGACATTTCTACGAATTTAAAACTAATCATTAATTCCTTGATCACTTCATCGAATAATGCTGGATGAATCCAAATCCAAATGGTTCTATTCTCAGACACAATGGGTCGATATAAAAAATTCACGATACCGATGGGCGTGCCATTCGATTTATAAAATGTCAGAGAACCCTCTCTGTCACCTTTGAGATAATATTTTGCACCAAATGTTAATCTACCAATGTCGCAGTGCTTCTTCAGAGTATTTATCATTTCATCACTAGGTCCGACCAATTCAATACATTTATAGTAAGAGACATCTTGTATCATACAACCTTCGCAGATTGCTCTATAATTGGCACGTAGACCTCTACTATTGTTGTAGTTGGCAATTTTATAGCCCCATTTTTCAGTCATATGAAATCTTTTTGCATGCCATATATGCGTATTCAACCAAACTTTCGACCGTTGTCTCCTGTTATATTCATTCAATAAATTACTAGGTCGTCGGCGATATTTTCTCGATGGTCTCTTAGACTTTGGTGGTAAGCCAGATTTTTGCATTTGCCTCAAATGCGCTTCTCGCAGTCTGATTGGCATTCGTTTTGGATTATGTGACATAGCACGTCGTCGCATATGAACCGGAAGCTTCTGAAAGATCAATTTGGTTGTTTGTGGATTTTCTGCAAATGAAAAAAAAAACATTTTTTGCGCTAGTTCTCTCTTATGAAGTATCAACAGTGAATCTCTTCAATTGAAGTAGCATTTTGCAATTGTCATCACCTCTTATTGATCAGATGTGAACGTATAAATTATATTGCCTAGTAAAAACATGTGATTAAGATAGGAGTAAAGGAAACCGCTAAACGTTGATGAATTTACTGTTAAATATATCATCAATAATGACTGAAAACAGGAGAAAAACGCTACAATTGAATTATTTGCTAACTGCTATTATAATTTATGAGTTCCATTGACTCAACTATTGTAATAGTTAAAAATGTTCGTTCGAACTTCAAAATGTTTAGGGATGACATAGAAAATATAATTTCATAACCTACCAACTGCATGAGTTAACGCAGCTATTTCACGTACGCGAGCATCTATATCAATGGCACTGGACATTTTAGAGATGTGAAAAATATATTTTTTATTCTTTCTATCTTTATCCCTTCATTCAGTTGTAGCAAATAATACAGATGTTCGCTAGGCTTTCCTAGACGTCTTTATTCTTTGGTCGTAGAGTCCGTTTTTGAACGGCATGGATCAAAAATTATGACACCACATGGCGATGTTGAATATGATAACTTGTCATTTGGTTCCAAATATTATGCGCCATCTTCAGCTTGATTTCTTTTCGTATTTTCCACCAGTCGCTCATAAATTATGATCTACCATACCATCATGTTGTTGGTTTTATTGACATCAGATAAGATGCCGACCGTGCAAGTGAATTCCGAAAGAATGAAATGAGTGCGGACAATAACTTGAAAAATACCAGAGATACAAAGTTTTATTATCAATGAAAAGTAACCATGATGGCGTTTTGTTTAATTATCGTGTGTATCTGTTCAATCGTTTCAAATTAAAAAGTTTCCAACTGATTAGCATCTCTCATTTCCCTCGAGGCGAACACTCACACTAATTGAGAAAATTTTCTTAACTACTGCGCAATTGAAAAAAAAAAAAAACGGTATTTGAAAGTAATTTTGTAATGTTGACCATTTTATTTAGAAACTTCCGTTCTAGACTGGATGTGTCAAGCCTTGCCTCTCTAAATATTCTATAGCGTCCTAATATGATTTATTATTCGCAGAGATAGATGATCTGTTGCAACTGTTTTTTCATCTTTGCCGAGCAATGATTCCCATGTGATTTTAATATTTTTCGAATATAACATAAGACAAATATGAGAATCACTGTTGGCTAATAATTTGGGCCGAAACATTCATCATCCAGCAATTAAATAGCATGTCTATATGCATACAAACGTAATATACAAATTATCATTATGAATTGACAGAAATATACTTGCATATATACACATAAAACTCAGTGTATAAATATATATAATATATACTGAGTGTATGGAGTAATTAATTAGTTGGGAATTGTATACACGAAAACTCATTGCGGCTTGTTTAATTACATTCACACTGAATGTACTGTCGTTTGGCCAAGTGCATCATCATCAACGTTGTCATTACCATTGATAGTCGTTCAGTCATTGAAGATGAATTGCGAACAGTGCGACGATTCACAGTCCTGCACAGATCCTCGATGCTGTGGAAACAATGTCATTTATCTCCTGCTGTGATTCGAACGTTTATGGTATTACGGGTACTGAACATTATACTGACAGCGACAGAATGACATTGTCGTTCGTATTAAATGTTTGGATTTACAAATTAAATGCGTTGGTCATGTGAGGTTATAGTTGAACAAATAATAAATTGGATGATGCAAATATATCCCATTCATAATATTCATTCATGTTTTTCATCATGATATATATATATATTTGGGTGACAATACACGGTTGGCAATTCGACATACCCGTGGTATTAAGCTATTAGAAGGTAACTATATGTTTATTACTATTAAAGAAAAAGGAGAGATGTTACTCATGACATCTACAGGTTTAAATTTCTAGAAAGAATTTTTTTGGCTTTTCAAATCAAAGATTCATGAGTTTTATCTCTTCTAGGATGCTCTTTCATTATTTTCTCATGTATTTTTCTATCCATCTTTTCCACTAATAATGATCTATCAATATTTGTCTTCACCATCGAATATAAATATTTTTCAGGTTAATTTTACCAGTAGAAAGCACATAACTATTGAAGAAATCAGTAAAAGCGAAGACAGTGAGGTACAGTTACTGCACCAAATGTAACGTTTCGATAATCGTGTTTTGGAATTTTACATGGTGTCATTTTGTCAGCAGAACCGAATCGACACGTTCTGTTCATTCAAGTTGGACGATTTAGACATTATAATTTTTTTTTCGATGTAATGACTAAAAAGATAATTGATGCAGTGTATCTAAAAGTTCCGTTTGCTACATGATTTTTCAAGTTATTTCTCAATTTTTTAGGAAAATTGTTTCTATGAAAATATTCTCTAAGCCACACGTTCCAACTTTCTAATTCAATTTATCTACGATAAGAAAACAAAGAATGCCTCATTTCTCATTATACAGTATTATGAAATTATTCGACTTCTGAGAAACAAAAATGGCTGTTTGGTTTGAATAATAAAAGAATTTAATCATCAAAATATCTCAATCATTTGAATTATTGTCATTCTTTAGTAGCTGATGCCACCTCTACATTAATTACTATCGTGAATATTCAATTTTGTCTAATTATACTATGGGTGTATATAGATAAAGGTGGAAAAATGATTTTTTGGGGAGTCACGCCCACTGTATATATAGATTGAACGTGATCGTTGGCCGCATTAATTCATGTTATTCATCTGTAGTGCACATGTATAAATTTTCTCTTTGGTAATTCACACTTGTACTATCATCGCTATCAATCATGGTGAGTAAAATATCGCTGACCGTCTCTCAAAATTGTTGCGTACTGAATTTTGACTGTTTCGATGGCAAATAGTTATGGGATTTTTTTTTCACTTACCCACAAATGGAAATTGTAATAATTAGTAATTTTCTTATTTTAGCTCAAATACATTCTGTTCATTGCTATTTGTATATTGTTGTTGCAATCGGTTGTCGATGCACGCGCTGCAAGAGAAGATTCTAATAACTTTCTCATGGATATGCTGAAGAAGTTTTGGGAATATATTGTGAAGTGGATTGTGTGTTTCTTTAAAGAATTTTAGCTTGTGCCAATATGTAACAAGCCGCGTCGAATCATATACTCATACCTACCAAAATTATAGCATTAAGATATTCACAATGTAAGAAGAGAAGTGATGAATTTATTCGATGAAGAGAAAATACATACATGTTAACAATTTCCTTGTGTATATATTGTATTGAATAATATTTTCCCACAAATTTATTACGAATCTGAATAAGAGGATCAGTTAAGTATTCATCGTTGTATCATCTCATTGATGACTATAGTTTATTCAATCTATTACAGAAGACATTTACAAATTCCTTTATAAATTCTTTCATTATGTCCCAACAGTACGATAACATGATTCATTTGTACTTTGGTAATTATAAAGAAATATCATCGCGGTGGAATAGTTTTTAGTCATGAAATTACCTTTAAAATTCGATTTCTCTCATAATTTTCAGAAAATATTTTAACAGCCATAATTTGAAATGAACATTCCATTTATGATTTGGATAATCTTCGCCTGCTTTTTAAGTTTATTGAGATTTGATTCAATTTTGGCAGATTGTTATTAACTAATTACATGAATTCAATAATACGATGGATGACTCAAATGTTGAAGTTAAAATTATGGGTAATATAATATTGAACGAAAATATCTATGTGAGGATGAATAATTAAACGATAAGAGTGCCCAAATAAGTTGATAATTAAAATTGTATCCAAATTGAAAAGACAAAATATACATCAAGATTACTTCACATATTTGTCTCTAGCTAACGATAACTGATGAAATCGAACCGTTTATGCCTGGTAATGAAATGGAATATTTCGTTCGACAATTACATTCGATCGGCGAGCAGCTTTTACTTGATGTACTATCGATAAGATTAAATACCGCATAGTATATTATATAGTGGTTGTGATTGGGATAATTAAGATAATTCGTGGGGACGATCGTATATAAAAGGGGCGACACATCGTCGAAGGGCATTGTGTCGCCGCAGCAATCACAAGTATTTTTTTGAGATTTGTTCACATCTCACGTATATCAACCATGGTAAGTCTAAAATTAAATATCCTTACAATTTTAAAGCTTGTAATTTTATAATCTTTGAAATATTCCAATTAATGTTTATATATGAAAGGGAAGTGGAAATTATTTATAGAATTTTGAACCCTTTTTAAGAATCAATCATTAGAATAATCATTGATATTATATCGTTGAAACTCGAACATAATTATTTGTTCCAGAATCGCACGATTGCTCTGATTGTTATTGGGCTCTTGATGATGGTGGGATTAGCACTTGCTAAAGAATTCTCTCTACAGTATGGCAACAGTGGTAGGAGATACGTGGAGTCTTCAGAACAGTCCTGGTTCGATTGGATTCGTAGTGTGATCGAGTGGATTCTCAAACAATTACATTTAGACATTTTGAAGTTTTGGTGATTTTAGTATCATTCACCGTATTTTCGCTTGTGTTGATACAATTTGACTTGTAGAAATCGTTATACTGACATACATTTAGATTGAAATGATATTATAGTGTTCGTAATAAAAATGAAATCGAATAATTTCATTTTGAAGAAATGAATATATAAGATTATTCTTACTACATATACCAATGTTGACTGAATTTCTTTTCTTCCATTTGATTTAATGTTGTTGACCAATTCTATTGTCATCTCTCCTTGAAAAACGATCATTACCTACGTCCTCACATCTGTCAATTCGTTCATTCATATAGAACAAAAAAACACCACACCATTTTGATCTTTATCCTGTCGAAATCACAATTCATAAAAATTCCCCGGGCGAATAATTTCAGGTCAGTCTGTCATCCGCTGGAGGTGCTGTTCTTCGACAAGAAGAATGAGAATGCCAAAAAGTGTCTATTCCTCTGTGTTATCTTGAAAATTCATTTCTTTTTTACGCTTTTTTCTATTTTCCTTTTTTTTTTTTCTTTTTATCGTTTGGATTGGGAGTGAGGTGACAACACGACGACGATCGGGGAGACCAGGGCTGTAGACTTGGAGAAACCTGGATGAATTATTCAGTTTATGCCAATGCAAGGGTATGTCTAAAGATAGTTTACTTGGACTTGAGGATTTCCAACAATGTCCATTGTCATTTATCTTATGATTTCTTCATTCGTTTGCAGTGAATTCTTGTTATCAATCAATTTTGTATTATACTAATTTATGCTCTACGAGTGCTGTATGCAGCTATTGAATAGGTGACACAACATTTAATGAATTTCGTCTTATCATCATTATTCAATGCTTCAGGGAATACATAAGCAGTTAAAGTGAAATTGATTTTTGTTGTGTTCGAGCCATTCAATTATCTTCGTGTGACTGAAATATTTATTTGCGTTGCATCACAAAACATTTTCAAACAATGAATTCCTTAATGTCATCAATTTCCGTCAATTCGTTAACTCTGTGAATAATATCTTATTCTCGAGTTTAATATTTATGATCACTTGTACTACATCATATGTAGACTCCCTATCGTCTGTTAATTCTCATAGTCATCTTACTCTGTACTAGTGTCTAGTCGTTTTCATACTATATACTCCTCAGATCCACTTTTCTCATCGTCACTCTCGTTGCAAACTAAATACTCAAGCGCTTAATGGCACAGCTACCGTAACTCGCGACAAAACTTATTCCTTGAACGTGATCTTGTGCCAAGTGTACAATTTCCTACGGCGAAACGAATCTGCTAGAATAGAAAAAAAAGAACACTTTAGCGTGAGGTTTTGATAAAAAAATAAATAAATTGACAAATTGATTAAAAAATGTTGGTGTTGGATTATTCTATTTTTCAAACATTTCAAGAAATATTTGAAGAAAAAATTTGAGGCTATTTTCTTCGTTTCTATTACAGTTATAGTTATCGATTCAATGATGAGTAATAACGCTGGAATTTTTTCTTCTACTTTTCATTTAAAAATAACTAAAATAGAAATACATAGTAAAACCTCTTCTGCTTACGACCTCACGATGTTACGAATTAACATTTTATTGTATATTATTTTGGTTAATTAGCAATGACTGATGAGCAATACTACAAACAGAAGCTGATGCTAAATTTTCTGTTATAAATCATCACACTCAGTAATGTGAACGAGGAGACTTTCAAATCTCGTTATATACGATTACATTCAAGTTTTTATCCATATAATCAATTGATCAATGATCTGAAATAGATATATTGATATAAAGTGTATCTTTCATGATGGTTAAAGCACAATGGCGTAAGATTACACTGACTGATTCTTCAATTACGTGAAGGAAGAAAGGATAATTCACTCAACCGTTAGAATAGGCAATTAATTAAGAACTGAAGTGCATCGGTTAGCGCGCGCGCGGACTCGAATGATACTTTCCTTTTTTCCGTTTTTATTTTTTTTCGGGGTTTCCATTGCCTCGTCTTGCCCCATTATTCGAACCCATTCCAGTGGCCACGGCCATATTCGATGGTAAAGTTAAAGTCTTTCTTTTACCTTCTATCATCTCTTCTGTCCTTTATATATTTTTCGATTGTGAAATAATGCATTTTTCCGTTATTAAACCAAGCAAATTGCATTTTAACAGTTGAAATTTTGATGAAAAACTTCGGGCTAAAAATTCTCGGAAATATAAATAGATTTTGTCATTTTGCATATGTACTATTATTATCACCAGATAGCTAATTAGCATATAAGAAATGTTGATACATGAAAAAAAAATTTTTAAAAGAATTTAACAAGAAAAAAAAAATCTTTCATCAATTCTTTCAGTTTTTCATTCATCCTAAAAAGAATCAATTTCATTCATCATCATTGTCTCGTTGTGTCTTTCGAACATATCAATAAATTCAACAAATAAAAAAAAAATCACTTTATTTATAATCAAATAAAATCAAATAAACAATGTGAATAATAATTATGAATATCTGTGTAATTTCATTAATGTCAAATTCCAATTGAATTCGTATAGACATAGAGTTTGCTCACTTGCTTTCACCAAGATTGAAAAGTACTCTGCTCATAGTACCCACACGATCAGTATATATTCGATGACAAAGGAACAAAGGGACTCATCCTCGAGACATCATTTACTTCAGATCGTAATTCCACAGACGCGAGCACGTAGTGGTCGGTAGTAGTATACTACTGTGGTATCAGACCAAAAGAGCTCTATATATATAAGTATATTTATATATAGATATAAATATATAAGGACGCACATATCTATATTTGTATGTATAGAGGTAGTTAGATAGAAGCGCTGTGCAAACTCCTTTGTGAAAGAGCGTGTACGTTGCAGTAAGGCACCAAAGTTAATCGCAGTACAGTCGTCCCTTATTCTATACCAGAAGCTGCTGTTCCAAAAGCGTCTTTGGTAGTGAGTGAGTGAAGGAAAACGTGCCCCAAACAGCTCCTATCAAATACATCAAGCAATTCTACGCTTTAATTATGTATATATTATTTGGATCCATATATTAATTTACACAGTATTGAAACGATAGTGAGAGACAAAAACAAAATGATAATAATGAAAATACAGATTGAAATAATGATTTTAAAATTATATATTCGTGTTGTAAATTTTGAGTGATCACGTCGGATTCTATATGTTACGCAAAGAGTAAAAATAGGAAGAGGGGGGGGGGAGAAAATAATACAAAAAAATAATGAAAATTTATCCTATCAACTCATGCCGACGGAAAGAGATATGTCAAGCTGGTTTAGCGATGAGAAGCCACCGCAGAAAGTTTATTGCTGACGCGGAGAATTTATATATTCACGCGCGAGGGCAAACGGTTACTCATTTTTTTTTTGTGCTGTTTATCTTCACTTGGATGCACGATCTCTCGGGCATAAAATTATTCGTCTTCGTGTATTACAATATGGAAACATATTTATGTAGAGATGAATCGATACATTGATATTTATTTAAGAATTGAAGTGTTATTAATAGAATCCATGTGGGACGATGTAGCTTTCATTTTAATTAGTAATTCCAACATTGTCAACTTGCGAATATTCATTAATCGAGATAATAATTGATGGCTGGAATAGTAAAATCATAATAATAGTCTATATAATAATGATGATAATTTCATTATTCATGAATATTTTCGACTGATCAAGTTATACGATACGTGTGTTTTTCATTATCTGTTTTTTTTTGTCTCCCTAATGAATTCATCAATAATCGATGCTTGACATTAACAATTCCATCATAATTCCAATAACAAATATCAACGTTTATATTTTCATTATTTGGTTATGATATAATTAACGATGCATGGGCAATATCAATTCCACTACCAATTTGTTTTCACTGATTGAAATGCTTTGCCAACAATTCGATCAATTTTATTTTACCAGAATAAAAGCAATTTCGAGTATCGTAGAAAAGTGAGGAAAGTGGAAATGAAAGTATGCGATGAAATTGGAGATAGAAATCGCTTTGCGAATAATTACCGAGATGTTTAGTTGGGAATTTTTTCTCATGTGCTTTGATATACATTGATGGATATATATGAGGAGATATATTACACTGTGTTCTATTCTAATGAGATTCCCCTATATTGCATTATTTGCGGATGGTTCACATGATGAAAGGCCACTTTCATATCAATTAGTTCAAAAATGTTCCACGCTTCGTTATGAATGTAATTGACGATGATGCACTCGCGATCTGCGTACGTTTATCCATTGAATAATTGAATAAGCAGGCCTAATTCAATTGTTTGTATAGCTGGATATTAGTATGCCTGTAATTGAAAGGATTTGGTGATTAATTTAGAACAAAAAAACGAAAAGAGAATTGTGGATCAATGATAATGAGGTAGATAAGGTAGATAATGTTTCTATTCAATTATTTTTCATTTGTTGTTTATATCTTGATGTGCATAGATGATACTGATGGCAAAAGAATATGACAGAGATAGTTTGTTGAAAGGAAATTAAAAAATTATTCGGGTCGTGCGTCAGAGTACGAAAATATAGGGGTTCGTGTGATCAAAGTGCTCGTACATATCGACACCATCCATCCATTTGTGATTTTCAACGTCACAATGGAAATGCAATCAATGCACCAATGTACATGTACATGAATTTAGCTTTGTTCTCTATTATTTGCAACACTTTTTTATCGTTTCCATATGTATGTCAAGTATAGACTGTATTGAATGATTCTTTTAATTATTATGCAATTTGATTGGAATTTTTTCAATGCCTACAACGAATCTCTCTGTTCATTCATATATTTGTAGAATTATTCGAACGTACAGGAATTCAATCACAATTGAATACGTTGATTTTTTTTTGTATTGAAAATTGTAAGTTAACTTTTCACTCAGTAATGAAAATTATAATTATGCTCATAATTTTGTTTCGCAAGCGAATTTTTAGTGTATGAAAAGTAAAACTTTTACGTATGGGGATTTAAAATTTTGAATTATATCTCAACTGTTTTACTTGCACGTTCTGGAAGGTGTTAGATGAAACTTCTGACGGTTATTGCTCAGCGAACAATTCAGTTCTGGCCTTTAAAGTCATGGCTGTCAGGCTATATTTCCTCTTATGTAGAATATACATACGTGTTCGAATGTACGTGAGGTATTTCATGTGAAATAGAAATTACAAGCCTTTTCAGATTCACCACTCCGAATCCCATTCGCACTATATACACATGATAATATATGAAAATTCTCGGATCCCAACGTGTACGGTTTTGGAGCGATAACAGCTGGCTGGGGGGAAATGTTGAATTAGCCAATGTGGGGGATTTATCTATATAAACTAAGTATATATATACACATATAAATCCGTTGACATATATGTAAATGATGTTAAAATTTAATAACGCTTTCGAAATGTAACGCTGTTGAGCGTTATATATATTATTTAATTTCATGAATAACCTTTGGAAGAATTTATCCCACTTGTATATAATTTATGACTGTGTTTGTATTTCAATACAATGATGGATATCGATAAGAAATTTTCGTGGTGAATCCTCTTTGTATTGCAATATCGGAACTTTCGTTACTCAATCAGAAATATTTGGGGAACGATTGAATAGCACCAATAAAATGCCAAATATAGAGTGATGTATTTTCACAGTTGCAAATTTGTGAATTCCACAACTTTAATTATTTATCAATGTGTATATTGGCATACTCCGATGCTGTATTGTTCGTTTCGATTAGTATTAAATAATGGAATATTTCAACAATATTGAATATCCCGTAGCGTTTAAATTATTTCGAATTTTGATTGATGTTTTTATTTTGTATTAATTTTGTATGAAATATTTGAAGTTTGGGTATGCAATTTCTCTCTTTATATTTTTGATTTTATTATATGTTTTTAGAATTACAATAAAAACATGACCGCGTGAAATATGATGATGGTAATTTCAAATATGAAAATTTGTCTGTGTATATGCAAGTGCAAAACTTAATATAAACTCTTGGGTGGGAATTTTTTTCGTAGTTACCGTTCGAAAAGCTTTGTGAATATATTGGACATGCATGTAGAACGCTCAATTTCCCGTGGGGGATCCCTCATCGACATTGTCACTTTGCCCATGTATCGCATTTTGGATAGAGTACACATACGAGTCAGAAATTGAGTTTTCAAAGTTCCCATATCGAAGTATGTACCGTGTATTCTCTATGTCGTTCTTTCTCGTTCTACCAATCCACTTTATCGGTTCAATGTGAAATTTTATTGGCGAATTAATTATATATATATATATATACATCTATTGAAAGTCTCATTAGAAAAATAATGATAAAAAATAAGAATAGCGTGATAAATTATGAGAGAAGTATGAAAATAGAACTTTATCGAGTATATAATTTGCGCAAAATTTTACTCTCTGCTTGTGTATGTAGTTGTTCGATACATGGTATGTCTCTCGAGGGCATAGGATGTAACACAAGCAAGTGAGCTTTACAGTTTCAAGCCGCCGCGAGCACGGATGATGAAGTTTGAGGAAAAGTTACGTTGCTGTACATGTTGAAAGACTGACACTGATAAACAAAGTTTTATAGGACTGAGTATATCTTAGTATGCAATATGGTTGAACAAAAGTGTGGGCGTTCCTATGAGACTGATATATAATTTGAACTGCGTGGAAATTTCATTGTGCTATTTAGGAGTGACTGGGGAACAAGTTGTCGAAGAGTATAAAACTATTACGACTCACCTTGTGAATATACTCACAATTCGAGATACAAATGAAAATGTTTTTACGCAACTTTATTGGCATACTCATTGAATAAATATTATTTGAATTAATTAGTCACCGGAGTTAATGAAAAGATGGCGGTAGAGAGTGAAAAATAAAGACCATTGGATATAGGAAGATGTGGAATCAATTGGATATTATATGAGAAATTAATTATGAATATTAGGGAAAATTGCGTTAGATGGATAAATTAATTTATAGGAGTATCAGAATCAAAAAAATTCAGACTATTATTGGAATTGCGAAACCATATGAGTGAGAAACAAAAGTAACAGCCCTTTATTGAGAAAACTTTTCCACAACAAGCAACACTGTGAACAGAATCAATAAACTTTTTTATGAGTTCTTTTTATTCAATTAATTTCACAAATAATAAGTAATTACTGAATTAAATATATCATAAAATATTGTATATAATGTTTTTTCCAAGAATACTTTATTGAACTGTGTTTCCCCATTTTATCAAAGCCATTACAATATAAATTGAGTTGATTTGTAATATTGTTTGACATAAGTTAATAGAAACAAGAATGAAAGAAAATAAAAACTTTTTAAAGAGTATTTTTACCGTGTAAATATTCGCATTGGACAAAATGAATAGCGAGGGAAAAAACATATACAATAAAAAAAACAAGTAGAGAAGTAAAAAACAAGGAATACGGAAAAAAATTGGAGAAAATAAAAAAGTATAATTCAAATAATAGTTCTCGTCCCCGGCGGACGGAAACCAGAGGCGGCACTGCAAAGATTGTAACTAAAAGGGAAAAGAGAACAGGTCGACCGCAGACACTTCTACATTCGCCGAGCCAACTGTGGGCGCGAGAGGCCAGACGATTTTTCTCCCTTTGTCTCACTCTCACTCACATTCACTATATTTCTCTTTCTTCCTCTCACTTGCCCTCGTGTCGTCTGCTCGATCGAGATTGTCGCGACCAAATTGCGTTAGGTTCGAGAAAACCAGGAAGTAGCTGCCAACTGTGTGTGTATACTTCTAAGTTTCTTTTTTTTTCCATAGAAATAAATTCATACACGTACAGTTGATGTATATTTTGAGTTTTTCTATTTCGCAACATGTAAAATGTGAATATTTTATTGACAGGAAATATATTTTACAAAATTCAACGAATTATGTGCAACTGTCATTGAGTTTTTTAAATATCAAAAATAAAATAACTTCCTGATGATTGTGAAATTAATCGCCAGTTCTCATCATTTGTTTTTTCATTATTTATTTTCGAATGATGATGGTATTGTATTTTTGCGTAGACAGAAAATGAACGGTGAACCCTCAGGGGTTATTACAGGTCATGAAAAATTGGATGTTTCCCCTAAAATTTTTCATCTCTGAAATAGTCAGGAACAGACACGTGAATAAATACCTAAAATTCGATACAAAAAAAATATCAGCTCTGTGCTAATTATTACAGTGATATTTTTTTCCTTTAATTGTCAATGTGTATGTTGACAGAAGAATTCGCATTGATGATTCATCAATGAAATCAACGACCAGTTAGAAAATCACGTTAGCCAATCGCCAAATCAATCGGCAAATTGCAAAAGCAATATTCAAATTCGTTGTATGTTGACAAACGAATTTACATATTCACAATGTCGCTAGGGACTGATCGATTAACTGAACGATTGCCTGAAGGGGATGCGATGATTCAATGGAATATGTAAACCGAAAGTGAGCATATATAGTCCTGGGGACTTGGTCTTAATATATAAATCGTGTTATTGAACATGATTGTGAATTTACCTAAAAAGTTTTTCTATTTTTTTGTCTTTTTCGTTACATGTTATACATAAAAATGATCGGAACGATTCACCAAACGGTGTTATATCTCGTCTAACATGTTATTGTCCACCCCCATTGTCTACTTCCTTTGTCTACCCCCATTGTCTACCCCTACGAGAAAAGCGTTCAATAATATTCGTCAAGATATTCGTTGAATGTTGGTAAAATTCATATCTAGCAAGAGTTGAATATTCCACAACATACGTTCAATACAATTTTTTGTGCTATCATCTTGTAGTGATCAGCAAAAAAAAAACGGATTCTTTGTATACAGAAAAATACAATACGTATCTAGAATAATCCTCAACTCATATTTTTCGCACATATTTCTTTACGTACGAGACATTCAACATACTTTCAAGTATGTTGCGCTTTTCGTAGAAATACGTGCTGCATGAAATTGGATTGGAAGGAACTGCAATGTTGTAGATAAGAAACAACTCAGTTAGTAATACAGGTCAATACGAAATGTATTCATAGATAATAAGAAAGAAAATTCTATGTCCCATATGAAGTAGATTTTGGCCGAGTTAATTTTTTTATTACCAACTCAATCTACATATGAATGATTACATAATTATCTAGAATGCTTTACTATTCATAACGTCATGTCGATTATTAGTACTGGTATTCAATGGAAATTACTACATCCATTTGAATAGGATGCAATTGGAAATGTCACTATAGACGATTACAACATGGCGTTTTGTGAATTGACGATGCGACGTGAGAATTACTTCCTAGCAAACGTTTATGTATGTATAGCTGTATAAATTCTGTAATGTTGAAATGCTTCAAACGAAAGGGACTGATACTATGTCGTTGCTTCGTCGCAACATGTAGGAAATTAATTTCAAGCTAAATGTGTAAGTACATGTTGGTCGGATGGTGTCTTCTCAAACTTTCGTTATTTTCGCTTGCCTCAATTTACCAATCACTAATTAAACGATTATTTATGTCGTGATGAAAATTAAAAAATAAAAATACTGCATAACATGTGCATAACAGCTATATTGATTTAGTTTGTTTTTATAGCAATATATTTGTTTTATATAATCAATTCATTCAAAACAAGTTTTGGGATTTAGTTTTGTGATTTAATTGAAATTGCAATCAAATCATGACGAGATCTGTGAGAAGTGAATGAGGACAGTCGAGTTGATTGTTGAAGTGGTTTTGAGCAATTGTAGTTGAAGGAATTTATATTTTAGTGCATGAAACATATAAAAGGGTGGTCGTTGAATTAAAAATATTGCAAACGTGTGGGAAAATCTCTGGGATTCGTTATTCTATACATGTAGTGTGCATAGAATGACAACCGCGTTTTTGATTAACCCCTTGAGCCAGGAATCAATTTTAACTGACGAGGAAAATACTTTTTTATCGTTGTTGGGATTTTACAGGTATCCTCATGAGATCCTTGTCATTACAGTTTTTATTTTTTTATTTTTTTCATACTCTCATGTGTTGTTTTGATGTACAAAATATTTTCCATTGGATAAAATACTCAATTTCTCTAATAGCTAAAACTTCAAAATCATATTTTCGTAATTGCATTGAGTCAGTTAATAATTGAATGTATCAGGCTATTATCATTCATTCACCACAGGAAATTATACTCTGAATTCACATTTTATCCGCAGTTGAATGTGTAATCATGTGAATGGGTAATCAATTGACGTAGAAAAAAAAATGGAAATGTCAGAAAAAAATGCGAATTTTATATTCACTTTGTACTTGTTGATTTACAAACTGTATACAAATGTTATTTATGTATCTATAGACACTGTATTTATAGTGCATTGATTGCTGGTATACAAACAGGTTCATATATATATTCCCTTGTTTTTCGTTATTGACATACTAAAGTGATACATTTAAAATCGATCAACCTATCAAATTTTGCAACCAGAACAATGAACTTATTAATAGAAATATCAACAAAATAACAATGCTTGGGTAATTGCTGTCGAACAATTGTAATGAAGGAAGAGAAATTATTGAATATTATATTGAGTGAAGTCCATTCATTCGAATATTTAGTTGATCAATACAAAATTAAATTTGATACTTTTTTATTTTCCATTACTCGCATGATATTCTGTTACATTCATTTATACTGTTTTCAATACAAATATTTCAATAAAATCATATAGTTCGTAGCAACATGAGTGCAGGTATTCTCATCAAGGGAGTGGTTGAACCAGTCGCCATCGTTTTTGCCATGTTCTTCCAATCCGAGTGTGAAAATTGTTCCAACCATTCGACCTGCTATTATCAGTATTGAATATCAGTGATTTTATAAATTCCAAATAGAAATTTCAATCACGTCTTATATTGTACTCTCATATAGAAAATTGTTATAGAATTTTGCAATTCGTGATGGTTTATATGATGGAGAAAGAGTAAATAGAACAATTTTGAATTGCATCAGTGAAATTTTACACCAAATTGAAAAATCCCAACTAAAAGTCTGATAAAAATATATCCAACATAGAGATGTACATATTGATGTGTACATGTAATTCAGCTTCCATCACGATTCATCCATTTATAATTTACTGAAAAATAACAAGATGACATGATGCACTCTAGTTTATAGCTGTTGGTAAATTAAATGTCAAAGACATAGAAAAAGAAATCGAAGAAAGCGCGAAAGAAAAATAAAACTAAGTATGAAAACATAAACAAAAAATAACATGGATGAAGCGTATGTGCATTTGAGAAAAATGAAGCTATTTGGGTTGGGATATAACATTGCGCGAACGTCTCAAGAGCGATGCTCTTTCTTAGTATAGCAGGCCCAAGAGCGATAAGGTTGCGCGCGCGAGAGTCATGATGAATGGCGTGGTATATCATGAGAACGTCCAAGCACGCTTTATCCAAGCGATTCGCGGTCCCGTGTATACTCTTCATAGTATATGGAGGGCTCATACACGATATCCGGCATGTATATATACGTATATATATATTTATATAAATATATCTAAGTATATATAAACGAAAGAGACACGCCAAGTGCCACGAGACCAGGGACCAGTTATATGTCATCCTACAAAAGGAAACGAGCACCCGAGCTCCAGCTTTATTCATACACCTACATCTTCATCACTTTCCATTTGCATTTTCAATTGAATTTTGCGTTGAAAAGATATTGCGAAACAGTATAAAGAGAAAAGTATAAATGGATATTGAAACAAGAGAATATTCTGTTTGTTTGATAGTTCTAATTGATATTGCATATTAATAATTCTTTGTGCAAGCTGATAATATGAAAATGTATTTTTTCTTTTTTTTCATTGACGGTTTAGTGAAAATGCTTATTTTGTAAAAATTACATTTTTTCCGGCAGCA
Organism: Meteorus cinctellus; assembly: GCA_030523045.1. Classification (NCBI taxonomy): domain Eukaryota; kingdom Metazoa; phylum Arthropoda; class Insecta; order Hymenoptera; family Braconidae; genus Meteorus; species Meteorus cinctellus. The sequence continues at coordinate 351,821 of JAPYZF010000016.1, read as the reverse complement.
ATTTCTACGCTTTGTTCAGAGGAATTCGAACAGAGAAATGAATGAATATTGGTACGATTTTTTTTCTCTTTGAATTCGTAGTGAGATTTTTTCACTTTTATCGGATCAGATCAAAAAAAAATTGACTGTGATTGAATTTTTATTGTGAAGTTTTTTAATTTTATTTGGTTTTTTCCCAACCTATTGAATTTATGTGACTGAGTTTACCAGGAATATTCGAGCTATCCAAGTTTACAAATACAAATACTGAAGAGGAATAAAAATGAGTGGAGTTGGTGTTAATGAGAATAGAGAAAAAAATGAAGGGAAAAATTGGTTTATTATAAAATTTCAAACATCTAAGCAATGACAATAGTATCGAATTACCAATTGTTCGACATTTATTTCTTTTTCAATGTCCACTTAAATAGCCAAATCATTCAGGAGAATTATTATCACATAAATTCTATATTTCCTTCCCACTTCATTTGTTATTCGATTCCTCTTGATTATATCCACACACTTTCACACAAACTCGACGATGATCGATAAGCCGACTATGGAATTTATTACCCAACGGTCTATTTTCTTTTCACAGACTCCTCCCCAATTATCGACACCGATTTATATTTCACCAATAATATGTACAAGATAATGAATATGAATACGATATAATGAACGTTCTATATTAAACTCAATTTGATTTGATGAGTTTTCATGATAATTAGATTGTAATAATAAGAACTGAGAATTAAATTTAATTGGTATAACAAATACCTATCAGTTAAATAATTAAGCTTTGGCACTACTTCACTGAATTTGCATTTGAATTCCAGTAGCACATCAATAAACTATAACAAGCCTGTTAGTTGACGTGATCAATTACTTAACCGAATCAAATTGATGGACCGAGACTTAGCGCGGTTAAGTTTAGCACAAAGTGTAACAAACTTTCTTCAATGTATTCTGCGTATGCATACGCGAGAGTTACGTTGGACTACCCTTTGCTCTCCCACCCCTTGTTCCCATTCACTTTTGCTTCCAACCGTCACTTATACGTAGAGTCAACGTCTGACTCGTTATCAGATTAACTAGTAACTTTGAGAATTTAGTTATATATGTATTGGTACAAACATGAGTTTGGTACGATCCTGTAGTTTGTATGACTACTTATATATAATCTGCTCTAAAATATGAAAATGAGTGATATAAAAGTAATTTCACCACTGTATTCATCATAGTTCTTTTTTTTTTTTCATTTGTACATTTACTTTATAACTGTTTTTTTAACGTAGTTTTATGAAAATCACTCGCACTTGATCAACCATTTTTATAAACTCATTGATGAAAAAAATTTTACACGACTAATTCTGATGATAAAATAATTCTTTACAAAGTTTTGGAGAAATTGGCGTTTGAAAATTAGTAGTATTAATCAAGCAGATAGAAATTCTAGAAGGTATAATAAGTTTTAGGTCGTATAAATTATCAATAATCACAAAAGTTAGTTACTTGAACAATCAAAAAAAGAAAAGAAAACAAACTTTTAGAGATGCATTGATATTTTAGACAGCATCTGTATGGAATTCCGACAGCTGTCACATGAAGTTTACATAGATAGAGAGAATTCTTTGCATATATCGTTCCCGAATTATTTTTCTCTCATCTTTTCTGTTGGGAATCAATTTTTAGAGTTGCTGCACTTGATTTGAATGATGCGCTACAAGAAACACTTCTTTGAATCCAATTTCACCTTTTTTTTTCGCTTTCGGAATAGTTATGATAACAAATTGCAACTTTTTTCATATTTGTCTGAGAAATAGATTTGAATATAGTTCAGGAGCACTTCAGGGTAGACACAATTGACCTAGTTAAATCCATAATGGTCGATATATTTAAAACCGATTTAAATATCTGATGTATTATTCAATTTTATTTTATTTTATCGAACTTCAACAACGGTGCGCTATCATTTATTATCGTTTGTTAGTTATGAATCAATTATTGCTATTGAATAGCTGAGTTAATCAAAATCCCATGTATTTTGCAATATAATATCTCTAAATTAGGGACGTAACATTTGATCGTGTTGGAAACTATATTCACAATTACTACAAATGTATGAATTGTGTTTGGAGCAGCAGTTCTAGATCAAAGCAAAATTACCACGGCATTGACATCAAATCAAAGCTAAAGGTGGGGCAATAATGATGTACATCAAATTCAGAATACGCAGAAGATAATCGAGCTTGTTATCCGTTTTGAAATGTATCTCTCGTGCATCATAATTTAATGTTCTATATTCATTTAATATTCGAATATAAATTATCAATCAACTGAGTAATTAAATTAATTGAAGTTTCAAATATGAAATTCTATTACATGATTTGTGACCATAGAGTTCGGTCTCGTAAATATCAATTATATTCTAGTTATAAAATTTCACAAATTTTGAATCTGTAATAGCAATTTGACATCAAAGCTAAAGTCAACGATGCTGTTGGAAACTAATTGATGCCAGTATAAAACTGTAACAATAAACAAAACAAACAATACAACCTTTGAGATATTCATAAATTATTCTCCTTGTAAAGTTGCGAACATTTTTCATTCAATATCGCGTTCTATTTTACAAGTATGACCTTTTTTCATTTACCATTTATATTGGATTTTATGTAGTTCTGTTGTAGATGAAAATTTGCTTTGCTTTGTTAACGTCGACTTCATCAACTCTTCATACATAGATAAAATTTTTTACGGAAGCATCAGACCAGAGTCAAAATTGGGGGTGATATTGAGACAATTGGTAATGCAGTTGAATAACCAATGAGACAAATAAAAAAATGGGAATAATAAAACCATTAAATTTTCGAAATGGTTGAGGTAAAGGATTCAATGGGGCAAATTTCAATGTGGGAAATGACTAAACGAAAGTTTCAGTGAATGTTGTCAATCAATGCGAGTATATAGACATCTGGTAGATCAAATCATTGGTCATAATTGAAGGGCAGCTGCCTGACGCAGAAACGGGAAAATGGTCTGGAACGAACGAACATCGTCACCCTCTGCTTTTATTTTCAATATATAAAAGCTCTCCAGTTTCTCTCCATCGTCCGGTCCGCAGAGGCTTTAAACGCGTAGTTTTGTTCAGTTATGATTGTTGTTAAAATAAAAGGTGAAATAGGATTTCTTCGTCTACAATTTTCTGATTATTTCATTTCGTTTATAAATATATACTTATTTACGGGTATATACCATGGATATATGTACGATTCAGGATATTTTCTGTGAAATACTTCGATAAATGTAGTCCGGGTTGTGCTAAACTTTTTTTCATGTTCGTTGGCCTGTAGCTGACCGCAAATAAAAAGAAACTTTTGCACTGGTATACACATTTACTGAAATTCCCAATCAAAACGTACGAGAACGTGTAGATAATTGCATGAGAATTTTTTTTTCTTTTTTAGCCAATTTGTTGGTAGTTAAATGTTTCTAAAAATAACAAATATTCACGTATATGGTTAGGATATTTTTTCATTGTCGAGATTTTTATTTCTTCGACGGGCCATTTGTGGGTATTGGAGTGAAATTTGTTTTCTGCCATAGATAGTTCGTGCACACAAACAAAAAATTCTACCAAATATTAGCGATGAGTTATACATTTCATATACAAATTTGTGTGTCAATTTCAATAACAAAAACTAAGCAAATTGAATTCGACACTCGGCCCTGTTGACTTCACATTTTTTTTTTACGTCGTTTTATCTCACTGTAAAGATCAATCAATCGCGAATTTCGTACATACAATCAATGGCTAATTGGGAATGCAGTCAAACGTTATCAACGAATGCTGCAATAATTTTTTATACATGAAACAATTGAAGAGAGAATTTCGCTTTTAATCTTCTTTCTTCGTTCTTTCGATATACTGAGTATGATTGGCCGCAGTTCAACATGGACAATTAAAAATATTCAATAATAATGCAGCATTACTAATGTTCATTAGTAGCATTCAACAATCCTCTTGTAATGAAAAAAAACCAACAAACAAACAAAAACGAGAAAACAATCATTAGTAAGTTTGTCGACTTCTAATGAGGTTACTTTTGTTCCAAAAAGAACTACGAAAAGCTCTAAGCCAAGAACTTTTCTCCATACACCATTTAATGAATCACTGCATGAGTATCATTTGAAACATGAGAGATTATTCGCATCTAGAACATAATGAGGAATGAAAAATAATAAGTTCAATTAGCAAGAAAAAATAAAATACAATGGAACCAACTACTATTATTCTTTATATTCAACTTCTCCCACTCATTGTGATAAGGAAAAAAATTGGATCGATGTAGAGCAAGATTATTGCTGTTCAAAGTTGCGCAATATCTCCAAGTGAATTGGGAATGTCACCTTTGTCATTGTTGTTATGTGTCTCGTAGATAGAAGGACTGAGACAGGATATTAGAAGGCGCAGTTCCGAGTTTCTCGTTATATCAGATGTTCCGCACTCAGAAATTTGTTGAGGAATAACTTCCGTTCAATCTCTATTTCTATCTCTGTATTTATCACGACTCATCTCTCTCTCTCCCTCTCTCTCTGATATCCGTCCTCTCATTCTATCGTTTCTCCAATGAGCATATATATATATATATGTCAAACTACAAACGGATGCAGACATCAAGGCGGAGATCTTTTGCTGGAAAAAAAGTTCTCCACTATCATTGGCTTATTCGTCTGCCCATTAATATTATAAGAAAAATGTTTTGCCTTTGAATCTCTCATGATTTGGATACGCAAATTTAAACATTTTTTTAATATTCAGTAAGAGTTTCGTGTTGAATTTTTAAAATTGCAAACTTACTTTGATCGTAATAATAACAGCGATGATGATAAGACTGGATTTATTGTGTTGAAATTACTTGCAGAGCTCTAATGATTTTTTTGTATTGTCGAAGTGGAATCCTGTGAGGATTGCAGTTGTGAAACTGATTTACTGGCTCTCCAAACTTTAATAAAGTATGATCATGAACGTTTTCAACCGATGTTGCTCCGGGATATTATATTGAATACATCTCAATAAAAATCTATTGAGATATGACAGGAACACCCGTTTCATCAACCATACGGAATTGCCCTACTTTGCTTTATGTTTCTTGTTCTCTCTGTTCATTTGAATTCGCTCGGATATCAATAAATAAATAAATAAATAAGTGAATAGAATAAAATTGATGATGGTTTATATTTAGGTTTGTTGTTTCATGCTATTTATTCCTTCCAATTGCAATAGGTTGTCCGAACGATTAATTATAATTTATTTCACTGCTGTTAAGTAATTACTTGAATTGTTTGTACGAGAACTGAATGTTCAATTGTCGTATAAGACATTAGTGCACAGAGAGACATTAGACAAAGGAAAAACGAAAAAAAATACATTGTTACAGAATGTTGGTAATGCAAAAACAATTGAGGGTTGTTGGTAGAAGATAACGATAAAAACGAAAAGAAAAAACAGAGAGTAAATAAATAAACCGCAGAAAAAAAATGTTGTACATGTGAGTTTGTTTGGTGGTGTAGAATCTGTCGCGTCGTTAGACAGTCCGGAACGACAGGTCATTAGACGAGTTAATGTGGTGCATGAATTTTGATTACCGGCGCCGTGAACACGTTTTGTACGAATTTGTTTGACAACATATTAAAGGGAAGATCATGATAATAGTTAGCCATAGGAAAATCATGTATATAAATCCTGTTTATATCGTTGACAATGATTTTGTGAGCGTGAATTATATTCATGTCTGACTATTCTGATAGATATTTGATGAATGCAAAGTCGTGATTGAAATCGAAAAATTTTATATGTTTCAATTCCACTCCAAGTCGCATGGGAATATCTGCGAGAAACAGTATTGATTATGAATAAGAAATGGTATTGAATCGAGTGATATGAATAAGAAAAAGAAATAAAAGAATTTATCAATGTGAAGAAAGTTGGTGATATTAAATTATTTTTCATTCATCAGTTTATCGTGATTAAAATCGAATGGTTTGTATACGCATTGTATATCCATTCAACATGAAAAAAAAAGCGGAGTGGTGTTCTGTGCTGTTATTTTTGTTATGGTTGCATTCCATAGAAATATCAACAATGATTATCATGAAGAAATAAAATGGAAGAAATAAAAGTACATTGCTAAATATCAATTTAACTGTAAAAGCGAATATTATATAATATAAAATCTACATTGTTGAGTGTATTATAGATTAGCTACTCTCTCTCAGCGATGGTTAACATTATTTTATGAAAAGCTTATGGTCCAAAATGGTTATGGTGCATTGAGTTGAATGACTGAATTCTTTGAATTCTGTTCACTAATTTGCATCCAATTACCTTTGCACGCATGGAGCAGGAAAAAAGGGAAGAGAATTCGATCCCTTTTGTTTTCAATTTTTAATAACAGGCTGACGTAGCCATGGCAGAACATATTTCATTGATTATTGTCGGATATTTCACCTTTGAAGATGAATTTCCCGTATATATTTTCATCTAGTATTATTATTATTATGTTTATTATTATATACAGAATGCGAAAGGAACAATAGAGTTAGATCTGTGGAAAATTCATCTTGTGTACAAATGTACTATGAAAATCATTTCTTCTTTTTTAAATAAATATAATTTTAGTGTCAGTGCGATAATGAATCAATTCCTAATTTTCGTCTCCAATTTGCAACTGAACTCTAATCAGTAAACCAAAATTCAAAGCCATTGACTAATAATCAAAGTCAATACAGCCAATATGACGAACTTTGATCAACAAAACATATTCGATTTTTATAAAATTCGAAGCACGACTACTTTTGAAGACGAAATTAGGAAATATTGAGCGATAAAATTTGATTTAAATGTGAATAAAAGTGCGTACACTTGAAAGGATTAAAAGTGGGATATTCAGTATATTCGGAATTTTGTTTTCAGTCACGTAACATGAATTAATATATAGTGGAATGTTGACACAGCATAAGCTGTGATTACAGACCAGCTGTGTAACCCATCCAGCTTGATAATGCGTGTACACTGCTGTATCGATTGGAATTTTATGATATCCAGTAGAAAAAAATTTGCAGTAGTCAGACGCTGTATATAATGGGGAGGCTATAATATATATTCAAACACCACTTTAATACGTCGTAAAAATAAACTTTATTTGAATAATAAACACAAACACATGCATCAGATTATAATATTTTGAATAAACACATCAACTATGATCTGCATATAAATGTGTTCTGTCGTTTGAAGGTATGAATTTATGGTGTTATTCACTGTTAGAAAATTGGACGAGGGAAGGCAGATATGCTAAATAGTGTCGTAGATGAAATCTGAATAATTTTATAGGTACAAATTGAATATGAGTGCGGATTTAGATTGTGCAGGTTAGGGGAGATGCAGATACGTTGGTACAAATGCTTCAGTGCAATCATAGTAATTACATTTAATAATTACAAAGTCATATAAATAATGACAAACTAACGTGCAATTATCTACTTTATAATTTTCATTGTATCATATAATCATACTGCTATTACACCAATGTAATACCAAACACATTTATTTGTATTCTAGACATATTTGAAATCGCTAAAATAACTTAAAAGCAAAGTTGTTGCAACTAGAAGTGCAATCATTCCGTCTTTGATATTCCAATACAACGTGGAACTATTTCAGGTATTAAATCCTCTTGTTTAAAAGTACCTCACTAGTGTTGCACTATTCGCAAAGTCATAACAGTTATTTGAATAGCTATTACAGCTATCAATTTAGATAGTCAACAGAGCTAGGGAATGTGAATGTGACAGACAATTGGAAATTTTTACAATTTTGGAATGGACAAATAAATTGTAGATAGAAGAAAATTACGAAAATGTTCGTGTAGAGAATTTTAAAATACGTATGAGCATTTTTTTTTAGAATTCAATAATTTCAATTATTCAATTCTCTATTTATAACCAAAAATGGTTTCATTTTTGCAAAATTTACACCCATGAGCTGCAAAAGAGTTTGGTATCAATATTGAAGTGATTATTTCTTAATAAAATTAGTGATGGATAATATTAGAAATTATTTCAATAAAATGAAGAGTGCGTAAAACTACCTGAACTGCTCATCTTTAACAGCATTTAAACAGTAGTTGATATTGTCTTTTAATTGCTGCCAATTTTGGAGATTTGTCAGACATGCATTTTACTTTGTTGCTGTGTGGGACTTTTCACGTTTCATACAACGATGTACTCTACAAATCCGCCCACCTGTAGTGACTCTCCCCTTGTTTTCGTTCCCTGCTCTTTGATAGAGTTTTCACCCTTCCACCCTTTCATTCTCTCCCTCTGTAGACTACTTTCATTCACCCTCTATTGAACACACGCAACACAACCCATTCTATTACTCCAACTATGACATATATATCTATGTAGCACTGTCGTTACAAGCATCTACACAAAATATATAGTTGCACATATATCAACCTAGACCAAAAGGAAACCCACTACGCTAACAATACAATGTACTTATAACTTATAACTGTTCTCATAGCAAACTGCATCGTTTGTGGTGTCTTGGTTAAATATTGTTATTGTATTGCTTATACTCTGCCCTAAGATGAAGCAGACACACAGAGAACTAGCGAACTATGGAATAATATCGTCGTATCTTTTGGATGTATTAATCAATTGTTGACAATGTGTGAACTGGGTGTTTTCATCATCGAGTTTCGTATTTGCTCTCATCAATTGAACAAATAGAACAAATGTTTGCGTATTTATATTGATATTAAATTTTTATTTTTTCATAGACTCGACTTTATTGTCGAGTGTGTTACTTGTTTGTCTATGTTTTTTTTATCAATATAATATTTGTTGAACTGTTTTTCAATTAATCTTCGTGGATTATGTAGAGAATAAATATTTGAATAGAAAAAAATCGTGACGGCGGAAAAGAATAATTGATTCCTGATGAATTTTTAACACTATCGATGGTGTTTTTTTTTTTCAATCCATTGGGAGAAGTTTCTCATCCAATCACTCTGTAAAAATCATAAAAAATAAAAAGTGGGGAAATAAATGAATTTTGAGGGAGAAAAATATGAATTTTGTTTTATTAATTTCCATCACTATATCTGAATGGTTTGTGCAGGGAATAAATAACAACATTAATCATTCAATTGGGTTAAGAAGGGTTTGTTTTTTTCAGTTGAGGTTATATTTTAGGTATTTTTCCCTTATTAATAATGGCGGCGATATACTTAATGCTTTTATATTCATAGGCGTCACTATGATAAACTGAGACGCATAAGAAAATCATTGCCGTGATGATATCTAGACATAAACACACTATGTGTACTGTTGTGTATATACGTAGACATTCTTGTTGTCTATTGCGCTTTTTTTATCCCATGAACCCTCGACCGCGATGATAGAACAGCTGTTCCGGGTGAGAGAATGCACTCACCCCAATACTGTCATACCAACGACAAACAACGTCTCAACGTTGACAAACAGCGCCACTTTTCCTCTCTCCTATCTTTGTATGTACATACGCTATTTCATCGCGTATACACAATAAATACATTCAACTATTCACTTGGTATCCATCTCTTCTCTTTCGCGTTGTGAGTATCACACGAATCGGGTGAAATATGAAAAAAACAAGGGTGTTGTAAAATGTGAATGAAGTGCTATGATAAATTCCACTTTTTAAACAGGATAAAGAAAGTAGAAAGAAAATAAAAAAATTAAAGAGAAACTAAAGGAGAAGAAAAAAAAACGTTGGCAATTGAAAAGGATAAAAGAGTAGATGGAAATATAAATAATGAACATTTTCCCACTGTTCAATTTTTTATTTCAAATATTTCAAACCAACACCCGCGAAGTATACAACATGGAATATAAAGTGAAAATCTTTGGCCGAGATGGTGCGCGCCACGGAAAACGAATGATCCTAATATGCTGTATTGAAAGTCAATCGAGAGGAAAGCGGGAAAATATATAGTAAAAGAAAGAGTGAAAAAGAGTTGAGGGGAGGGAAAGCAAAAAAGGGTGAGAGAATCGCAGGGTATTTTGCTGTTGGACGGAAGTAAAAGATCGCGTTGAATTCTTTCATGTTCATATTAATTCACAAAAATATTGCTTCTGTATACAGACATATACATAAAGATGTTGTGTATTTACTAGCCGAAACGGAGCAGGAAATTTATGTTCTACTTATCGTGAATGAAGTTGTGTTTGTTATCACGATTATTCGCAAATCAACTGTAAGAGGATTTTATTCTGTGATTAATTTTCTCAAGTAGTTATCACGTAATAAAAAACAGAAAGACAAAGGAAGGGAAAAACTATTTACAGTTGAATAAACAACTTTTCGTGAAATCTAAAAATTCACTGGAAAATTTCTATCTAATTATAATATTAATATTATTATTTAATATTTCAAAGAATTCATGACTCTTAAATATTTTCATCTATTCTAAATTGATTGGTAAAACCAATTAATATGCCCTTGAAATTTTTTGTTAGCAATTAGAATAAACAACACTGGTGTTCATGCATTTATAATTAAAGATTACTCATCAACACAACTTCAACGACGTTGAAATTGTAAATACGCCATATGATATGGCATGAACATGTATATACACGTTTTAAAATTCTCACAGCGAATGTGCGGTGATACACATGCAAACATTCACACATTCATGGATATCTCTATATGATACAATAGAATGAACACAAACATTTATATAGATACATATAAAGGAGAATCAGACACCGAATTGTGAATGCCGTAGCACGTAACACCTCGTTCGCTAGATTCGTGCACTTTGCACATAGTCTGGCTTCTTCCTTATAACTCCACTACCAACACACTTGTATGTTCGCTCCAGTTCATACCAATCTAGATATATATATAAACACATCTTAGTCGGATTATTACAAAATGAGGCCCAACAGTTCTATTTTGCATATATTTATAATTTGCTATTTATTCTCACTCGGTATCTTCCATTTTCTCATCAACTTCAACTTCAGTGCTATACAATAAAAAGATAAATAAATTAAAATATGTCATATCCTTCATTTTTTTGTCGCAGTAGCAATTTTTTCCTTCATCTCTACACATTGTGACGTTGCATATGATGAACTCGAATGAGAATAGCAATGAAAATATATACTAAAAAATAAAAGACAGTTTATAAAAAGGAATTCGATTAAATGCAATTTAATTACGAAAGTAATTTCGAAAGGCACATAAAAAAATATCATTTCTCTATTATTTATATAATATTAATGAAAATACTTCTGTGAATGTATTTTTAATTTCACAAAACAAAATAATAACAAACATGTCTTTTTTCGAACTTTTAAGTCAATTCAAATATTCAAATTATAAATTGCTTTAATATTTCTCCAAATGTGCAATACTTTCATTCGTTAGAAATTCACTATCTTCACAGTAGCATCATTATTAAAAATTTAAAAGTTTCAATTTCATAAAAATAATATAAAACCTCTTAACAAGCTTCAACTTCGCAACAAAGATCCGTAAAAGAATAAATATAAACTCTCCAATAAATATAAACTATCTCCCCATCCTCATTACTACTTACTATCAAAACATAATAACAATAAATATATATCTCACATATTTCGTCATCTCTCACAAAAGTTCTTTATATCCGCCTTCTATTATTTCGACTTTCCTACGTTTCTCGATACAATATAAAAACTGTAAAATATATCTCGTATATATTTTCACAATATCAAGAAATGTCTATTTTTTTTCACCTGATGAAAAGAGAAAAATCGGGATTACCATGACATGTTCATCTAGTGTCTGTTTGTGTGTGTGTGTGTTTAAATAAAAATATTCGAATTGGAAAAAAGAATAGATAAAAAATGTCCCTTGATATACATACACCATTATAAATAGAATCACCCGACGAAATGAAAGTGCAAGAGTTGAAGTATCGTATTTGCATTATGTATATATGTAATTTGAGTGACAGCATATATTGGTATATATAGTAATATATATAGTAATATATGTAGCAAGAGATATATCAAGAGAAATACACGGAATATACCAAGTGAGACGATCTCGCGCAGTAGAACTATATACACATAGATGTATAGATATATATGCGTTTATGATAGTCGCGATAATCGGCCGCTCATGGACACGCTGTGGCGCGTTGAGACTCTTGGAATTTCAAAGCGTGGACACACTGTCGTACACAAAGCGTCGGCTTGAGAGATGTGCTAAAGGGAATATGTACATATACGTACATTGTACAGTGTGAAACTAACAGAGAAAACAAGATGGACGAGATATAAAATAAAAGAGGGTGCAAGAGATAGATGGTAAAGTGAGAGAGAATTGTAGCGTCGCGTCTCGAGCTGATCTGCATTCGCTTTGACTTTTAAATTCTACGGACTGGATGTCTACGTCCGGCAATGTGAGAGTGCGACATACAACAGCTCTCACTCGAGACCCGGGGCCATTTCAAGTGTACTTTGTGTATATATTCCACTCTTCTCCTCTCTATCTCACCATCAAAACATGTATACATGCGTTCATGTGTGTACATAACGCGCACATATATGCTTACACTTTCTGAGAGAATATTTCCTTGGTAGAAATGACAGAGGGGTGCGCGAGTTGCACTTTCACACTTTCTATATAGTGGTTCTCTATGACGGGGCGCGTGTTCACGCCCTCGTTAGCATTGTGTCGACTTTTTAACGTTGCAAAATGTACGAATGACTTGGAAGTATTTTCTTTTCTTCTTTTTTCGGTCTTTTCTCTTACCTGCTTTCTTATTCATATTTTGTTCGTTCATTCTGTCTCTGTTATCTTTTTTCTTTTTTTCTTTTTGCTTTTTTTGCCCTACGCTTCTGTCTTTTTTTGTTTCTGTCGTGTTACACGCGTTGTGTGTACGTGTCAATGTCAAAATGAGCAGTCATAAAAGTTGATTTGATTTCAGGGTGAGGGATGTGAGAGTGTTAAGGAATAGAATTTATTCGACGTGAAAAATTCATGGATCTTATATGTATATGGGTGATATATATGAATGGGAAATAGTATGGAAAAAGAAGTGTATGGATTCTCTGGATATTACGTTTTGAAATTTAATTCACCACTATTTCAATATGTAAAGATTAGAAATGAATATTTTATGCATTCGTTATGTAAATGTATTGTATACTTTGTAGAATATTTTATCAAGTTTCTTTTTATATAAATATGAGTGTATCATACTGTGTATTCATATTGTATTGTGTATGCGTGTGTATGCATCCATAGTATCTACTGTCTTCCGGTTGATATGTAGACAAGTATTGAAGCGATCACTGTTAGATTCATGAGCAGAATAGGGACAGCGAGATAGAAGAGCAGACGATAGAGGGGAATTTGAAACAATCGACGCGCGTCATTCATCTCTGGTGGTGCTATTCGTTCACGGAAGGACGACTAGCCGATCATTGGATCACTTCCGGTTTTGGGTCAGAGGGCAATGGGAGAATGGATATTGTGATAGTATAACGAGCCACAGGTGCTGAATAAATTTTTTAATATACTAGTGAGGAGATAGAGAAAAAAAAATCATGCACACTGATATCGTTTTATTGTGAGACTTTTTTTTTGCATTAGCTTCCGTTGAATTTTTCATTCCATTTCTTTTTACCCTTATTTAATGCATCATAATATATGTAAATTTTATCATGATAAATTCAAATTTATCATGTTTATGAACAAATAGACTTGTTCGTGAAAATATGAAGTTTCTCGTAATGCTGCATATAATGTAAGAGGATTTAGCAATGGTGGATGCTGATAAAATTTCATATTAAAAACAAATTCGTTTATTCATGGAAAATTACATTTTTATGCTAAAAAATCAACACATTCGTGCAATTTGATATCATTTAGGATTTCTATCCTCAAAGTGGTTAGGGATAATAAAATGCAGGAAGGCATTAAAAAAAAGTTCGTCATTCGTAGAAGGAAATTTTGAGGAAATTGCAATTTGCAACGTATCAGCATATCTCGGTCAAGTCGTACCATTTCAATAACAATAATTCATACGAGAAAAAATTCACTTTGGAGGTTTTCAGTGAAAATAAAAAAAAATCCTTTTTTTTTAAATAAACATATTGCAACCCAATAACAATAATTAGCGTTACTACAATAATGTTATGTTCATCATGATGAATTCACAATCAAATGTGATTTATAAGAGTTTGACATAGAAACGTGTATCGATTTGAATAATTAAAGGCGATGTAATAGTCTACCGAAAACCTTTAATTTCAATTTTAATCGAATATATTTTTTGTTACAACAAGAATAGATATTGAACATAAATATAATGATCACTCCAATGAATTGACAAGCAACAAATTCTTTTCCTGTTATTCAAAATCAATGATATATAGTTGAAGTAGTTGAAGTCTTGATACAGTCAGACAAACACGAGACACAAGCATCTCTGGCGTCAATCGATAAAGTCAAAGAGTGGGAGGAGGAGTAAAAGTAGATTCGACCAAGCATGCACAAGACCTACATTCATTCCATCTCCGTTTCTCTCACACCATCATTCATAGCCTTTATGTTTTACTACGATGAATTCGTCTCCTAAGTTCCAAATATAAACCCAAACGTTAGTCATGTAAATAAATAGATGACATACAGGTACACATAATCACTCTTTGCTTATAACCTGACCCTCTTTGGTGAGTGCTCAAGGCCTAATGAGGCGAAACATTCGCCCTAAGGTGAGGTCTACAGTTCCCATCTCACTTACAATGTGTCGCACACTATCCGCCCACTTTTGTACACACATACACACAAAACCACCCCTGTTCTTCCTTTATACGAACAACGCGTGCCATTCCAGAGTTGTTCGCATTTAGACCAACCAAAGAGAATGAACATAGGGTGAAAACGCAGAGGGACGAAGGGGAATGAGAATCTGTGGAGGATCTGTATAAGTAAAAGTATAATGGCACACATATACTCATACAACGTACGGATCGATTGCGGGGTCGTAGGGCGACGAGAACGAGCGAGAGAAGGTCTAGTACAGTGTGTGGCATCTGCGTTCAGCGTACGAACAACAGAATCTGGTAGAGGGGATACGAAATTGCACGAAAGCAAACGGAACTCGAAACGAACAGGAATAGTGAGGTGGTGAATGTGTTGGTTGCGTTCAGTTACACTCTGCAGCGCACCCTCTATAATTTCCCCACCGGCAATTTTCGTATTTCCCCTACGATAGAGGAATCTCTTGCCTCGACTGTGCGGGTCAGTCAATGGACGGCCGGCGCAGGTGACATCGTTTATTTTTTTATGTTACGTATGAGTTATGAAAAATTTTATGTGGAGAATCTTTTTCAGAGATGTTACTGCGAAACGTTTGCTTTGTGAATGTTTTTTTATTCTTCATTGACAAACTTTTTGTTATTTTTTCACTATTATTAATTATTTATGACGATAATTAAAAATGGTCGAATCGAATGCGAATGTCAATTGACAGAAAGTTAATACACTCTTCACTATTATCAGGTAGAAGGGCTGGGAAAGTTAGGGAATATGCGCTGTAGCTAGTCACAGTGAGGAGCAATTTTACTACGGTGGCCGATGACTGCCGAAGTCGTACGAACAACATCAAACCGTTGCGCTGAAATTGTAGTGGGAGAGAGTAAAGCACGCGCGCGCGATCAACGAGTGGAGGAAACGCCGATATCGGGCGGGAGAGCGGTTGGTGGTTAGTCTTGCAAAAACAAGATACCAGCGTTCCAGTAGCCCGGTACGAAGCGTCCAAAACGTGTCACGTGGTCGCAACTTCATGACGTATCACAATTGTTGTCTCATTTTGCGGCTACGTTCAACACACTATTCATATCACGTGTGTGACGCGTGACGTTTGAAATTTTAGGGATAAATGAATGACATTCGATATTATGGTGATAATTTTTAATTCATTACGTTTTTCATTTATATCAATTTATTTTTCTCTTTAAATTTCTCACTTTTCATCTCGTAGTTATGATAAAAATATTTGAATTGTTCGAGATCTCAGGGTGCATTTTAAAATAGAATTTTACTGTTATCGTTATTTCTTTTCGATAAATAATAGAGTGGTGGAATAAAATTTGATATTGTATCCAATTATGTTACCATAATTTTCACAAACAATTATATATCTAATTAATTTTTTATTCCAAAAGTAATTTGGAATTTGTCTACATTAATTCGTTGATTAGATGACACTGTTTACATGAACATTAATTTTTTGGATAGAATCCTGTGTTAGAAATTACATTTTTCCTATCATATTTTTCGAATGAAATAATTGTTTTCAGTAATAAATAATTATCATGCAATACTTGGAAAACTCGCAAGATATTTCTTCCTTCTTCCGCAATGGCATTGTTTGAAGAATCTCATGTTACTCCAACTGCATTGATATACGAGATTCCTACGAGAATCATCTCATGACACAAATACGCATGTAACTGTCAGAGAAATCCGCGAGATTTCCCTCTGAATTGAGTTGTCATTCCGACGATTCTACGTGGTCGTGTCAAATTTATCAAACATTTCTCATGCAGTTGACAGTTTATTTGTTGGTCGATGTTCAGTATAAGTCATGAAATCTCGATAGTGACTTTATAGAAAAATTTGAGGTTTGATTTGTAGTCAATTCAAACGAACAATTAATTGCTGAGCTTTATCGTTTTTGGATGTTCAATATAATCATAAGAATGTCTTTTACTCTAATCGAACAATCAACACAATTTATTAACGTGATGAAAAGTAAGGAGTGATTTTACTTCAAATATTTTTTACATGCCTTAATGCATAAGTATAAATTATTTTGTGAATTAGATAGATGTTCAGACACATAAAGTTACTGTGAATTGCCGTTATTACCACTGAGGTTGTGCGAGTGAATTCGTCAGTTGAACGTGAGCGTCATGGGAATCCAGTGGTCACTATGACTCTATGGTAAATTCTCTTGTGACTCGTTTGACTGTGATTTATTTTATGTTTGCGTTCTGAGACCCGAATGAAAGTGATAACTGACAAGAAAGAAGGAAAGAGAATGAGAGTAGTGCTACGAAAAAAAATAATATTCAAGGCCCCAGGTGCAATTCTGGTTTATTAATTAAACGTGCACTAAAGAAAAAAAGTATAATAATAATAGTATCTGCAGAATTATGATTAACTCTGATTAGTAATTATCATCCACTGGGAATACGAAGGATTTGCTGAATACGACTGCAAATTTCACGCGAAGATTAGCTTTCGTCGCTGATGGAAATTTAATCTTTCATGATAACGTTTTAATTCATTATGAGGTACGTGTTGCGATTCAATTAATCATGAAGTAATATGTCATAATTAACACGAAGAAAATGAGTTTATTATGAATCTAAATCATTCAGGCAGTTATCAAATGAATAACTTGACATTTATACACATTCAATTGTTCATAATTGATTGATTGAATGGATTGAATTTTATTCGGCAGATTTCTTCTCATAAATGTTGATATTTGAAACGCAATTGAATTCACTGTCGATTGTCATTCCAATATAAAAAACTCAATGAATGCTTTTTATATATCTGTATAAAAACTCTGCCTCGACAGTGAAGATTTATGTTTGTGGTTGCGGAAAATTAAAAACTTTCAATTGCGTATATAAATCTGTTTATGACTACGATGCAATTCATTCATTCAATTTATTTATTTTTATCCCCCCTCTCTCGCTCTTGTCGTAATACCTTTACTAGTCGAATTTTATTATTTTCTCTTCACATTGTCGGATTATCAGTCACATCAGTTTCAAATATCTGTCAACAACGATAACAACAAAAATATAAAGTATATAAATAATTGTAAAATTTATCTCTGATTTAATCATTAGTTCTATTCAACTTTGAAATATTGTTTCGTGAGTGTGAAAGTGATGTAGCCGTGAAAGTGATTATGGTATTATAAAGGTCAGACAGCGTGAATTTCTCTGAGAATTCATATTGGTAGATGGGTCGAAGTCATGTTAAAAGGAGAGCGAGGATCTGGTTTACTATTCAATCGAGCAGAAAGCATGAGAGACGATTTCTCTTGGATGCTTATGTGCACATTGATGAAGGTCATACATACACACGTACATACATATATTCATACAATCTGTAGTCTCCCCTTTATTGGCTTTGTTACATTGAGTAGACTCTTGCGATGCTCTATACATGTACAGTAGTATAACCCGTGCGATTTTCACCAATCTCCACTGGTGCTACAATTTCCATTTTTCGGAGGCTGTACAGCAATCTATATGTACATACACTCGGGTTTAGTTTATCCTCCGGCGTGTTTACTCGAGAGGAAACTTGATTTTCCTACCTACTTTTTAATATTCATCAACGTTTTCCTGTCCAATGAAATTCGGAATAGAATAAAAAAATAAAAAATAGAATTCAGATTGAAAATATACGACAAATTTTTTTATTGATCTTTCATTATTATTTGTATTATGCTCATCAATAATATTAATATTCATACGATTTTTCATCGTAGTTCAATTCTCTGAACATAAAAAAATTTAGGTCAGTAGTTTATATGAATAATCACTCTTCACGTGAGTGTGTCTTATTAATAAACCGAAAAATCACAAACTCAAAATTTAAACAAAAGTTTATGAATGTGTGACGGATATTTTTATTTAACTGTGGCTATTTCTTCCGAACAATTGTAAGATTGCTCTAGCGCTTTAGAAAACTCGACCAGTTGTGTTTCCAATATCTGAAATTTGTTTTTTTCACCTTAATATTATCATTCATTTATGGAACATTATTTCAAACAGCACAAGGAATATTCTACCACTATTAGCACAATAATAATAATATTGTCAATTAATACCAATATTGCTACTATGATAATATTATTTGAAATTATGAAAATTCATCACTGAGTGCTCAGTAAATGAACAACATTTTCCGATGTTATTTTTAAAATAAATTTTCTACATAAAACATCATGAGGTAGAAACATCAATAATATATAATTGCAATGTGAAAAGGGCGAGGCTTTGATCTACAAGGTTTTTTTTTATTTTATCATTTTATTTTTCATTACTGGAATGAAAATGAGAAGGAAATGAAGAGGAAGAAAAAATAAAATGAATTACGTTTCACACTTAAATATTAAATATATAAAACACCATTGATATAAAAGTAACGAAGCAACGAAGACGACGCTCGTTAGTCAAGCTTTGAATACATTTTTCACGCTTCTCAATTTCAATATTTTTCCGTGCTCATGCATACATATATATATATATATATGTATTAGTTATAACTACTCGTGATGTCCGCTTTTGGCTTGAGGCATCGTTGGTACGCGTATAACGAAACGTGGAACAAAGGAAGGTAAGAATGAGAAGAAAATAAATGCCAGATGTCGAGGACGAGGAAGGATATGTATTTATACGTACATAAATATATATACGTTCATGAACAAGGATAGGATAACTGTAGAGGAGTAAGAGCAAGGCAAGACTTGACAGTTGCATCCGTACAAGAGTACTCAATGCTCGTTTATTTCAAGTTTTTTGTCCCTTCTCTTTCTTCTGTGTCCACCCTCCCATCTTCATGTGCTTCACTAACTCTGATTCTCCTTTGCTCTCTTTCTCATTCGCTTCGTATTTGACGTAGAATTGTGCGAGACAGTGCATTGATAAAAGTTGAGCGAGCGCAGTGTATGAATTTACGATTTACTGCTGCTGATATTTTTGAATTAATTTTCCATTTGTATAAAACTGCATTTTTTTCCTGTACAATTGCAGCTATTTTCTCAAACGTTTTTCATTTTTTACTTTTTGTTTCCGGTACACAGTCAATGAGTTAATTTATGATTGGATGATAAAATTTTGATTGTATTCATGAGATTTTAATGGATTTGTTTTTTCATTTTTTTCTAATTTATATTTGTTACAGAGTAATTTATGAGTGCATGGAATTTTTGTTTGTTTGTTTATGGCGTTTTTGGAAGGGTATTTTTGTTTTTATTCTCACGTTTATAATGCGCGTTGAGAGATATATTTTTGACGATTTAAATCTCCATACGAGAAAAGGTAGGAATGAAGTATGTAAATATTTTTTTTGTCGAAAATTTTTTTAAATTGAGATTTATTATTCATTATTTGACGAGTATACCCAACTGTATGGTACTCAGGGGGGTAATTAAGGTGAGATGAAATATTCATCGTGTAATGTGAAGTCTTTGGGTTGTTTGAAAAAGAAATTCATGAATGTATTCGTGGAGTTTTATCTTACGACTGTATTTAAATAATTTTCAACCACAATGAAAAATGTCATAAGAATTCATGAGAATATTATTATGAATAATATATATTGAATACGAAGAGAATCGTATTCAATCTGCTCTCATTTTCAACTATTTTGTACAAAAAAATATTATACAGCTCATCTTTTTCTTTCAATAATCCATTCAAATTCAGTGTATAGAAATAAAATTCCAACGTACATAAAAGGCGAGAAATATAATTTACAAGGTTGAAGTAGTGATCTTTATATAGGAAGCGCCAAAAAACATTCATATATATGATTGTACGCAATGCAGTTTGGTGCTTGCACTTGGCCCAAAAGTGCACTTGAAAAAGTAATTAGCATAATAAATTGGCCGTGGTAAAAATTAAAAAGAAAAAAAGAAAGAAAGGGAGACAGAATTTTCAAGCAATGCGTTGAGAGGTTTAAAATGTCCCAGGGTAACGACGTGCCGTGATTAGAGCACAGGTGGACAAAGAACGCGCATGACTGCATGGACAGCAATAAATATATACATAGAAATATTAATGATGTATACTTATACTGCAAAAGAATTGATGAAGCTGACGTTAATGAGACCAGAAATGTTGCAACCTTTGCAATGATGTGCTTTGTGACTGATTAAAATTCGTCGTTAATGTTATATAACACAAAAATAGTTTTTCATTTTTTTTTGTAACAGTTTCATTGATTCATTTCCCATTCACCAAATTCAATTGGCAATTCGAATCGCACATGATCATTTGATCAATCACAAAAGTGTTTCCAAATTTCGGTGTAGCGATTTCTGATATAGAACGAAACGAATGTGAACTCGGACGATTCTCTTCTTCTTGATTAAATTCTGCGAATGTTTCTTTCCTTAATTCTTTCAGTTCTTATTTCTTTTATTGTCAGTGACAGTTTTAGTTGGAATTTTTTTTTCTTCCATTTATGGTCGGTACATTCTATTATATTCTATGAACAATTCTATTTCCCTGATTTCCCTCGGGTATTTTTATTTGTGATAGCAAAATAATGAATGAACGTTGAAATATTTAATCACCGTTTGGGATTTGCTTCCACTTTTGCTCATCGTCCTCCAGTAAATATTTTTCAACAAGTCCATAGATAGAATTTTTTAATAATACACTCATACATCAGTATGGATAGATTATACATGAGCTCAAAGTGTTTTTCGATTATTATTTCAGTTCTACTCTATTCAATTAACCAGAATTCCATTAAAACAACGTAAATATGAGAACTGAAGTCTGCAATATTTGTAACATCTCGTGAAATTCCATTTCAATATCAGGGGAAAATCTAATTCTTGAGTTGATTAAGTTAAACAAGGCAGAGCTATTTCTTCTAACAAATTGTGAATTGATAACAAGAAATGCAACTATAAACAGATGCGTAAACTAATGTCA
Organism: Meteorus cinctellus; assembly: GCA_030523045.1. Taxonomy (NCBI): domain Eukaryota; kingdom Metazoa; phylum Arthropoda; class Insecta; order Hymenoptera; family Braconidae; genus Meteorus; species Meteorus cinctellus. The sequence goes on along the minus strand of JAPYZF010000016.1, from coordinate 330,023 downwards.
TTCAGTTGTGTCCTGTTGTCTTAAATGATGCAGCATTGTGTGTGTAAATATGAAGTTAGTGTAATATATGACAACTGGAATTACCACACTGTAATGTCACAGGATCGTCAGAGAGTACCTCAACGGTACGACTTGTGTGTCATGTTTTGTTCATGCGAATTCCGTAAATACACACGAACAATTTGCAGCATCCACGTGTTCCTCCAGCTGTTACAAAACCACTAATGTATCTATATACATATATATATTTAAGTATATGTGTTCATTATACGCTAGCAATTGTCTATTTAACAGTCTGGAAAATCTCCATGAATTCTTCACCAACAAATAAATAAATGAATAAATAAAGTGTTCATCTTCCTCTTCTTCATAGTAATTATACAAGAATAATGCTTTTTCATAGTGAATGGTAATACTCGTATATAATGAGTGAAATAAATTGCACCGAGGAATTAATTTTGTAATTTCAATGCAACAGACAAATATTTATATTCAGTTGCGAAATACGTTTTTAATTACATCCCGTTGTCATGCAATACATTGTAAAGTAGAAATTAAAATGAAAGACGCAAAACTAGTTGAAAAATATTTTTTTTATCATTTACATTTAAATCTAAATATTTCAAAAAGTGTCTGGAATATAAATTTTTATTTTCATAAGTACATTCACGTTGGTATACGTAAGTGAAGGGACGGATTTTTTTTTCAATCTTACACCTGTGATACACAGATATATACAGTGGAGATGAGAATAAACAGAAGAATGGTCGTGGTAGCTTAAGGCTGTCATCCATAATAAAAATTATACCTGTGCAAACGGGTTTCTCTGCGCACTTGAAATCCTAAAATATCGTCTTAAATGTTCGAGTAAACCGTAGTGTGAGGAAAAGAGGAAAAACAAAATTCGAGGGTGGAAATGGGATCAGGGCAAGTACGAAAGTCGGACGGGAAAAAAAGTGAAGAGAAAAAAAACGTCGTTTCGCAATCGCCTCCGGGCTATCCCTGTTTTTTTAACTCTCTCTACTTCACCTTCCCGCTCTCTCACTCCTACTTTTACTAGATGACTATTCCTCTATATTTTTTATTTTATCTCTCATGGTCTCGTTCGCGCAAACTCTAGATTGTGCGCTTGCTCACCTCGCTAACTTTCTCATTGTCCGCGACACATTTGACAGATACTCTACCACATTAATTTCATTTTTATTTTTATCACAATTCATGGATCTGAGCAATTGCCCAGCACTTTTATAATTCTTCTCGACACAACGCATATATTTATCTGTGTGTGGAATTTATCCGCATGTGAATGGGAACGACATGAGTATTGATGTGTGTATAAATGGGAAAATAATTTCTGTAAAACTTCTGTCGACATTTGAATTAAAATTCTGATTTAAAATCGGCTCATTTGAAATGAAACAGCTTATGGATGACGGTAGAAGTGATTCATTCTGTAAATTTAATATTCCTCAAACTAATAGATCTACAAGAAGAAAAAAAAAAAGAATTTGAATAGAGGCTGTGGACGGTTTCCGCCGAGAAATATCAAATTAAAAATCCGTATTTAAACGCTAGTGCATAGGGGATAAATGGTACTCTTGGATTTTAATCTGCATTTTTTTTTAAGACTGATGCACTGAAGGTTCATGATGGGAGATTATTTGATGTACTTCCAGAACGGTGTAAACTTGGCTATAAAAAAAATTGAAAAGATCTTAACCATCATCTGCGTTATGGAGATGAGTAAATATTCATAAATCTTACAAATCTCACTGATGAATTTAAGCCGGTATTTGCACACTTGCAAATGTCTGAAATCTATTTATAAAAAGGAGAACACTTGTTGAGAAATTATGATTATATTCTAAGAGTTCAAAATTTTTTGTTGATGAAAATTAAAAAAATTAATCCCTTTTGATTAAAATCGGGGGATTTTCCAAAATTAAAATCAAAAAATGTGTTTATGCGTTATCGTCTTCACAGAGTGAACTTGATAACTTCCGATCAACTTAAGTTCATAAATTGTTGACGTGCTACTTTGATCAATGTTCAGGTCATGATGTAAATTTTCTTTTCCCTATTTTCATCATCCAACATGACAGTTTCTTAATTATTCATTCCGGACTCTCTTTCTTTTTACTAAACTCAAACGCTTGGCCTGCTCTAGACAAAGTGACATATTACCGTCAATTTTTAAAGTTTTTTTATGAAATATCGTAGATATATCTTTTAAAAGTACATACTTTCACAGTGTGCAAGCGAAGAGCCGATTATTTATCCTGTCACAGTAGTGATCTCCTCCAAGAATATAAAAAAGTCTTGAATTAAATATCAATTCACTTTACCACACTGATGTGTTTTACAAAATGAATGAAAGAGGGAAAGTGGCTTAAACATGAAAGCAGTTCAATTGAATTCAATGTAAAATTCATTTATTTCATTTATACAGATGATTTAACATTCAATTCAGCTTCATCATAATAAATGATTGAAAAGCGAGAATTTTCGTATGATTAGAATTCGAATTGCTCATGAATATATTTTTTATAGTCAGATTATATATAGTGACGAAAACTTTTATCAACGACAGATATTTCAACAGGAGAATCTCACATCTTCCCATGGCGTAACAATCTCTATATATGTATACACATACACATATAAAATACAGAATCCCTCGAGTTTACCATCAAAATATTTTCCGCAAATGCTCTAGAAAGTTTCGATATTGTATAAGAGATAAAACAAAAAAATCCACCAACAAAAAAAAGGAATACACAGTAGAAAAAAAACCTTCTCTCGGTTATTCCAGCCTTTTTTCTACTCTTCTTCTTCTTCAATGAGACTGCTTGTAACAAGACTCAAAGTTTTTCCTTTTCATGAAACTCGAGTAAATATCGCTGTGCAAATAATTGAATATGTACTGATGAAAAACAAATAAGAGAAGAAAATGTACATAATTTTTTATTCAATTTATTAAACTTATTCATAATGTCAACGAATAATTTTAAGATGTTCATTGGAAAAATAATAGCGGGAAATTATGTGATTGAATGAAAATATAATAATTGAAAATTTTCTCTCATTTAAAAACAAACAATGAATGGAGGGAAGAATTTTTTCTTTTTTTTTCAATTCAGTTATGTCATCACTATCTATAATTCAGCTCTTGGGCATTTTAGTAGAACTACTGTAGGTCGGATGCCTGACTCACAATGTCCTGTCTCATTCATCAAACTCATACTATGTATGCATATCTATTCACATGGATGTGTACATAGATGCATCATATATGTAAAGTTATATTATAGCCACATACACCTTTTAAACATATAGATTTGTTTTAGATCCTACATGGCAACTGAACGTAAAATTCAACGGCTTTATCGTTACAAACTTCCTCGAGTTTTGATCCCCAAATTACGCTCGTAAACTCTCTATCAATTTTTAATACGTCTTCAACTAACTGAACTTTTGCGCATATACGTTCAACTGAATTACGATGTAACCACTCATATGAGAGAATTTATGAGCTCCCGCCACACAGATATTATTTAAATCTACTTTTATTGATTGAACACAGTATTTGTTCATCGAAAAGAATATAGAAAATGTTTTAGATAGTAAATAAAAGTGAATTCGGATGAGATTAATTTCAGCATGAACAATTATCTCGAGTCAATTTTTCGTAAATTAGAGATGAAACAAATCAGTGTAATGATCGACAAAAAAATGTGGTCAATCGCCATCAATATTCTTGTTCCACATTATATTTGATTCCACTCTGTTCTCATGACAGTTCACTAGAGCGCAAAAATTATTTACTCGATGATTCAAGTGAGCATTTAGTGGCTTCAAACTATTGAAAATTCCGCTTGTCTGACTGATGTGAATCGATAAAATCCGATTTCGTGGTTGATGACTGTTTACAAATATATTTCATGTGGAATTTATATTGCGATCAACTCCATCGCTTCGTCCCTTCATGCGTCAAATATATAGGCACATAGTTGTCCGAAATATTTTAAAATTTAATATCATAATTATACATGTGATAAAAATAAAATTGTTGATTTCTGTTAATTCAAAAACACTATCAAAGGTATTGTGAGAATTTTCTGTACACTTTATTTAAATTATTCAGTTCATTAATAGCTGTGTCTAAAGTAACTGACATATTGCATTATTTGCGAAGATTAATTTCTTCTCTCTGAAATATTGAACTTTATTAACACAGTGGAGTTTTAAACACTCTTTATATGAGAATTTTATCGGAAGAAATATAAACAATAATTAGAATAATTAAAATAAAAATGCGCAAAAGTACAGGAGTTATGTCAAGGAAGAAGCTAACAAAGTCCTTTATGATGATGATGATAAACCTTTAATCTAAAAGATAAGTGCACATATGTTATCACTTCAAACGGTTCATACATGAGATGCCTTTGGCCATACTGCAGCACTTAGAATTTTCTTGCCAAAAGGCAATTTATTTCTCATCAAGTCGGATATTCATGTGAATAAAACTGAACAAACTAATGCGCACCGCTATTTACACGCAAAAAATTGAAATCTCACAAAATTGCCATGTCCTATTAAAATTTGTCTTTTCAAAAGTTATAAAATAAATATTTTCCTTTCGATAAAAATCAACATTTCATCAGAAAGAAAAAAACTTGCACTACACTTTTTCCATCAACTTTTTTCACCCTTTCTACCATGTCTAACAGTAAAGAAGAAATTGAAGAGAAAAGAAATGATGTTTTTTCAACAACTTATCGTGACATTTCTTCTCAAACTTGTACTCAGTAGTTCAAAATATCAGCTCACTTTTATTTCTCTTTTCTCTATTCTTTTTTTTCTTCTCTCAAATATTACACATAAAAAATTTCTCAACAATACAATAATACTACGAACTGTCAAGTTGTCTTAACAAGCAATGCTCCCTCATCATTCGCAATGAGGCAATGATCCTCGAGCCTCACTTCCACACATTGACGTTATATAGCACTGGCAATGGCACAAGTGGTATGTCTCATCACCGTAATCTCTATCTCATCCTCTTATATCTTCCCTTTTCATTGAATGTCATGTACTCTATATAACAGTAAAATTAATTGGATCCTTCATTTTTGTCACACTCGGTGGAACATTTTTCCTCCTCGTATTTATTCAACCAAACATGTCATATGCACTTGAATCGTTCCAGTTATTATTTCACTCTGGTGCATTTTTTCAAAGTGATATGTTCATACAAAAACTTGATATGACGTGTCATTATATCTATTATATGCAATGTGTCGCGTCAAATAAAGTGGCTCACGAGTAATAGAAGAGAAGAAGGAAACACTGCGATAGAAATGAGTGTGAGAAGGATGAAAAAAAAAGATGTAAAGAGAAGAAAGTATATGGGAGAGTAATAGAAAATTCGCAATTAAAACGTAATGGCCAGTGAGGCAATTCCAGTATATACACATATGTACGCATGTATATGGACGAGTAAAAAATTACCTTTTTTTTTCAAGTCGTAATTGGACGTACCGGAGGGAACTTTGATGTTCACGTCAGTGTCAACCCAGTTGGAATTCACGGTAGAGTTGCAAATGCATCGTATCATTTGGAAAAGTGAAGGAAAAAAATACTAAAAACATAAATGAAGTGAATACATTTTTTTCTCTATTTCATTCATTCTTCCATTCTAAATTTATGTACTGCGTCATAATTAAGACTTGGCTGTTGGCAGGTTAATACAAGCGCTTAGGTTTTTCTGAGTATGTCGTGTTCATTTTTCACCGCCTCTTTTCCTGCACTTTCCATTTAAATTCAACGAAAAAAGAAAGGAGAAAAAAAAGAAATTTTCCGTATTTTACCTGTTCCGCATTTTTTTCACCTCTTTGCGTATTTTTTTTTTTTTTCTATTTTACTGTGTGCTGTATACACCTGTGTATTTTGTTAAACGAATTTTCTCTACGTTGTTTTGAAAATATACTCACTGATTGTTTGTTCTTTATTTTATTCTGTGTACATGGGTGAGTGGGTTTTTTTTCATATACTCAATATTCATTGCCATATATATGAGTGAACTGGATCATTATTTTCGTCATTGACATGTGGAAATTGATTTATCAACGATATTTTTATCGATATTACTTTTATACGCGATAATTATTGCGATAATAATTCAATAACAATATGCAACTTGTTTAATTTATAATTTTTTCAGCCATCGTTGTTGTTATAACGAAAACATAGCATTTGAATTTTTATGTTTATTTGTTACCAATAGAAAAATCTGTAGCCAATAAATGGACCATTTCCAAAATGGAAACGAGCCAACGTTTTATATGAGTGTATGTATTGTATCGAATAGTGTGTACTGTGCCGGGCCAATGTTATCGAATCTCGACGGTGAGAAATTACGATACAAGGCTCACAGTATTTTACAAAACAAAATTGCAAATATTTTTGTTATTTTTATCATATTCATGCATTCCGATTGGAAAAAATTTTTTAATATTCCAAATATTAAAATAAATATCGATGCAACTTCAATTCTATGGAATATCGATTTCAAAAGTGATTCACAATTTTAATAATAATCACGTTCATTTTATAAAATGTTTAACGTCAGACATTCTAATTGAATCAATTGTGGATTATTCGTGACAGATCAAACATTTGATGTGATATTTAGTGCGAAAAAAAATTGATTACACCTCACGTAATTCATATCAAATCAATTTCAGTACTGTAAAATTATTTCTACTTCATAACCAAATACTAAAGGTTCAGTGAATCTAATATTGAGTAGAGAGCTGCACAAATAAGTAAATCTACAAAAATTGATGGACAAAACAAGAGAAATAAATATATATTCGAATATGATGAAATGAAAAAATTTTATTTACGCGAATAATTCAAATACGGTCAACTACCACCGGAACAAATTCGACATCAAAAGCAGACGAGTTATATAACGCAGAGAAAAATGTCCCATAGAGTTCCAGTATGCAAAAGAATTATTTGCCTCAACTCATCAATTTTTCTGTCATAACAAAGACCACAAAAAAAAATTTCAACATTCATACTCGTTCGTGACATCATAACTTTCATATCACTGAATATTCCCAAAAGAAATTCAGTCAAAATTCTCAAGAGAAAATAACGAAACTTTCGAACTTTCATTCATTTCTCATCTCTAACCATTTCTATAATAAAAATGTGAGAGAAAAGTCAAATTTTTCAGATCAGCGCGCTGATGCTTGCGCAATATACACAAATACATTTTCCTTCTCCTTCACTGTAAACCATATGATGTCATAAAATAAATGTTCATGATATTATACGAAAGGACATGAGATGACGTTTCACGTCTAACTCCTGGCGGTTCTTGAGGGAATAAAAAGCAGATAAAGATTATTTTATTATACCTCTATATAAGTACCACAGAGTAATATAAATCGCTATGCATGCACACATACGAATCCAAAGTGAAGAAGAACTGCAGATTATATATTCATTTTTGTCAAGAATAAAACTTCTTTTATTATTGTACAGAAAATAACTTGCAGAAATATTCAAATTCTTTACCTTCAAAATATGTAGATAAATTCATGTATATAACTGTGCTGTATATTCATATATATCTGTATGTATACACACATATACAAATGTGTAGCAGAGCTGATAGCCGTTAGAAATTGGAATCGACGTAATGCAATACTGATAAGTAATTATGATCGGCGAGTATTTTGTCCAGCAGTACATATATCTATACGAAGAGGAGCGAGTCAGTTTATACTACTCGCTCGACAAACCCTCGACGTGAAATCGCCGGTAACTTCCGTCCTCTCTCTCTCTCCCTCTGTCACTGCCCATGGCTCCATTCCCATATTACATATATATATGCTCCAGTTCTCCCGAACACCGTGCTAAAACACATCGCAAGTGATTCATTTGCATTCCAAATTATAATTGCGTACTCTCGTGAAATTAATTGATAATAGAATTAGAGACGTCCATGAGACTCGAATTTCAAAGTTGCAATTACATCATGTATAAATGTTTGGAGATAAAATTTTTATCGTTATAAATAAAAGTAAATTACAATCAATTCGGTTATCTTTATATTCTTGCAATTGAAATTATTCTGATGGAAAAAAAATTTATTTGAGTATTTCACTGTATTTTATCTCATTTCATTTTACCAAGAAATTTTATATTTCTTTTTCACTTCGATTGCGATTATATTCGTCAAATATTCCAATATGAAATTATTTTTGCAGCCTTATCAATATTTTTTCTTGATTAAATGACTACAGTTTAATCAAATGGTTGTAGTAGATATTATTCGATCAAAGCTGTAATAATCCTTGAGGATATTTCATGAAATTAATTCCCTATTGAATTATTATAAATTCATCATCACGTACTCATACAAATTTTCCTCTGTTAAATCGCAAATCTTCCAATAATTAGTATTTACCCAATCATTGGAAATGTCAAACGTTTATTGGATAAATATATATTCACATGGATAAACATTTGGTGCATAATTAATATGGAGATCAATAAATCGAGGTTGTTTTGAGATAGAATATTACCATCGACTGATCGTTGGTGCGATATGCCATGACAATCACATTCGAATATAATTATGATTAGTTGCGCGTGTGCACAAGACCGTTTCTAACTGCACTGAACTACATGACCAGAGTGTATGTACAGTAGACATGTGCATATATACACATATATATATATACATGTATATATGATAGACTGGTGTATGAAAACCATGGCAATATTCCCTTATGTCTTCACCACAGAACATAACCAATCGTACTGTTTAACTGACCAACATTCCAGCAGTGTCTCATCGACAGTCCGAACATGACTGTCCATTCGACATTATTGCTATTGATTCGTCAGACAGGAAAAAAAAATCAATCCATAATAATAAATTGAATTTTCGAGTACCAAAACTCTAGAGAAAACATCAATGTTCATGCATTTCTGAAATGATTGAGTTGTGATGAGAGTATGAAAAAAAAACCCATGACATTCATGAATTACTCTCATTTGAAAAATTTTACATATAGAAAATCAATCAAACGATTTAATGACACGACCGCAACATGTTGAAATATTATTGAAGCAGATGAGTGCACTTGATTTGATTCCAATCGAGAATTTTATATATTTTTTTTTCCAAACAAATTAATTGCGGTTTGTCTTATTTAATTTCATGTCAAAATTCGTGATTTCTTGAAACAATTTGGCAGAATATTATTTCATTGCACGAGCATTTCAATCAATAGCTCATATAACTTTGTCAATATAAAGTTTCTGACAGATTGATGTATTAATTGTGTAATATTTCAGTACACAAAATTGTTTAATTTCATTTTATTAAATAATTACAAACGCAACTGTTCCATTTTGCATTCTCTCTCTGAATTCAATATATCCATTATTATTTTATTTTACGGTTGCTTGCTCGACAAACTAATTGTTCGATAACTAAAGACCTTCAGCAGTGAGGCATTCACTAAACTCTTGTCACAAGCATGCAGGCGCAACGTATTATATATACGTACGTATATATATGCACATATATAATACATTATGTATGTATGTATATATATACGAGTGACAACAGCGCGACGAGAGTGGCGCCAAGCGGTTAAATTGAATCGGACCCACGAGGATCAAGGGATTAATGACACAATAGCTCGCGTCCACCAATTAGTTTATTAATTGCACTCAACCTTGCTGTTATTTTACTCCCCAAGTTATATAACTTAAAATACATGGATATAAATTACCAATTTATATTCACAATATTTATATTAATTGTTCATAACTATGATACATCCGATTTTATTTACACAAATCATTATATCTTGAATGTGTTGCAAATAACTTTATAATTATTATGAAAATACATAGTTGGAATGAGTAGAATGTTTTGTTGATTGCAATTTAATGTTGTAATTATGTGACATATATATAACGATATTACATATACATATATATATTTTTTTTTGCTACTGAAGCTGTTCCGTTAGCATTTTCTCTCTCATTTTCTCCTCAATTACAACTGCGTAGATATAAATGTATGTCTGTAATGTCTATATATATATAAATAAAACGGTGGCCGCGTTGTCGAGTGGAACGCCGCTTTTCCTCCTGCAGCCAACTCGAAATTCCACGAGAGCCCATGCTGCAATGTCGAAAGGTGAACGACAAAAAAAAAGTAGGGAGGGAAAAAAAAAGAAAAATGCAAATGCAATTAAGCTCCGAGCACCCGAGACTCGAGCGCTTCAACCCTTCACCCATTTTATTCGCTTGCACTTGCACCCATACTTGGTCCTTACAATCCTCCACGCCTCTCTTCATCTCTTCTTTCATGTCCTTTCTTTCTCATCTCCACTACCGTCACCACTTTTATATCACAGTCGTTGCACACTACAGACTATACTGAGTTTTTTTTTATTTTTTAGTATTTTTCATTATTTCTTCATTTGTCCTTCAAAATGTGTCTTTGCACACGTCATTCATACTTTTGTTGCTATTCACGTCAATTTTTATAATTCTTCTTTGGTTTGTATTCGTTTTTTTTTTGAAGGGAACATTAAACATTGTTTTATTTATTTCAGTCTATTTGTTTGTCCATTTTGTTTAGAAAGTGACACATTTTTTTTGTAGTAAGTGAAAGGATTTTACAAAATGGTTTAGATTGAAACTGGAAGTTTCCATGTTGCTGAACTATTATATTCAGAAAATATATAAATGCTAACTTTGGCATTATCAAAAGTTGGATTTCGACATGAGAATACATTGTCGTTCAACAAATATTGATTTAGTGTATGCAAATATTGAATTCGCTCTGTTATAAAGCTATTCAGATCAGAATTACAGTTTGTTCATAGGTGGAATATCAGCCTGAAGATTTGAGGAATTTTATACTTCTTCTTGAATTGATATTGTTTGTAATTGAAAACTAGTTCAGTAGGTAGAGGAAAAGAAAATGACAACTACTTTATTTCTCAATTGTTATAAAACCAAAGAAATGAAAAAAAAAATTCCCTCAATCACATAATAATGCCCTCTAAATAATTATACAAAATTTGTTCACCAAATATTTTCTGAATAATTTATATAGTAAAATAGTTCGTTAAGCAATTATCCAATATATTAATATTGGATACTCAAAGTACGCCATAAATATATATAAATTTGAAGTAGAAAAGGCCAATGGTTGGGTGCGCCTTTTAACCAAGACGAACTTTCCCTCGGTTTGACCATTAAACTTATATAAAGAGTGTAGAAGAAGAAGAAAATTCGAGAGTTGGCTTCATGAAAATGAATACGCTGCCTTATTGGCTGCTATACGAATACATAGTTGTTGGATAAAGTGCACACAGACGGTACTACAAAATGAGAGAAGAGAGCGAACGAAAGGGAATGAACGAAATGGACGAAGAGTGAAAGAGAGAGGGAGTAAAATTGCATTCGGTTAAAACTCGGTGGAGTGACTCGAGTGAAGGTCCACAAGCCCAAACCAAAAGCATTTATAACTGCGTTTGGTCCATACCATATACATGTATACATCTATATCTATATTATTTATATATATATCTATAGTTCTCTCTCTATCCCAATTTGAAAGGTCGCCGCAGATAAATTCTCGGCGTTAATAAATTCCGATAAATGTCCAGACTAAAGCGCCACACGGTCTCTCCTCTCTATCACAATTTGATCGCCCTCTCTCAAAATTTACAAATCTAATAATAATGCGATTTTCTCACTTATATAATTCTGTCAATATTCGCTGTATAACAGTGTTATGTATTCAAGAAATTACGAATACAAATTTTAATTGACCTGAGTATGTTTCGGTTTTTCGATTAATCAGAAAATTATTGGGATCAACTTTTCATTAATTTAGTACATCCCTATTAATTTCCCAATCTATCAGACCGATTATAATTGTATTTATTATGATCAATTGTAATTTGTAGCTATTAAATTCGCAGTTATGATAATATATGACAAAAAAAGACTTGACTGTATACTCGAGAGGATACAGAGCAAGTAATTCGGTGTGAATAATAATGTTTTGTTTAAAACATTGAATTCACAGTTGTTATGAAAAAATTCGGGTCTTCTATGAGGTATTAAATTTCAGTAAGTATTTTAGTTGAAAAATAATGAATTGTTCACTCTAATGACGCAACGAGATATAAAACATTATTAAATTACAAATTAAAGGTCCAATTAAAATTATTTAATTTGAATTTATGATAACAATTCATAACGAATATCATCTTTCATATAACTATCAAATAATCAACATAAATCGGGGAATTATAGTAATTAATTTAATTAAATTTAAAATATCCTCTGCAGTTTCATTTACATTACATATTACAGCGAATATTTGTTTATCTTTTTTGCTTTCATGAGTATGAATGTAGCAGACGTTTATAAAATTTTGATATAAATAAATAAATTGTGGATAAAAAAAAATAAAAAAATGCTCATGTACACAATTTCAAAATCTGTACGAGCATGTTATTAAAATTCTATTATCTTAATTATTCAACTATTTATTCATAAATAAAAATGATCTCATGTCTGCTAAATTTACATCTATTCTATTCCTTTCCTTTTTTACAGTAGAAATAAAATCCGAATTAATGTTTAATCATTAAAACTTTAGATTTTTGGATAGTCTCCTTACCTCAATGTATCATTGTCACACGAGTTTGTGTGTGAATCTATATCTGCGTATGCAACTACTGATTTGAGCTACAATTTCATCGCGAATAAGCGGATTGGAATCACGAGTCCATTCACCCAACTGTCATATACATACACAATTGATTGCAGTGCTTTATTGATGATGATGTAGCATTACGAATGGCTACAAGCGAATACATATAACTGAAGATCTATATATACACAAATACATATATCGAAGTCCAGCCACGCCCATTGGAAATCCTTTGCCCAGGCGTTCGCGAGGCGTTCGATATTGCGTTGTAATTCCATACAATGTTCGAAACCAAATCCGTAACCACTTCACAGTAATATCATTTCCGCTTATTATTCTCATACACAAACGCTTAAACCACATGAAGTTTGACATAAACTTAATTATGTTTATATATTTAATAAATATGTTTCATATCTTGTGTGAATTTATGTGATGAGAAATTATTATCGCAGTTCTAATTGGGTATTGAGTTAATTTTTATTGGGGTTGTTATTAACATTGTTTGCATTGTGTATTATCACACTTCTCATAGCTCTGAAGGTGATCACACGGAAATGAAATAGTATTTGCACTGTGAAGTTGGTGAATGATTTCAAATTCCATATAAGCAACCAACTCGAATACTCCCAACAATTGTGCTGTGCCACCATTCTTGATTTATATATACAGACAATTCTGTACCCATTTCACCCAAACGGAATTCGTTCTCTCAATTTCTATTTCCACCATTCTGCCCTTTTTTCCTGTAATATTCTTTTTTTTTTTATCCTCTTTCTCATGGTTCTTTTATTCTTCTTTTTTCTTTTCTCCTCACCAGCGCTCTTATTTTCGCTCTCATCTCAACGATTGATCCATAACTTTTATACCTTTTTCAATATCGTGAAAATAAAATAAGGCAGGGAAAAAAGTTAATGATCAATTTTGAAGTATACTGTCATCATGAATTGACTATAAGAGACTTGTCTAACAGGTTTTTTTCAGGTTACCTTCTGCTTTTCTTGTTGCTCTCTTATTGTTTATATGGTGTTGTTTTTTTTTTTTTACTTTTGTTCTTCCACATTGCTCAATATTCCAATAATGAATATTGGAGGAAAGCGTAGAACATTTTTTTCTCATTTATATAAATTTAATTTAGATGAGAAATCAATGTCAAAATGTTAATTGAACGTCAAATGAAGGTTGTGGATTCAATTTGTCAAAGACAAATCATCTAACAAGTTGAAACACGTCTGACATTTTTTTCTTTGTAAAAATAATTACCCTTCACAAAATCACTGTTCACACAATTCAACATAACACTTGATGAATTCATCGAGAATAAATTGAGAACATATATCACGAAATTGTACTTTTATATGAATATTTTTGAACGATAACAATTTATTTTAGTTATATCAGAAAACATGATGACACGCAGGTCCATATATATTCCATTCGCCATACACATCAATTTTTTTTATTTCGCCATAAATAAAAGCATAGATGATCGGAAAAATTAATGAAAAGTGGTGTTTTATATAGACGCAGATTTACCCAACTTTATCCCACTGTTCGTAATAACAGTTTATCAATTATCAATAACTCAAAAGATAATAAAGCATTCTAGATAAAAATACTGAATATCGAATCAATCGCCAATTTGCCGGATTAACACAACAGAAATTTCGCAACATTGATCGACCTTAAAAAAATAGAAATCAATTGAGACCCAAATAAAAATAACGATAGAAACACAAATAAAAATAAAACCACATTTCATAAAATGAATTAATTCCCTCAATGCACTTTAGAATATTCAAGGGATGAAGACGAGAATTCATAATATTCACATGTCATGAAATTGATATTTATACGAAGAGGTTCGATTAAAGTCGGTGAACTTTTACGCCTATAGAGAGTTATATCGTGCACATTTACGATGCCCAATCATTTTTAAGAATCCCTGGTGTGCGACGCGAGTACAGCACAAGCAATATGTGAGCCTTCTATACTGGAGTATATATAGATCAACACATCTCTCCAGGGGTTGCGCGTGAGACACGCCATCCCTTGGGAATTGATTCGGATTTAATCTCAATCGAATGGCACAGCGGATTTTTCACGCGATATAAATTTAATCCTGGTAATAATACATTCACTCTGTGAATAAAATTCTATTTATGTCGTTATTTATTGTGCATACACATGTACTTTACAAACTTTACATAATTTTATTTTAAGTTTATCGTAATGTCTCACGGTATTGATTTATATCTGTCTATTAACTAATCGAATTTATGCATACGTGACCTGTTTTAATATTTTATTTTAAACAAAAATGTCACATCAACGTGGATGCATTTGGAAACATTATAATTACTCGTTAGTTAATAATGAATTAAAATGACGAAAGGGAACAATAGAGAGTGTTTTACGTACTACATCAATTTTTCAAAACCCGATGGGATAAGCGTGATGATGACAGTATGATAGATTATTCGTTCGCGATCAATCTGTATCAGAATGTATTGTTCAAAAAAAATATATATATATATAGAATGAACAACGTTATAATAAAAAAACAAAAATTGATAAATAACAATATTGGAAATTGATTTATCTTTAATACATCGATATGTTAATTACACGTTGAAAATCAAAAGTATTAAATATCATTCTCATTCTATTTTCTCTCCTAGTCCAAACAGAAAAACACATAAATACCTCAAAGAAAAATTATATAAATACAAGCTCTGCAATGCCGAAAGGTGTTGTTATTTGGATCCAACCGTTCATTCAATATAAATTTTCAGTAAAACAATATTGACCAATATATAAAAAAAACCACAAATATCTCTGCAGTCTCGATTTTCCATCAGTTTACAATCGATCGCTTTCATCTTTACACATTTTTGCAAATAAATACCGCTATTTACACTTGATACTACTTTTGATATCAAAATAACGTGCAATCACGCATAGATTTACGGAGTTTTAGTTTTTACTGCGCGATTTACACGTTAACAAATATGACATCGAAAATCATTTTTGGCTTAAAAACCAATAACATCACATAACATGCAAGTGTAGTGATGCAGAAAGTATATGTACAAAGAGAAAGAACAGGGGACTCAGAACAGAAACATTTTTAATTTAGTAAAAAACTCTGTTAAACGATCATTTAAAAATACGAAAAGTAGATAAAAAAAAGAAGCCATTTACGAATTATCGTTTGGAAAACTTTCACTATCTCATTTTACACGTGCTGAGAATAATGTCGTATAGGTTATATCATCCACTATATATATAACCATGAATAATTCACGTGGTTTTCCCAACAAAGTTATGGCTCGTTACACGCCTCTTTCTAGTTACAATTTCACGATTGCTCGCACAACTTGCCCTCAGGATATCGTCCCGTGTGTGTATTCATTTTCGTTCGCAACATTTACACCATAAACATATACATATATACATATGTATATATACATATATATATATATATATATATATATATATATATGTGAATAGATTGCACATATACCTGCTGATTTGCAACGATACGTTTATAGTTTCAGTGTGCACTACGTTGATTTTCTCATTTAACCGCATTGTTCGTTATCAACTGCAGTGTTATTCTTGCAGCATTTGGAATCTTGCGCATTATATATTGCTATTATAAATTCATCAAATATATTCACATAGAGCTGATGAAATAATTAATTCAGTTTGTTATTAGCCTTTGATTGAGTACAATAGGAAACATGTTTGGGATGTTTGGTACTGGTGTGTGTGTGTGTGGTTGTAGGGACGATATTTTTTATTTTTATTATGGCGATGAATGTGAAATGAAGTTACATGATCATGTGTCGATTAATGATTGAGTTGAATAGTGAATAGACGGGAACGTTTTAATATAGTGAAAGTAATTGTTACTAAGAATTTTTTTTTTGATTTTTAATCTTTTTCTTTTGTTTTGAATGTTGAAGCTTTCAATGAGATTTCACAGGGTTCGCCTTTGTTATCGATCTGTCATGATTATTAATAGATCCGAAATACTGTATGGTAAATTTATCCTGATACGAACTGAATTTATGTTTGAAATTTTGACATTTATGTTCTGTTTAATTAGATAATGTTTGTGACATGATTTCAAAGCAACAGACGCAGTTAGAGTTAGACAAGATAAATATGATTCTCCTCTCTGTTGATGAAATTCTACTGAATCCCAAATTATTGTTTTGTTATTCATTCCAATTACGTTTAATTCCACACTTGAATAGAGGATGGATTGAATTGTTTCAATTCTAATAGAATTTTCGTAGCTTCGCCTAAAATATACAAACATGAGATGTATAATATTTTTATTACATATAAAGTATTATAGTGAACGATACATATCGAATTTCAATGCATTTCTTATATATTTATACACATGAGGATAAACAAAATACAATTTTTATCTTCACCACAATTTTTGAAAATATTCCTGAAGGTATTTCAGGGTTTCCTCCAGAGTCTCCTCACTTTTTACTCGCACTTATACAAAAAGTATAAACCTGTCCCCAACTTTTATGTAAGAATTACTCGTTACTTCAACAAAATTACACAGCAAGATGTGAAAAATGATGAAAAAATATTTGTAATCATATAACTTTGTTTATCCCTGTGAAATTCTAATATAAATCTGAAAAATATAATATAAATTATTCTTTTTGTTTTTTTTTTATTCTTTTCTGTAGTTCAAGAAGTTTTCTCAGCATAGAATATTTATGTATGAAAAAAACCTTTCCTGTGTAACTGACAGTCAGCTCCCCTTGCGCGCACAACACACAATCTCCTCTTTCAAAGCTCGGGCAAAGCCGCTTAATTCTCGATAAGCCCACGTCTAATCTCGATTACGTTCTCTCCACCACCGCTGCCACCGCCGCCACCACCACCTCAGCAACCCAACCATATCCCTTCTGTTGTATGACCGCGCACTATACATAACCTTCTATGCGTGAACTAACGAGTCGCGTTCATCCCTAGATTAATTATTTTCATGTTAACAATACTTTACCTAAAACTACCATATGCATACACATACACGTACGACTATTGCACTCTCTGTACTCCGACGGGAAAATATATGAATAAAAATGACTGCAAAGATATATCACTCCTATTTTGGTGCATGTCGGGAATATGCAGCAAATAAAAAAAGTTCAAACGTGAGTTCAGAGAGTAACACGTGCATATATTTGTCAAACATATCAAATGAATGGCAAAGCAGATTCAAAATAGAAGAGGAATAAATCATTTTTAACTTTAGACAGAAGAAAATTAAACTACCAATCAAATTTTTCTATAAATAAATCCACAACAAAAGAATTATTCAATAAAAAAAAATGTATCACTCTCATTAGTCAGTGGTTCATACTATCAAATAGAGACAGACAATTTTTTTTAATGAATCTCATAATAATTTTCCGCATTATTTCCTAAATGTAAACTTTTAGTCTCTCATGCATGCGAATTCCAATTTCGCCCCGATTCGAACGCATTGATTCTGAAACGCGAGATGTACATGCGAAATTATTATTCCAGTATATACTCGAATAATTTTGTAATAATTTTAATGGATCCAATAACTGATTATTACATGCTCCATTCATTTCGTGAGAGCACTTATATTCAAATACACTCGATATTTATTGTAATAAATAAAACATAAATTATTTCATATTTCTCTTCAAATATAAACATGCATAAAAAATATGGGAATATTAATATCATCAAAATAATATAATTGATGCATTTTCAAATACAAAGTTTTATTTATTCCTGAAAAAAATATAAATTAATCAATAACAGACATTATATTAAATGATATATGTTCAACAGAATTGCAAAATGAATATTTTTCAGGAGTATAAATCAACGTTGGGCATCCAAAGAATTCCGTATAAAAATTCCAATTACTTATATTTCTCTTTATCCTTAATGCGTATACATGTAGGTACATATATAAATTCCGTTATTTATAACCCTCTTCCATGTCTAATCTCACGGCTCAACCTGACTTTATTTGTTCGTGTACAATGAAAATAAATTTATTTTGGTTTCATATATACACAGAGACATAGTTGCGGTTTTTGAACGTGGGATATGCTCGGATGAAAAGCCCGCTCAATCGTGTGTCGTTTACCCATATACAGAAATGTATACGAGTATGTGTATAAATACATATGAATGTTATATATAGTACAAGAAAATAAATTTGCTTGGTGCAGTTAGAGTCAAATGGATCACGATCGAGTGGACCACGCGATATCCACTGTGGCGGTGAAAAACCAACCCCGGAACATTTTTTGTCTCATGTACGTACGTTTTAGTGTAGCAGGTTAATCTGTGCACATATATAAATGCATGTAGGTATAGATATAGCTCTAACCTGAAGTACTTTTAGACCACTGCGATGCCGGAAAGTACATACATTTGATGATAGTGATCAGAAAATCTCAAGTCTCTTAAATTTAAACATACCATGAAAAAAAATGTTTTTTTACTGTCGAAATATAAGAGAAAATAAACGTTGCATAAAACGTGACAACGGGATTTTTAAATGTTGAATTCTGGTACAATTTGAATTTATTTGTGGCCGTAAAAATGGGGGAAAAAAAAATTTCATGGTGTATCCACAACAATGAACGATTGGAGAGAAAATAAAAATGAAAAATTGAAAAATTGTTTTGTCGATGAACGCAAATAGCTTCTGATAATTGTACTTCAGTTCCACCGATATTTCGATGGATATTGTGTGGGAAAATTAATGATAGTTTAACTGCAGGAACAAAAAAAAAGAAAACGAGAAAATAGCAAAAAATATTTTCTCGTGATGATAACATATGGGAGGAGGATGAGTGGACAGGCAACGTGATATCATCGTTGTTCGATCAATATAATTTCCCATGGGATATAGATGTATGGGAAAACACGAGACGTGAGTGGAACTATACAATCCAAGTCGATTTATGCATCGACACGAGTGCTCTTTGCCGTTACTGTCATATATGTTTTCAATATACACATAGTATAGCAATCTTCATTAATCATTCCTATCATCACATCGTTTTTTTTTGTTTTCAATACATTAAATTGATAAAGAGCTCAAGTTTTAATTCAATTTCATTCAAATGAACAATCCAGCAAGACATTTCATGCTTGTGGATAACCGAATTCATTTTCGCAACTGCAGTGCATATAATTTTAAGAAATAAGAAAAGTAAAATATACTTCACAAAAACCTATATTGGATTTTGTTTTAAAAATTTTCATGATTCAAATTACTGTCAAATAAAATAGCCTCCAAGTCCTCAACATAAACAAAGTATTCAAGCCAACATTAATTTTTTTTATCCCTCACGACTTCCGAGATAAAAATTAAACCGAGAAAGCATTCAAATTTCCCGTGGCATCACCCCAGTGTTCCTTGTTAATTGGCACAAACAAAGAACGCGAGTATAAACAATAGAAGAAAAAATAAAAAAAAATGAAACATCATGTTGATTTCAAAGAGGATACATTTGTACATACACAATACTCTCTTTTTTGTTATCACATAGAATATTAATTTAACCAAAAGATAAATTTTGACTTGATAAATATTAAATTATATTATCGCTGATATTAATTGTTGGTGTATCAGATGAGTACATATATTATAATTCGGTTATGCGTTACATCGTTGAACACACTCGATAAACAGATTATTCACGCTCACCAGATTACCGTGCACAGTCATAATACGTTTATTATGTACAGTAGGGCGAAGGAATACCTGTACATATTATAACCATACACATATCCATGTAGAGACGATTGGCTCGAAGAAAATTCGTATTATTGATCCCATCCATTCTCCAGACAATAAATATAAATAAATATATATATTTTTTGCTCGCTCTTCGCTGATATATGACTCGCTTTTACGATTGCCGAATGGAATCGCATAAGGGGAAAAAAAAAAAATTACGAGCCAAAGACGACAGATCCCAACTGCTGAGCTGCTGCCAATCAATTTTAACCTCTCGCACTGGCAGTTAAAGCACCGCCGTGAGCCCCATGACATTTCTCAAGCTTCAATCACTGTGTTAAATATAAATCTACACTGAGTGCAAGATAAAAGCGAGTAATTCACTTATATATTCAGTTATATTATTTATAGCTGAAGACAAAAACGATAAAATAAAAAGACAAATTAAAGCATAGAATTTTATCGTTTTATATAACAACTAAAATTACGTCAAAACGAAAAGCTTTTTTTTTTCGTATTAATGTTTTGATTGAACGAGATTACAGTGTGGTATGAAATGACACGAGCATAAAATAAATAAAAGTATTTGCAACAAATAGATAAATTTTTGTTTCTTCTTTTGCGGTAATGGAGTATAAAATAGAAGAAAGTGAAGAGAGAACAAACAAAAAAAAAGGACATACCTGAGATCCATTTGAAGCAACGGCTATTGCGTGATCTCGAGTTAAATCCCACATCCTTCCAACGCACGTATTTGCCATAAATCAGCGCATTTCTTGCTCAACCACGTAGACATAGTGGCGCTGAGTATTCGATCCGTGCACCCGTAAAGTTGACGTAACTTGTTCGATAGCAGGCGAAACTCGATGTTGAAGCTCACACAGTCATGGGTCTTATATGCACTCTGAAATACAAAGACGAGTTACTTATGGTTCGAATGTGCGCCCACTCAACGAGACTTACTTATTAGTACATTCACGTTCATGTTATAATTCACTTACATATATAAAACATTTTATATTTGCGGAATTTTTATGACAAGTGTGAACTGAAAATTATAAATTTTTATTATTTATATCTTCACGTCTCATGATTTTTCATTGCTCAATGACCCTTTTGTTTTTTGAACTTGATGAATACTTATATTGATCGGCTAATGGCATTTGGAAATCACATATTCTTTTTTTTTCACAACAGATTGCCAATTAGTGAAAATCCGGATTAACGTGAGAAAAGACGCAGGCGAAGTCTTTGCCTTGCACCATTATAAAACCAATTTTCTCCTTTTTTTTCATTACATAATCCCTTGTTAAGTGTACTTTCATGTTTGAGAAACAGATATACTTTTACAAATACATATACATATATTTATGAATAGAAACTTCATTATTTAATGAAAAGTCATACAATTTAATACAACAATTAACCTTACTGGAAATTCAATCATGATCGAGCCCTCCAGACATAAAATATTCGATAAATTGGAATAATAATGAAATGATACGATATCGAAATTTTGCTTTGATATCCGGTCAGTAGACCGTTATGTGCACGAGGCAGAAATATACGTTGCAAAATTTATGTAAAGGTGCATCATGCACATAAAATAATTTATGCTTATGGAATATTATGTTGTATAAACCGACAAATATAATTCTATTCTTGTCAAATACAAAAATTATATATTAAATAATTTTGTCTAATAATTTCAGTAAAAATATAATATAAATGTTTGATTTATGATAAATGCTATATGACTACAGACAATATTTTGGTTCAATTGGTCAAAGTCATATTAACTGTGGTTGAGTGAACTTCTGAAGAATTTCTCCGACAATTTTCTTCCCATGACAGAAAAATAATACAAAAAATATTCGATTCGCTATACCTGTGATGAAAATATCCGGACGAATCAAGAGAGATTCAACGGAAATTCAGGATTTCCACAGTAAACCGAATCGAGCATTGGCCAGAAATAATACTGCAATTTTTCTTCAATTCGGTTTTATCCAGGACTATATTTGTGAATTTAAACTATTTATGCAAGTAGTCATAGAGTCAAGTAATTCCGCTTCACTTTGAAAAAGAAATAAACGTTAACTCTACACAAATAGTTGAACAAATAGAGAAGTTTGTCTATAATCGTGGTAGAATAGTGCGGTGGTGTAGCAGGTGAGTCTGTGGTAACAACGAAATAGTACAAGATGGCTGGCGGAAATGAGTGAACTACTATACGGAAGTGAGTACAGAAGAGAGAAGAGAATATTCGAGTATATATAAAGAGGTTGGATAGAAGATTGGAAGCTACTCGACGTACAGACCGGAAGTGGAAGGAGCAACTGGGCGGGCACCATAAACTGCCAGCGATATTAAGGAGCCCACGGATCTGGCCTTGGAAAATTTATCGTACTAACAGCCAAGAGCTTCGTGTAATGCCAAAGACAAACTTTCAAACCCCGGCTGCAATTTGTTTAAGTGAACTTGAAAATGAACTTATGCCTCGATCATCAATCTTATGATTAATGATAATATCAATATTGTTATTATCACACCTTTCTCCAATTTTAAATTAACAATAGTTTGAATATTATCCGCTTTCAATAATGAACACCAGAATGTGAATTCAAACATGTCAATAGTTCTCACAGATTTTTCTACTGGAAATAAAAATTGATGCCCAACAAAAATTCTTCTGATATGGAGAAGAGAAATTATTTTTATAAATAAAATAAACTTATATCACGAATAAAAAAAAAAGACCTACAATATTTGATGATTACTTTCAAATTCTTAAGTAGTTTTATATTAAAAAAAAATGCTGATTGCATTACTAGTCCTTCATCAACAATTTTCATCCCGATGAAAATCATAGTTTGGATAAAATGCAATGAAAGCTCCACTGCAAATTTTCCCTGATATAAAATGAATGTCAAACTTCCGTTACGTAATGAGTTTCATCGATCTTAGGGCCACTATCAGCCATAAATAATAAAATTTAAAAGAGGAAATAGAGCGAAGGTAATAAAAAAATTTTCCACGAAAAGAAAAAAGGGTTTAAGCTAGTCAACTCCCTCTTCGCAATAAACCAGCATATCTCCATCAATTCCCAGTAATTTTAATGTAATATTTCATCCACATATTCTTAGAAGTACTTTGGAAGTATGCCAGAACATAAATCGTATTCCCAAAAATTTCATCCTCGTGTTCTCACTTGATACTTAGAAAATATAAATTAATGCAATTATGGATATGAATGTACCGTGGAATAACTAAAGCAGAATACCTGTAACTTTCCAAACTTTTATATACAACACTCTCAACTGGCTCTTAAAGTTCATAACAATAATAAAAAGCGAGAGTTTCAAAGATGAAAGTGATGCTGAAGGAAAATCGTAAAACTGCAAACCGAGCAAAATGACTTTGCGCGTACTGAATCTCGGAAATGAGAAAAAAAAATGAAAAACATGTATAATAATAATAATAAATGTGCAAATATATATATATATATATATATATATATTTCCATGAACAAACACACATACCAACATATATAAAACATGAAAGCAAAGTCGTACTGGCGCTATAACTCATTGGACTATGTACATTCATATATATATGCAACGAAAATAAAATAGAAAAAGAATAACATATAAACCCTCTTTGCTCCATTCAACGTAAATCACTTCAGTTAAATTCATCCCCTTTTTTTTTGCAAGAGATTTAATAAAATTAGAAAACATGATAAATAAATAATTTAATGAAAATATTTGTATCACTTGATATTTTCAAACAAATCAGAGATAATGTTAAAGAAAAATTATCCTTGCATATTTTAGATCTTGAATAATTATTTGAAACTTTTATTACATTATTTTATTCGTTCTCATTAAAAACCCTTCTCGTAAATGAAATTAATAACGGTGGAGTAAACCTTTGTTGCAGGCTTCATACTTCAGCTACATTAGTTGCATGCATTATTTTTCAAAACTGACGGACTAGGTGTAATTAACTCACTATTAATATTCTGGTGTAGAGGTAGCTCTTCATGTGTATTAAATAATACACGATGTAGTAACTATAAGTTATATAATATAAAAATTAATACCCAATTTATAAATGAGGTGATTACATTGTCAACACAATTCCAAACAGGAACTTTATTCCTTTATAACAACTAAAAAATCATTAAAAATTAATATTCCATTTATATTCAAAACAAATGTGAAACCATGAAATAAATCAAAATCGTTTGTCATTTTCATTAAACTGTCGAACCTACTTTCAATCAAATTCATAAAATTTTATTTCTAAAAATGATTTGCACTTCATTCAATATAATTTCCATTTTCACTTAATCTTCTTCGGTCCAAAAGTATGTGAATAAAATAAGAATGCAAGTAAAATGGCCATACATTGTACTTTTAAGTACGACGTGATAATACTTTATAGCTTTGTCGTTTACATGGTGCACATGCGTCTATATATTTCTGCACACACCAACACTATCACTGGTTGGACTCCCTGCCGGCCGACGACCTATCGATCTCCACTACTAGTACACTCGGGTTTGCCACTGCTCACTTTGAGATCTCTCCTGTGGTGTAGTGCATACGCTACCACTTGCCCGCCACTGCTCAACTATTATACTTCAATATTTCCCAGTATTCCCTGAGGAAATATATATACGGTTGATGGGTACAATATGAACTAATATCGATCCAAAAACCACTAAGACTATATATACATATTTATACATTAAACAGATACATGTACTGTTCATAAAATCCAATGGGGAAATGATGAGAGTTAATCATTATTCCAAATTCACGCAGAATATTTCATTTTGATATATCGGTTTAATATTCTCTCATGTTTCCTCGCAGTATTACACAGTTCATTTATTTTCATCGATTGTAATGAATACTAAAATAAATTAAATATTTATATTAGTGAGAAATAGAAATATACTTTGAAATTATATTTATTTGTTGTCTTTTTTATTTTATTACTAACGTAAATATAATACGAGGAGTGGTCGTAACTGTTTTGGTGCAATTTGCCCAATGGCATAAAGGGTGTTATCGGTTTTATATGGTCGTAATGGGACATATTCGGGTTTATAACTATTTATGACGAAATAAACTCAACAGTCTCAGGAATTTATTTATAACAATATAAATATACTTGTTTGGATTTTGCATGAATTCTTTATGTTGATATTTTTTTGGGCAGTTGACATTTGTCAGTTCACGTTCTTTCATACAGGTTGAATAGTAAATTTTTCGAGGTTGAATATTTTTTCCATGGCAATTTTTATATATTTTATTCATTTCAAGTTTTTGAATGACCTGTAAATGAACAAAACTTTTTTTATCTGAAAGTGTCTGATACATGAATTTATATCTGTTTGGGAATAATATATGTTTGATTAATCAATTAAAAAGTTTCGAGGTTTAATTTTCCCTCGATGAATGGGCTAAGTTAGGAAAGTTCAACGAACAGAAAAGGGAAATAAAATTATAATAGGACGAATTCATTAGTCTTTTCTACATTTAATTTATCCATTTCAATTAATACAAGTTTTATATTTTGAATGTTTAATTATGTAATTTTGAATTTATTATCATGACGAGGGAAAATTGGATGATAATTATAAAGGAAAATATTATTTTGTATGAAGAAATGTAACTTCTTTTTCGTTCCGAATGAAAAATAAATTAATTGAAGATTATTCATGGAATTCTGAAAGAGTGTAGAACAATATGGTGGAAGAAATATTCAAATTATAAATTCTGAAAAAATATCCAACCTGTACTGGTTTATATATTTATTTTATTCACCTAGACCACAAAAATCCACAGTTATCACAACTAACAATAACGCTAGAACAAATTTCAAAAGTAGTCTGGTGAATCAAGAATAACTCAAACGTTCACTGCATGAGTCAACTTTATTATTATGACATTAATTTCTCTTTCTTTGTATGAAATATCAAGTGCACCAATGTAATTTGTGCATCAAAGCCGAAATTCCAAGCACCAGTTAACAACACCTGTGTAGTTGAACTTGTTTCCCAATTTCCAAACCGTGAAAGTACTGAGGATTCTACTTTAATTATTCATCATCTGTGCAAATTTCAAGCCATGAATAATCAAATGGATGAAAACTTTTCGATCCCGAATAAGCTTTGCCACCAAACATTAACGGAATTTTCAGTAATTTCGTTGTACTTGGTATGAATATTGATATAAACCAAAATGAAAAATAGATCATCATAGGAAAAAAAAAAAATCCTATTGATGCAATTTACCAGTCGAACTACTCAACGAGTGATATTAAAATTATATTTGTTAATTGCTAAAAAAATTCTCACATCATATTTGTCACAATACCAATAGAAGATAAATCACAAAAGAATCCACCAAAAGTTTGCAGAAAAAGAGCACTTGAAGCTCCAAAATATGATGATAGATAAATTCTCTCACCATCTGCATTCTCACCGATTCCATATATCTCGCACAATTCGATCAACTGAAAAGAAGTATGCTCCGAAGGATTAATTTAATATGAAAGCGAAGAGAAATCCTATATATCGGATGAAACAGAGTGCATTGTCACGTAGTCAATATATCCATATTATAGTGCTGAAAGATAAGTTGAAAGGAATATCAAGGCTGGGTGCACGAATATTGAAGAAGAATTCTCCATCCGAGACAATGAAAAATAAGAAAAAAACACATTCAAAGAAACTTCAGACACGTATATTGCACAGCCCAACATTCGCTCCAATACATTTCCAACGACCTGTATACAAATCAAAAGACCTCATTCCACATACATCTACACAAGTACCATTCTGAATAATAGTAATGAATTCTGTCAAAAGTGTATCTGGTTAACATCATGTGCACCAATAAACGACAAGATTTTGGGACACATCGTTGAACACGATCACACTAAACCGCCCAGCAATACGAAACAGGTGGAGCTGCAAGATACTTTATACAACTCAAACTCAAGCTGTGCGGTACTGTATGAAACAGTATATAACACTAAACTGGCGAAATTTGCACAAGATGTATACATACTTCTCATTATCATTGTTTTAATTTGTTTTGTGTTGTGAAGGGGGTTCTAACATTGTTTGGAAGATCTCTAAATAGACAAGACAGGAGCGTAGAAGCTATGTATACATATATACGTTTAATCACAGCTTTGGGTACAGATATAGTAGCTATATACCAAGGTATATATAACCATTGAGGATACGCTAATTGGTCAACTCGAGCACAATAATAGGATTAGTTGGGTAATGAGCGGAGACCCAGTTACAGTGTGTGTTTCTACGTTTCAGAGTCGTATGCACTCGCCACTCTATCTTGATACAAACTCTCGGACATATAGTGTGTCATTGCGCGCAACTCAACTGCATATAAACTTGATTGTTACTGTATCAGTATTACCTACACGATTACATCCCCTTAACCTATGCACAAAGTTAAAGTCATCACCGTATTGAATCATTAGTCAGAGAACGAATACGAAAGTATAAAAAATTAATGAGGGAAAAATAACATTTTCTCTTTTTTCACAATGAGAAAATGTTGTTAATTACATTCGTACAATTTCATTCGAATTGTTGAATTGCGCGCAATTAAATCTTCATCATTAAATCTATATAACTAAATGCAAAAGCTTGAATCGCGAATTTCCAACTGTTCTTCATTACATTCATGTCATTTAATTTAAAGTAGCTAAATTGCTACTATTCAAAGCGCTGTTTTCTACTCTTTTAATTATGAAGAACAAAAAATGAAAGTAAATTGGAATTATTCGAGGAAATTAAATAATTTTGATAAATCATGACGTTCTTGAATCACTTGAAATTTAATAATATCATTTCATTCTATGATGTAACTGTCTATCTGTCTGCCCCTACTCACAACCATGACGTAATTCAATATCCAAAACTATGACGATGAATGAAATTTAATAATTTATGCAAATAATTCATTCGAAATTCAAGTGTTAAAAAAAATATATTAAATAAGACTATGATTTCCAATATTTCCTTCTCTTTCCACTGCACATTTGGGTTAAATGAAAAGTCTTGCTAGTGCTACTACTTACAACGAGATTTGAAAGGGTCGAAAGAAATAATTCAAAAGTATTAGACGTACTTACTTAAATATATAGCATTGGTACTTTTTATTCCATTTTGAGGAACATTCGTAATCCTGACAACGATAAGCTCGCATACAAGGCAGGTTAAGTCGTGAGCTAGCAGTGAAAAGCAACGGGGAGTGGGTGGTATATATAATAGTGAGTGCCGAGTGCACATAGGAGAGGCCGAGGCGTGGCACGGCCTTTTCAAGAGCCGTCGTACGATGATAACTCGAAACCGTGGGGATTGAACCACACGAAGGTATTACTCCGCACGCGCATCAGACCACGCTACTTTCTCTTCCTCTCTTGCTCATTCTCACTCTGTCTTTCACTTCCCCACTTCCTCTTTCTCTATTATATTTCCATCTTCCTCATCCCCCAAGTATAAAATAGGTTGAAACATCAACGCCACGAGAATGATTCCATGGGGGTGTACCAAACCACTTTCCCAAGTTTTGAATAAAGAATAATCCGGATATCATTCGTTCAACGTAAAATCGTCTATGGCCAAAAGCTCAATTTTTTTTCTCCTTCAGTTTCATCCGCTGTATGTATACATAGATAATTTTTTTTTCCCTCCGATTCAGCCTTTTCCGGTAAACTGTTTGGAAATATTTGAAAAATTCATTGGAGGATTTCGTTTTTATATTTTTTATTCAATAGGATAGAGTATATATAAATAACGCAGACAATTTCATGAAAATTATGGGAAAGTCTATTGGGAATCGTGAATTCTAAATAAAGTAATAATATCTGTGTATGAATACCTTTCAATCAGATTAAAAGTGAATTTACAGAACTCTTTTAATAATTCCAATGCGTCCAAGAATTTTCCTTTCAATTTTTTTTTCATATTTTCCCTTCATACACTTTCACGGTATATTGTGTGATAATATTCTGAAGCTTCATCATCGGAGACTAAAATTCTCTATATTTTTTTGATTTCATAACAGACATAAAAAGACATAATCTCATCTCGAATAAAAAATTCAATGAATTTTCTGCAGCATGAGCAACGAATTATCTTCAACTTTATTTTTCTATTTATTCATTTTCCTTTTCTCATTCTACATCATTTACTGCGATGTATCACAGGAGATTTTTTAGATGAACATCAAAGGCAGATCTAATTAGAGGTGGAACATTCATTGACAACATTAAAAAAAAGCCAATGAAAGAACAGGAAAGAAAAAAATATGGTCAATTAATTCATTTTTTCCATTTTTCATTGAACATCATGAGTGCATTGTGTATATATATTACAAATCATCCCCTGTATGAATATTGACCTAGATGCGTCCAACATTTTGTTGCATGAAAATGTCTGGGTTGAAAGAATATTTTTCCGGTATGGAGATTGGAAACTATCGATGTACTCTTCTGTTCAATATTGTAAGTAGGTCTTTGTGAAAACTCACTATCTTCAAGTACAACCCCTTCCGTATATCGAAAAAGAGGTGGTGAGGCACAATATAGAAGAATATACTTCTACATTATGATGTGTATAGTGAAAATGTTGGATATATGCATACAATAAATATGTGCCTAGCAACTCCTTTACCTTTACCAACAAATTCATATTACATATCACTGTGTATTTTTCATAAAAGAGAAAAATAACATATTGACTTTTACGTCTTCCTTCACCAATTTGTGCGAATAATATACTTGAATTAGATACACCAATTGGTATTGAAAAATTCAAAAAGACATTTTGCACAATTTAGTTTTAATGTCTTCGAGCCATGTGAGTTCCTTACTTGTTCATCATAATTTCGTAATCATTTCTTTACATCCGAGCATTTTCTCATTCCATATTTATTTAAAATATCTCGATTCGTCTACATCCAAGAA
The DNA here is from genome assembly GCA_030523045.1 of Meteorus cinctellus. Taxonomy (NCBI): domain Eukaryota; kingdom Metazoa; phylum Arthropoda; class Insecta; order Hymenoptera; family Braconidae; genus Meteorus; species Meteorus cinctellus. The sequence goes on along the minus strand of JAPYZF010000016.1, from coordinate 299,445 downwards.
ATAATCGGCTTATATGTATGCGATCATTAATACGAGTCGACATATTTTTGAATCGGGATCCGCATAAAATTCGGAAGATTACTAATACATAAAACTCCATATGGACTATTGTGTACAATATCTCTAAACAGGAAAAATCCGATATTTCATTTTTTTTTTATCATCAATACGATGAAAAGTGCTGGAGAAAACAAATGGATAGAACAAAACAAATAGTTACAACAAAATGTGGGAATCGTTGGGTGTGTGTGTGTGTTTGTGGTTTTTCAGTAATTAAAAAAGGAACAATAATAAAGATAAATAGTTGCTTGAAGATTCTGTCAGAGAACAAGAGAATGTAAGTGTGAGCCTGCTCCGATTGGCTCGCAGCCAAGACAACCAAAAAAATAATACTTCTCGTCGAATGCGTACTTCTCATGTAACCACTATACACTCCCTTTGTGTGACAATGTCAGATCGGAAAATGGTGAGTATCAAAAGCAGAAAAAAAAAGAAAACAGAGAGAAAAAAAAAACAGGAGATACAGTATTACAGGAAAATACGAATGCATCACCTTTGGAATTACTTTGAATTATTTCAAATATTTGATACGACTAAATTATGTTTTTTTTTTATTTGAAACTCAATATCATTGATCGATTTTGAATTTAAATTGAGATTCTTCAGTTTGTAATCCGATTTTCTCTTCAAAGACACTATGGACGGAGTCATATTTCAGTATGTCCCGATGAGAGCGAATATCATAATGATTCGGAGTTGAAGGAGTGAATAGTGTCATGAAGGTGTACGGTGTAGTGACATCTTCGACATCAAAGGGACAAAGTACCATTAGAATATGAACGGGGAAAATGGATGAAAACCCGGATTCATTTTTTCCAAGACGCCTCATTATTTCACTCAACTCATGAAAATGGTCCCAATCTTCCAATATACACTTCTGCTTGAAAAATTTACCGTTTCACTTTATGTGCCCTTTGATGCATTCTAATTAGTTATTGAATGCCTGCATTTTATAGAATGATTAGCTGATAATGCAAATATTTGGAATTTGATCAAGGGAGAATAATAAAAGAATATATAATTGATACTCATGATTCTCTAGAAGAAATAATCTTCACATAAATCATCGTGAACTGAAACGAAATAATTTGTTCAATTAAAAATTTAATACGTTTCCGTAATTTCAATTACAATGATACTACATATATAATTACACGATATTAAAATAAGACTAAACATACACAACTATATCATTACAACTATTAATGTTTGTAGGATCGGATGAATAATGCTGCCGTTACTATCATTATCATTTTGAGAGTCACATAATTTAGTACATACTGATTTTGTTTGCGGGGAATGGAAAAGAATGAGTGCTAGTAAAGATTGGATTGTACACTACTGACCATGGTTCGGTGTTATAATGATTTTATTCACGTAGTGAATTTTACTTGTCTTTCTCACCGAAAGAAAAATAATTAATCATATCCATATTGTTGAAATATTTTAAAACTTCAACTCACATTCGAATTTCACGTAACAAACAATTTATTCAACGTTGGTCTTCATGTTGAAACACGAAACATAAGCATTGAGAATTGAATTAATCTCTGTTAATTAATTAGTTCTCAACTGATAATCACCATTTTGCGTGATATAACGAACCCAAGGCAGTGCTTGATAACCACTCTTTTCAATTATTTTTAAATATCTCACTTGAATACCCGATGTTGTAAAATATGGGATTTCGAATTTAACTTGTATTGGCGGTTTGCCTTCGACATCCTCGCCAACAACTGACGGTAAACCAAAATGCGCTCGCATTAAGTACTCTTTGCCACCGGGAAATGATTTAATAGACCATGTAATTGCACTCTGCTCCGGTGAATATTTAACGCTACCGATAGTTGTTTTGAATTTTGGTGAATCAGCATCGTTTGGCACAGGAATAACAATTTCAACATTATTTGCCGTTGAGCGGCGTTTAAATTGTGATCTTGCTTTTATCATATATTCAACGCGGCTGTGCGCATGCCGTTCAATGACAGATTCAATCCATATTAACGGTTTAACGTGTGTATTTAAACGATAAGACATCAATTCAAATTCACCATCAGGTGGGATGAATGAAATGGTCCGATCATTTTCAAAGCGCGATAATCGCACGCACTGATGAAATTTAACATCCTCCAATTCAACGGATTTTGATTTTCCACGGCCAGTCGATTCAAACAATACTTTGTCATTGAGACCAAGTCGTAATTCTGGCATTCCCGATAAATAAACTCGCATTTTGATTGCACCAACAATTTCTGAACTTAAAACGTTTCCATTGGCATTTGCTAAAAGATTAACTGACTCAATAACATCCAAAAATACTTCATTTTTACGATATTTAATCCCTTCTGACCTCCATGAAACTGCATTTGTAACAGCCATTGGTATACGCGGTTGTATTTCAAGTTTATGGCCTTCCTGTGTAATATATTCTTGTAATATCTTACTATCTGTAGTTTGTGGATAACCAAAATCAAGTAATTCATCCAATAATTCATAAATAACAACGAAATTATCCCTTATACTTTCCTCTTCCAATTCTTTGAAGTACTCTTGCATAACTTGCACAACTTTATGTAAGAATACAAACACCAATGATATATTCGCATTTTTTTTCGTCGTTGAAACGATGTATAAATTGTTGTACTTAATATATGCATATGTACACTCCGGTGTTTGTATAAGGGGCGTTAAATTTCCCTCTTCTTCACGTTCCATCACCAAGGGCATGAATTTTTCTATAACACCCGTTTCAATGTCACCACGGTAGTTTCGTGATATCAGCACCTTGCCCTTCACATCCAGAATAAACACTGCTGACGTAGACATTTTTCATGAAAATCTGCAAAAAATAAATCCAAACAGCAAACATTAATCAATTGTTATTTGTGTCAATCAAATAATTTCTATTATGATTGAGAACATCCATGAATAAATGTGTTCCAATGCCGAAAACTAATTAATCAACCATTGTAATTAGTTCGCGCAATATTCCATTCATGCATAATATTGTCTCAGGTGGAGCTCGAACTAATGATAACACGAATTCGGGAGCCATTTGAGTGTTTCACCTCGGGGCTATCCGGATATTAGAGAATGTAACATAAATTTAACACGTTCAATGCAAATTTTTTCGATTTTCCAATCATGAAAACATTCATTATGTGACAGCTAAATATCCGTGAAAATATCACGTTCCCACACGAAATCTACCGATCGTTTATCAATTCCCAAACAGCTTACATAAATTATTTCTCATCAAAAGAACTTCGGCTATTATCGAAATTCTTTGGTATTCCAATTACAAGAACCATACATACTCTAACAACTCATCAATAATAGTTCCTTCAATCGCGTGACTTCCTAACATACACAGGGTTTGATGAAGATGAGACAACATAGAACGTAATTTATATTTCAATTCCGATACACTCACATTCATGCTCATCCATACTTCAAAGATATGCAAATAGAACTGTTGAACTATTACCCAAGAAATATAACAAAAATATGAACAACATAGCCCAAAGTATGTTCATAAATAACTCGATTCTAAATGTGAACTTCTAATTCAGCAGTAATATTCTCAAAATCTACAAATTCTTGCAGTTCACACTCAATACAACTATCCAATATTCTCCAGAACTGCGAGTTACCCCAAATCAGTGACCAAATCATTCTTCACTATCTCCAAAAGAAAAACGAATTCATGGCGATAAAATATTGTTTATCATTTGTCATCCATACTCATCAAATTCTTATTCATTCAACTTTCCAATCCTCAATTCACGTTCAGAACACTAGAAATAAAAATAATTTCTATCACGTGCAGCAAAATACATTAGATCAAGGCCACTTCTTTCCCCGCATCAACTCTCTTACCAATCCATTATTAAACAAATCAAAAAATCAATTGATCTATTGTCATCATCAAACATTTATACCCGGTAAACCTATGATAATGATTAAATATTTTAAACCAACAATGAAAAAGAACCTCCTGCATATCCACCGAAAACTGCAACCAAATCAACAATCCAACATTCCCCAATAAAAATAAATTGATAAACCTACTTCCTTCATTAATTCTTCTCCAAATGCCCATAAGTTAATGAAACGTAACTTCAACAATCGAAATCCGTCTCCAACCTTTCATTACTGACAATCCACTACCTCGAACTTTGAGGTTAGGTTTGTTTGACAGATAGTCGACACGTCTGCTTCGTATCAAACATCCGCCATATTCTCAACACTCTCATCCATTACTTCATCAATAAATGATATAATCTATGAAAGAAAAAAAAAGTGAATAAAATATATATAACAATACCTTGTAAATTATTTTTCTGATAGAAAATATAAAATTTATTTGAACTAAAACGCTAGTCCAAGGCAAAAGTGCCACTGTGGAGTTGTGGACTGCGTGAATTCGTGAATGTACGTTGCTTATCGATGTAGGAGCGGCGCATGAGCATTGCGCATGCTCAAATTTACTTCATCTCCTTTATTCTATTTAATTCTCTCGCTCCAACACACATTGCTGAATTGGAAGCGGTTATTGACCGCCACTGGTGTGCGCTCTTCTCGCGCCATATACCTTGCAACATTCAAACTTTTAGAATAAAGTGTCATCCGGTGAGAAACTTCGGTTTATCTTGATAGAGGACGATGGCAATGTCAGATGAGATTGCACTGTATTTATCGATATATATTTACTCGACAGTTATATTGGTGTTAAAGTGCCATAGCTTTTGGGAATCGTCACTTGGGAATTTCACATTTTAATTGGGCCATTGTGTTATTTGTACACTTCTGCTTATTTGCCAATGAAACTCACCTGTAATTATTCTGTTTGATATTTCAATTATTCATAATCATGTTCACACATTTGCGAATAATGTACTCACCTGTAATGCACTTCCTAATGTGTTACATTTTACATTGAATACGTAATGAGCTGGTAACGTACATTGGGTTCGTCGGATATTCCGCACATAGAAGCAGGTACTTTATAAAGAGAAATACATTGATGAAGGATGTTCTATTTCGTCGCAGATTGAATTTGAATTTAGTCCTTCGATATAATTATTATGTCGCATTGAATATGTAATTGGTTCTTCATGAGAAGATCAATCGTGTTTAAGGGAACTGTGAGAGTAAAATGGATTATTATTTCTTGATATTCAACTACATTACTTGATTTTTATATTCTTGAGATGCGAATATATTTATGTTGGAGTAAAAAGAGAATCTATTTCGATTGAAGAGTATTTTGTGCGTGATTTTTTTTTCTCGATAAAAAGTTTAGTTATATCAATCGTTTAAAAGAAGGAAATAAAATATTGACAGAGGGGAGACTTTTCGAATTGGAAAATTGATGAAAATAAACAATAATATTGAAGAAAACTTTCATCCCAAAGGAAATATCATTACACATCGAACGGTTTGTTTATTTTTTTTTCAGTTATGTTAACCGGTGAAACATTTCGATCTAAATTACTTGACATAAATAGCAATTCTTTCCATTTTCTAAACTTGAAAGGACTCACACACAAATGAATGATTTTTTTTCGGAAAATCTGATTTTTCTACAAGATTCTGTGCATAAACAGTGAAGAAAGGTTGTAGATTTTCTTTTATTTTCCGAAGACAACACAGAAAATTCCACTCCAGCCACTTATAAAAATTATTTCGAATATTAATTTTGAATGAACCTTGATTCCAAAATATTTTTCTATTTCTCAGCGCAAACGGAATCAAAATGTGTAATAATAACAGCAATAACAAACAATATTATAATTACGTCACAATTTCTTTCTCATTAATATGGATCAATTATAGTAAAAAAATTAAAAACCCATTTGCACTGATTGCGAATGATGATTTGGATGTATGATAATTAATTGGAATCGATTGTGAATTAGGGTTTGTGCATGAATAAATAGCTCGTATTTTATCAGGAGGATTATGCATCGGGATCCATGCATTCATGCAACAAAAATTCTGATAAAACTCACAAATATTACATATTTCCATCCACATATTCATACAGATCACCCACCACGAAAAAGAGACGGATGTGCATTTCTGTAATACCAAATATTACTGAAAAAAAAATAACAGAACGAATGATTGTTTGATTTTGCGTTTTACCCATTTATCTCATTCCGTCATTTGGCTAATGTGATTGTGTATGTTAATCAGTTAAAAACTATTTGCAAACTCATAAAATCCAATTATGAAACATCCAATCGTTATCATTCGAATAATATCCTATTGATCTAATACATTTATACATACCACAGTCCTTTTAAGGGCATAACGTAATGAAACAGCAAAAAAAAATGTTTCAATTGGAAATAATAATGTTCACGATTAAAAATGCGATTTTGTACAATCAAGTAACAAAATTTCTATTTCTTCTGAGGTGTTTTCAACTCAAGATCAGACAATTGAAATAAAAATGCAACAAATTGTTTTTCGTCTACAATCATCAATTTATTATCTATTATTCTACCCAAACTCATTTTCTTCAGTAGTGAAGAATCAATAGTTCAATAATTCATTAAATATATAAAAATGATTATCAGTAGAACAAAATCAATAATGCACATCATACAAAAATAGATCTAATTAAAAATAAATGAAAACTTCTAAAAACACGAACCACAGTGACTTCAAATATGCATTACAGTGTCTCTTGGCACCGACAATGAATAGTCACCGGGTCATGTCGCATCCCTATCTCGTCGCTTTATCAATTCAATAGATGCCCTCAGGACTCGAGGCGCCAGTAAACTCAACCCCGTGGTTTTACGCGGTTAATAAAGTAACGCCCGTTATTGGCCCGCCCGTCCATACAGTATAGCTGCCACCAGCAACCACTCACCACTACGAAATCCTCTTCAACCCTCTCTACATACAGACAGATATGTACATCTCACACACAAACTCACCCAAACACAAACACATCTATTATACGAACGAAGTAGTGCGCGTCGAGGGTGGCAAAATCGTCTCGCTTTTGCTTGCATGTGCTACAAAAAATGGCGCGAAACTTTGCTGATGAATAAACCACACGCTCGCACTGTCGACCCGACGTTCCTACATACAAAACTAACCCACATACAAAATACAACTCGACGAAAACCCGCCATACCCACATCACCTCGAGTCACACAATAATAATAGTAATGTACTGAACAATAGTCATGATGAATTTAATAATAAAAGAGAAAGAGTGATGATATCAAAGCAATGAAAACCAAATAAATTATCAACTGAACTGATTCAATTCACGTTTGAATTATATTCCAATATAGTATTCCTGAAAATGAAGATGATCATGAAGAAGATTCAACTCATCATCCGCCTCAGACTTAATTTATGAAAATTTTTTAATATGATATGAAGTAGACAAGATTTATAAATTCCATTCCGAATATCAAAACGCAAATGAAACTTGAAACTGATTACACTTCCAAATCTACATTAAAAGTAAAGTTACATTTACATATTTTGAACGGGACACAGTTGTAGACTTGAATTAAAACTACATCTTCTCACTCGAATTAAACTCACATTTCATTCCACGTTGAGTGTTGAAAATGTCTTAACTCAAACTTATCTGATCTCATTCAAACTATTTTCTCTCTCACTAAAACAAAACAAGCAATAATAATAAAAAAAGTTACGATTTGTTTCAGAATTGAGAATGGCGAGAGAGGATGATGAAGGAGGTACGGAAGTGAAATTAAATTTGGAACCGGATGATATTGGATTGGCAAACGACTTCCGTGAGCAAGCATTGATGCACATTGATGCGTAAAGACGAGACAGTGTAATGTCTATATCCCGATGAGGAGAGGAAAAAAAGAGGAAGGAAGAAGAAAAAAAAATAGTATACATACATTTGTTTACTCAATAAATTTTCATTTGACATTTCTTTGTCGATAAATCACGAAGAAATAGATATTGATCGTAAGAATGTTTGTGGCGTGCTGTAATGATAAACAAATGTGGTGGCTGCAGGGGTGTTGTATGCATAAGAAAACCACGTCGTGCTGTTTGCACTGAACAAAGTCAGATTGAGGTGTGCTGCTGGCCAACGGGTGAATGGGGTGACGTGAAGGAGATATTCAAACAATATATACAACTATATGTAACAACGTGAAGTGAAGATAAACCATCCCTACATATATATACATATATACACAACAGCATACGTGCGAGGAGAAATTGGGGAGGCACGGGTATGCTGGTGGTAGTGTTGGTTGCCAACAAATGCTGTCATGCTTGGACGATGCCAGCTGGCGGCCTGGACGTGGCCGCTGGAACCGATGTTGAAGAGAAACAATTTCGTACGTACGAAGACGACGACAACAACATCATCAACAACAACAATAATAATAACAAGGAGGTGGTGGTTAATCGTTACGATACTTGCCTGTGTCATTTGTGGTGCTTATGCTGGCCCACGTTATGCTTCCCGCAATGTCGAAACAAAAAGTGGACAAGTACGTGGAATACTTCAGGTATGAATTTTTCATTTCATTCAAATTCAATTTACTATTTTCTTCTCTCTTATCGATTTGATTTTTAGGTGAGATTTCAATGAAATTTTAAAATTGTCACTGTAACTTCAAAGATATTTCTTGGAGAATGATTTCTTCTTAACTTTTATACTTTGGCTACAATTGCAGTGACAATGAAAAAAAGCCATTGAGATTCGATCCATTTATCTATTGATTACTGTGGATAAAAAGTGTCGTCGTGATTGAGTCTTCTGTTCTTGATTGGTTTTGGATTCTGTATCCCGATAAATCTACAGAGCGAAACTCGGTTATCTCATTACTCAGTCGCCGAATAACGAACATGACTAACATTTGTTTCGCTTCATTTGTTTGGACTGGATTCAGAATGGATGAATAAATATTCCGAAACTTTTACATTAATTTGAATGGCTTTGAGAGTTCTATTCAGTTCAGTGACAGTTACATGAGTTTGTTTAATCGTTACAAAATTTGCATCCATATTACAGTAGATGTTACATGGAGTACTGCAATCATTCCACTTTTGGATGCATAATAAGCACAGAGTTTCCGGGTTTAGTACTATAATACATTGTGTCTATGTTTTCCTCTAACAAATATAAATGTTACCACCAATGTTTCTGTCAACGTGTGAATAATACAGCCAGTATATCAAACTGTATAAAACCTCTTGGTATTCATTCTGATTTAAATAATGTCAAATATGTGGCAAGAAAATATTTTAGGTCAATTTTAACACATCTCTCATCGTCTATTCCACAGTGTTCGAACGTCGACTCCATAAACAGTTGTAACCGATAATTTATTAGCGAATGGCTCGCTTCGAGCAATATGAAAAAGAGAAAAATTATACTGTTGAGAGGAAGTAAAAAACTCCAACATCTGATCAATATTTTTTCATTAAATTTCATTAGACAATGTCAACTTTATCAGTATGAGAAAAGCTAGGATTTACTGTGAATGAATTTAATATTGAAATAATTTGTCAATATCTTACCCTACGAAACAATCCCTATAATAACCAAATTGAAAAAGCCCTATTGATAGACATACAATCGAATTCTCTTCACTTTCAGATAAATAGTGAAAATATTACAAAATTGGTTTGAAAATGTTTAAAAAAAATGTGTTATACCAATGTCTCCCTTTGAAAATAAAACAATTCTACAAGCTCCATCAATATTTTCAATATCAAAAATGCATAAGGGAATGTGCACAATTTTTTCTTCATTCTCGCGAAATTACCTTTTGAGATTCATATTTAATCCCACTGTTATTGGTAAACTTTTTTCTCCACTGTGAAATTGGAGAAAAATCGCCTTTATCCTTTCTCGAATTACTTATGGAATGTCCAAAATTACTTTACTACATACCAACTTGAGACGTTCTTTATTCAGTTATGCAATTTTCACGTCGGCAGCATACGCGCCCATAGCAATACGACATTACAGTCACGTTTGCGCCCATCTGATTTCTGAATAAATTCTATAGTGCTTCTTCAACTGGCGCTTGTGGATTATAATAATTCTCACCATTGTCAAGTCTATGCACGTTTTTTCGTCATTGTCCTTTTAGTATATATGCATCGACAGATATATAACGTAAGAAATGAGATCATTTTCTACCGGATATCGGTGTTATATCTCACATATATTAATAAATTAAAAATCAGAATGTTTTCAATTATATGAATGTCAATTCCATTAGAAACAAACCACAGCTCCATTCAATTTATTTTATCAACAATACTCCCTTGTCTCGCAGCTGAATAAAACATTCGAAACAAAAGCACGATAGAAAAAAATGTTTGATTTGGAAATGAAATTAGTTGCAAAACTAGTTCAATTGTTTCAAAAAGCCAAAGCAAACATAAAAAAAAAATCATCGAGTACCGGCACTATTTTTTACAATGCTCTCTGTCGCCAAAGTTATTTTTCACGCTTATTTTTCGTGTCGTACGTGACCAAGACTCTGGTTGGTGATAAAAGAATTGACGGGGAAATAAAAAAGGGAGAATAAAAAAAAGGGAACAACATGAACGTGAATGCGTTACGATTTATCGGACGCACGTACCGTAAAAAGTAGAAAATAATACGAAAAAAAATCGTTGAAGCGAGAGCAAAATAGTACGAATACAATGTGTGTTATGTATATAATATTGGAAAGTGAGATAGAGGAAATGGAATAGTAGAGTATACGTATATACGCACATGTGTGTATATATGTATTGGAATATTTTACAATGGTCTTCTGTCAGCGAGGCGTTAACGCCGATACGATGCATTGACGTGGTGCGACAAACGACTCGATAATTTTTAATATCTTTCAACCCTGTAAATAATGCCCGCCCTATCCTTTGTCACATGTACTCTATATACACACAGGAATATATTTATTAACGCTGCCAGTATATAGGCGATTAATTCTCTTTTATTTTTCTGCATCTTTTTTCCCTTTCCAAAGTGGATAAAAAAACATTAAACAAAAACTGAATTATCGTGTGTCATTTGCAGGAATTAAATGGACGATTGGATCCAGTCGAGGTATTCCGAGGTATTCCGTATGCTGCACCGCCAACAGGACGATTACGATTACGTCCACCATCGCCACCATTATCCTGGTCTGGCATCAAGCTCGCAGATTCATTTGGACCAGTCTGCCCGCAGAAGCCACCAAATATTTCCAATGCCACAATAGCACTTGAAACGATGCCTATTGGACGTTACAATCAATTGAAAAGAACTATCGCATACCTCGGCAATCAAAGCGAGGATTGCCTGACATTAAATTTATATATACCTGGCAGCGGTAGGTATAATTGGAAAATTCATTTAACTAATTGGCATAGAGGTAAATGAATTCTTTAGTACCATTTCAGGTTCTGGAATTTCATTTGAGACTCAAATATTTCATTTGTAATAATAATGGTATAGAATTATGTGATTGAATTCTTTTTTTATTATCATCATGGAATGGTTGAAGACGAAAATTCAAAGCACAGACACAATGAATCAATGAACATAACGAAAAAATTCCATGATACTCTTTCAATATTTGAAGAATAAATCATCTTCGAACTGAGAGTATATCTATAACGATCACGTGAATATTTTATTCCTGATTGCATGATATAATGTTCAAGAGAACTTTTTTCTTTCACTACAAAAGTTGTTAATGGTACATCCATAGAATTTCCTATCAGGCCAATATTTAACGAGAAAATATTGCGGATGTGTGAAATGAAGCGTGCAAATCTCCGTTTGAAATTTTCAACAATCCGAGTATATGTCATTTTCATCACTACGCACATTCAGAATCAAGCAATATATGTGCACGTATACATTAAGCTTATTCTAAAATTCTTGTTCACAGTGATAGTATTAGTGAGACAATATCTGCAGTCGTCACCTCGTTGTATAGAATTCGAGAAATGTTGTGCATAGTCCCCATAAACTAGAGGGAATTGAGCTTTAACAAAAGATTCAATTGAATAATATAGAAATTGAATGGAACAAAAATTTTCCACTCTAACTCTCTCCATTCAACAATCTTCGTACATTCTCATTCACCCATACCAGCGTGATTTGAAAATAATAATATAATACGATGGAATTGCAGTATTTTGATTCTAAATAAATACGCGAAACATTTTGTACAGACGTAATAAATTGAATTGGAATTTTTGTTTCATTTTGGAATGAAATACGTGGGATTGTATGATGATATTATTTCAATGTTCATATTACTACCATAATTTTACGAATATATTCTTCGCTCTCGAGAATCTCACAAATCCGCACTTCAGTTTGAATGAAATTCTTGAGGTCCACTCGAAAATTCACAGCTTTGATAGAACATCTTAAAGATACAACAGAAGCTCTCACAATCAAATTTCCTGACAGCAACCGCAGGAAACGCTGCAACTTTGTCATCTACTCCAACTAACGAATTCAGTGCCAGGAAATTCATCGAATCTATCTCGAATGATCTTTTGCTTTCACATTTCCTACTTTCCTAATTCTTTTCTTTGCTTTATTCATCAATGTCTAGACGAATTCAAATAGATATGAAAATACAAAAATAAAACCAAACACTCTCTGACTCTGCAAACTGAACTTTTAAATGCATTTGATACTTTCATTTAAGTCACGCGATTCCCTGTGCTCATTCATATAAACTCATAATGAAATCAATTATGTCAATTTTCAATTAAAAAAAATAATCACGTGCGCCGATCACGACCAATTTATTGAAATGTAGAAAAAGGAATGAAATGGAATTATAGTCAAAAGAGATGTTTATATAATCTCATTTCCATCAATTTGCCTCCGCCAATCGCTATCGTTAAAATATAATTACGTAGTGGAAGCAGTATGAAAATCTTCCTGTCCTTCCCATCCTCACTCTCTTTGGGCGGACACGGTATAGCGGGAATCTGACACCTGGAGTCACGAGCACGATTAATTAACCGACAGCGGTCGTCGAGTTGGCTCGTTCCGGGAACTCTCTCATACAGGCATGAGGGAGGGTGAAGAAAATGGGAATGGCGAGATGAGAGTAGGTAGGATCTCTATAAATAACGAGCAAAGTTCTCAAGCGGTAGAAAACTGCTTGTACAAGGGTGAAAACTCGCTTGACGTCATGAAAGATAGGCAAAGATATAATAGCCTGCGGGAAATGTTGAATGTACAATGTTATTCCTTTCTTTTCTTTTTTTTTTGTTTTCTCGTGTTTTTTTTTTCATGACAATGCCACTGTTCCAATAATTTCATTCTATGTTTGTGTATGTATTTATTGTTCTTTTCATTGTCCATGTTGTTTTTCTCAGGATCCAGAGGATTGGAAGCGCCATATGCCGTAATTGTGTATGTTCATGGTGAGAGCTTTGAATGGGGAACTGGAAATATTTACGATGGCTCAGTGCTTGCAAGCGCTGGACACGTTATTGTCATCACCATAAACTATCGTCTCGGAATTCTCGGTGAGTTGATATCAAATTTTATACATATATTTTATATAATGCATAAATAACACGTCTCTCTCATGTGGATAATAAATTTTACCCGGCGATTATTCTAAAATGGAGTGACACCTTGAATTACGTTGTAAAATTTTTCTCACATTCCTCAGCACTTTAAAATGTGGGAACATCTGATTTTATGGGTAGAAAAGTATCAATCTTTCGTCGTAAAATATTTTTCATCCAGTAACTGAGAAAAAGAACAAAAAAAAACGGTACTGGAATGAAAATCTGTTACGATAAATTGACAGGAGTATGAATTTCCTTTTGTGATGCAATCGGAATAGATTTAACTCCGTGTTATAATTGAATATATATAAAACAAGAAAAATATTTAGATAATAATGATTATATATTTTTGATAAAATTAGGATTTTTGAGAACACGAGCGAAACCAGACAAAGATGCAGAGTCTGGTGGCAATTTGGCGCTGAAGGACATTGTCATGGGACTTCAATGGGTGAAAGAGAACATTGGTGCATTTGGTGGTGATCCAACGCGTGTAACGCTAATGGGTCATGACACTGGCGCTGCACTAGTCAATCTAATTCTCCTTGCACCATTCGCAAAAGGTCCGTATATTGCATTCAATGCGAACTGACACAATAGCTTTTCATTTCCATTTGCATATCAACTAATTTATAATCCAGTAATTTGGAAAATAAATTTCTTTGTATAACAAAATTATCACAATATTGAATAATTCGCATGACATGCTATTGAGTTTTAATTTATCAAACGATCATAGAGAATATTAAGTTAACGTCATTTTCCATTTTATCCATAATTAACTTGCAGGTATATTGGAGCGTAGCTCATTAAAAAAATGTCGTTAAAGTGGTTGATGTGGCGTATTACCATTTCCCATATTCTCGCTGTATATGAGAGCATCATATACTCCACTTGTTGACCTCGTATATTATAATCGCTACAAGCAATATGACCTCACTTGCCTCTGTATAGACATTGTAGTCTCCCTTTTGGTTGTTGTATATCCACAAGGGTTTCCGTATGCGCACACTGCGTAACAAACGCCCGGACCAACACTCACAAACCCGTAAAACAAGAACAAGAAGGATAACGCTCTCTGGGGTGCTGCACATTCGTCTCGTATATTCACTGTGTCTGCAACTAACATCTATCCGGAAGTTCGTCATCTGTTATACTCTATTGTATATATTGTCATGGGGATGGGTGCGAAACACGCAAAGATTGGGGATGAACGTGCGAGGGAAAACACAGAACAAAAACAATACTATATACGTATATCGTTGCAAAAGCCATTGCGTGTGTACACCCCACAAAAGAGGAGATGTAAACTCCATTTTTTTACTTTTTCCACTTCCGTATTTCCGTATTTGGAGGAAAGAGGAGAAAGCGTTTGTAAAGGAAATCCTGGCGAATGAACAGCACAAAAGTGCTCCGACAATTATTTATATATACATATATATATGTATATGTATTAATTGATACATACAAGAAAATGTGTGAACACTTTGTTCTTCCCATTAGCAAATTTTTCGCATGTCTGACGTTCTTACGCTTGCAAAAAAATAAAATCATAATATTTTTCTTGCAATTGCATTACTTCATGTAGCTGTGCTAATGAGCAACGGCGGAATCAGCCGAGAGTATAGTAAACTAATTCAACAGAATTCTCTGATCAAGTCTGATTAAAGGGGATGGCCAGAAAAAAGACCAGAGGAATTCAACTCACGGCCGAACTTTTTATCTCCAAAGTTAATATGCATATAAGAAGAAAAGTTTCGTGATCGCATATAGGTAATTTTGTGATAATTTCATTACCGTAAAATTTGTTTATGGTCAAAGCTGTGGAGTTTCAAATACATGTCTCTGAAAAAAAAAACAATCATCGTGTTCGGGACTATCATATCACAATAAGATTTCGTATAGGTAAAGAAAATATATTTTAACGAGAATAATCATCTTCTCATCACGATAAAATTGAGTGAAAAATTGGATCAAGTCAACGCAAATCGAGAGAACACATTTGCACTACTCTTTCCGTTATAAAAAAAATCGGAACGAATATATATATATCTTGGGATAATTACTCGAGGATTAATAAAGAAGGAATACTATCATGAGCGACAAATTGGGAAGCATAATGTGAAAAAGGAGCAGAAAAAAATCAAGGAAAAATTATAGTCAAGTATGATAGGACGATGTGGTGGAGATTACTAAGATAGGACATTAAATTTGCAGTCGTCCAAACAGCTGTTGCCAATCTCTGTGGCAATTACGGCTAAAGCAACATCTTGTCTCGTCAGTATATCTCGTACCTAACAATAAGAAAAATTTCTGTATATATACATAGATACATATAGTACATCAGCACTAATGCAATATCTTCAAGCACCCACCAGTATTATTAGAGATTCTATTGGCTCTCGCACGTTGCGCGTCAGCAGCAACGCTGCAGAGACAATAAATGAGCTTTGGCCATACTTTGCTCAACGTTAACGGTTTCCCTCCTCTTACTTTCCAAGTTTGATTTACTTTCAATCCCCAGGAGGAAAATTGCAAAGTTGCTTCAGCTGCTCAGTTTCTTTACTCTCATCCTATTCGCCATGTTTCTCCTATCAAAGCGCCTGTACTTCCCGTCATTATTTTTCCTATCTGACGACTACATATCATATAATATGTATGTACACATCTATTCATCACATATATTATGTAACGTTGGCAGGTCTTCTATTATCACGTGTTACATTGTTTCTTGTTTATTATTGATCATAAGCCGAAAGAAACCATCGACATTATATAGCATCAACCAGATGCTAAGTCGCACGATCTTCGAACGATAGACAATAACAATTCGAAGTAGCAGTAGTAATGATGAGGAGTTTATTGTAATGCTTCACATTATGCAAACAGACTGATGCAACTTAAAAAATATACAACTGCAACTGATAGAAATGAAATCTATAACATATAGATGGTAATGTAAGATGTTTATTGTATTGTTAAAAAATATATATTCAAACCATTTATTCGCAATCACGATTCAACTTCTCAGTTATAATTTCCATTTATTTTCTCTTCTTCTCCGTACGCGGAAAAATAATGCAGGGAAAATTGAATTACTGTTGAAAGACGCTTCTTCAATGGTATGAAAGCACAAGCACATTTCAAAGTCTACGTACTATAAGGTCTTCATTTTACCATGAAAGACAAAATTAAATGAACAAAAGCAGAAGAGCGACTGAAGCACTTTGGTGGTGAAAAAGGAGTTGTGAATGCGGTTATAGCGTAGACTTTGTCACATTATTGATGAGAAAACTTGATTTTACCGCTACATGTTATGGAGGTGTTTTATTTTTCAAATAATTTCCCGAGCTTTTAAACCTACAATATCATACACTTTCATTCTTTTTCTCTTATATTTCTTTTGTCATCTGATTTCTTATATTACATGGGGCTTCAGGTCTTTTACATCGAGTCATAATGCTGAGTGGTTCAGCGTTAAGTCCATGGGCATCGTCACACGATCCAAACGACTTGAGGAAAAAAGTTGGCGAACAACTAAGCTGTTCAATGGACAATGATGACGATGATATTGCTGATTGTCTACGTGGTGTGCCATTGCATGTTTTGCTCAACATTGAATTGCCCGAAATTAAGTAATTATAATTTCAGTTTAATTAATTCTGTATAAGTACTCTTGAACGGAAAATAGGGGATAATTAATTCAGTAAAAGCAAAAAAAAAGTATGAAATTCAAATTTAAATTTCAATTCATCATCCAAACTTTCATAAATAATTCTGGCAAACATTAATCTCCCAAACAATTATGGCAGTTTATTTTCCGTTCACTTTAATTTATTGACCATTAATTTTCCTCCAATAACATTGCAGTGTTGTTGATTATATATTACACAACAATACAATAATTAATATTGCAGATTTATGCCACGTATCGGACCGGCATTGCCTGTGGATCAAAATAATCCAGATCCAGCTTTGGATATGGAGCGCGCCAGCGACGCCTTCATCAAAGTTCCATTGATCTTGGGTGTCACAAGCGTAGAGGCTTATCTTGACTTCAATGACAATGAAATACAGTATGGCTTCGAGGATAATCAACGGAATCGGATTTTAAGAACATATATTCGGAATGCATTTTATTATCATCTTAATGAAATATTGTCGGCGGTACGAAATGAATATACCGATTGGGATAAGCCTGTCCTACACCCAGTCAATTTAATGGAATCAACAATGGAAGCATTGAGCGATGGACATACAGTTGCGCCATTAATGCGAATTGCTTTTTATCATGCACGACGTGGTGCACAAACGTACTTTTTTCACTTTAATTATCAAGCTAAAGACAGCGAATATCCACAGGTAACATTGGATTCCATTCATTTATTGTCAGATATCAATGGAATGAATAGAAAGTAGATATACATCTAAGTGTGCTTTATCCATGGGAATTTAGAGCAAAGAATTTTCTCTTTCTTTTTGCATGTGTGAAGATGCACCGTCCAAGAAACGTTGAATAGAACTTTTTCACATAGTGCTGAAGATGAGGGCGGATGTAGAGAACCCAGACATTTCTTTACCAACTCAAACGCCCAAATACACTTCTCCTCGTTCCCTTTTTTGCACTTCTATATCCATTATACTGCAGTATTTCTGCGTCTCTAGTGAACTGCACGATTTTTAATGCTTTACTCCTTTTCTCACATTGTTGCAATGATGCCTTTGAATTCAAAAGTTTCGAACGGAAACCTAAATTTGTTAAAAGAAAATGATGGATGTGCATCTGGACTTGTGGAAATAATGAGAAAGGGAATGTGGAGCATTTTCTACCAAAGTATATATATACATATAATTATTTAATTTTATTTATTTCTGATTATGAAATATCAACATAACTTCTTCCCATTGTCTTCATTTCGAAATCCATTCACTTCCTTAAGATTGTCAAGATAAGAGATGGTAAGGAAACTACATTGTGATCTTAAATTCACAACATTAGCATCAAGTTTTAATAATTTCATAAACGTGAAACGTGAAACTGTCTTCGTTTTTCGTCATATCAAATATTTCCATCTTCGCGAGAAATTTTGTTTGGTATCAATCCGCTTGTCATGTATTTTTCAACAAACGAGATGTTCGTTTAGTATGCCATCATCATAATTTGAAAATGAACTTGATGAATAGTATTGTTATAGAAAGCAGTAAAAGCGCAACGTTGATTACTTTTATAACTAGCTATACTGTCAAAAACTGATGAGATGAACGCGCAAAACCCGGATAGAAGGATGTAGAGAGATGAGAGAGGAAAAGGGAGTGAAAAGGGGCGGAATAGTTAGCAAATGGATGTAATTTACTGATAGTTCGAAATTTAATTAGTCTGATAAATAACTTATCAAAGCTGCCGAGTGCATGTCAACAAACTTTCCGCAGATAACACACACTCACATGCATATTAGATATTAATTAATCATATGATCATAATAGTGAATCATAATTATAATTATTATGCTCTTGATGTTTACAGAGATTAGGAAGTGTTCGAGGCGAGGATATTCCGTATATATTTGGCTTACCACTGATATCAGGAGGACCATTTTTTCCCCACAATTTCAGTCGTCAGGATCAAGGCGTCGCGGAAGCTTTATTAACATTCCTCACAAATTTTGCCAAAACAGGCAATCCCAATCTACCACACAATATCGAATCGGTTGATTATGGTACTGTAAAGGAGAAGGCACGGTTCCGTGGACTCACTTGGGAACAATATGAAACTGGATCTCAATATTATTTAACGATAGGTGAGCGGAAAGAACATTTTAGAGGACAAATATTTCATACGAATTAAAATAGAGAAATGACATGGATATCTCTTTTAAAAATATTCAATTCTTCGCAAATTAATTTTTTATAGCACTCAAACCAAGGATGAAGAGTCATTACCGAGGTCATAAAATGGCAGTGTGGCTTAATCTTATTCCGCAGCTCCATCAGCCGGGTGATGAAGATGTTTCAATGAGACACCATCATTTTCGTGAACGTGGAGATCATTATTTTGCAGGTGAAAAAAACTATGGCCGATATAAGTCGTTGTCTCAGCTTGCTTATATGCCAAATCGAAATAGACCAACTCAGATTAAATTGGATTAGATCACATTGGCTACTCGCAATTCCCTCAGAATGACAATCTTATCAGATCCAATTCATTTGATCGTTCATTCCGAGCAGTGCCTCTCTTTCCTTCTCGCTTGCTCTATTTCAATTTCAATACCAGAATAATGTAAATATTGAATCAAAAATTAATGTATGTAACAGGAGCGGTTCGGGACGAGTGGCATACGCCAGTTCCTCTATTTGACACAACAAAATCCAGCACGATGTCAACAGCGTGTACTACCACACCATTAATTGATGATGAAGTGACGCAGGATCTGACGCCAATTTTAAACAACAATAATGATGATGCTGAATTACTTCAAAGACTTGCATCACGTCATTATTACAGTACAACAACAGCATTAGGGATTACAGTCGGCGTTGGTTGTATACTTTTAGTACTGAATATGCTCATATTTGCTGGTATTTATTATCAACGTGATCGTGATAAAAAACGAGCGGTAATGAATTGCGTTTCAAATGGTCAAGAATCACTCCCAATGACAACTAGACCATCAATGAAATCAGCGAATAATTCAGCGTCAGTTCAAGAACCACCTCCATCTTACACTACATTGGCACGAAATTCCACCGCTGTTCCAGAACAAGAAGCTGATGGATCCGTCATTCAACACACGAATGATGATGGAGAAAGGGAGCAAATCGTTGATATGAATAATGGTGGAAGGAATTCATACGTTAATTCGATACACAAAGATACAATGCCACCAAAACCACCAACAAGAACCACCAGTTCATTGAGCACTGGTGGAACCATAAAAAAACGTGTCCAGATACAGGAAATTACTGTATAACATTAGGGGTTGCCCCAAGTGGGCTCAATTAAACCCAAGCATGTGACATTCATGGGTGTTGAGGATGCTATTGAGGATACACGATTTTAAATTCACGCTCAATTATTCTGATTCTACTTGAATGCGTAAAAATTGATTGAAGGGAAATATGATAAATGGCAGTAATTGTTGTCGCTATCTCCGAAACTTTTGAAAGTTATGCAAGTCATCATTTGGTTAGTTTCGTTAGTAGCGGATATATTTCTCGATATCCAGGAATTTCTCATCTACTTATCATGTGAAGGAGAAATAATTGAAAAATCATCAAATCCTCAATTCCTCAATCAGTTCCCGATAATTCTACCAATTCTTTTCCGAAATATTTGAAGTGACATCATAAGTGAAGTATTATAGACAAAAAAATCGCTGATAGATCAAAAGTATCTTTTGCTCAGTGATAAATATATTAATAAATATGAGAATCAAACTAAGTTTTCTCACTGCCCTCTCGAACTAATCGTGTAAAGCTTTTAATGACTGACAATTTTCATGTTCAATCCCGTGGCCAAGTGTTAATCATAAGAATGAAAGAAAAAGAGAACACGAATATCCTTGGATAAACAAAACTATAACTTAATGAAGAAGAGAGATTGAACAAATTGTGCACCAATTAACATTAAATAAGAACAATGAAACTTGAAACTTTGTATCTTAGAACGAAGAAAAATAAATATGATTTTTTTTTCTAAGTATAAATTGAGTGGATGGAGCGAATTCCAGCTGGATAATTATGTATTGAAGATGTATTAAGAAAATGGAATTGATCTGTACTGATGGAAAATCGTCATGAAGAAACTCAAAAACGAAAGATGCCTAACGTGAAGACTCAAAAAATAGTGGTAAATAATATTAATACGCACCATCTTCTACACACGCCAACGTTTCTAGTGCCCACTTTCTTTCGTGAAACTAAAAAACTTTTCTCGATCACATTTCGATCGAATTGAATGACACATTTGAGAATGAGCCATCATTTATTTGAAATCAATGTGACCACACGAAAAAATCAATGGCCTTTTCTTTGTGATATTACGTCTTGCGGTACCGTGAAGACAGACGTATTCAAAGAGAAACCAGTCTAATCTCAGATATGTCGAATCCCATTCGCGGATGGAAATCGATTGCATATTGCATGAGATTGAAAGAAATAAAGACAATGCATAAACGATAACTCTCCTAGAAAATTAGATGAAAATGTTTGTAAATTTTCTTGTGCAACACAAAATAAACACAAATTTATAAATTTTCATTGTATTTAAACTTCACAAAAATAACGGTAGTCAGGAGTTTACAATATTCGATTGTTATTTTTTTTTTTTAAATCTTTATCATGATTTGCCCTTGCAGATTGGAACGTTTTGAATTACATCCATAAATGCGCGTGCATCCATTCCTTTCCATCCTGATCTGAATGCAAGTAACGGAGATGATTACAAACCAAAGGGAATTCGATGAGTGTATTTGACTTTATTCAACAAATTAATTGTTGGCTTTTTTAGCAGATGTCGAGTCCCGCAATGGACTACCCGCTCGTTTCCTGCCGTGTTGGAATCCACCACGTCCTAGAAAATTAAATGACGGGATAGTTAGATTTCGTAGACAGTACCGCATCTAATGATGTTACTATTGGGTATAATCAGTATAAGTTGTGAGTGTGTCAACTCAGCGAAATCCTAAAGATTTCTCAGTATTAGCATGGCGAATCATCATTTTAATTGAAATTATCAATGGCGGAGCATCAAACAATGAATAGAATATGAAAAAATATGATATTAGGGAACTTCTCACCTCTCTTGCCACGACCTCGTTTGGATCTTGACACGTTTTGTTTTCTGACTGCCATGTTGTGTTTAACTTTCTTCAGATATGTTTGTTCCTCGTCACCTTCTAATATTTCGAATGTGACGTCTGTTTCATCAATTTTTAGCTGGAATAATTGTAAGGAAAACAATGATTACTCTCATTTTGATTGCTAGCACAAAGTTTCAAAACTCGAATTGCAATAATAAAGAAACATACTTTTTTATCTGTCATTTTGTCAAGGAGTGATTGCGCTGTATTCGCGCCTTGTAAACGTATCCAACCGTCTGAATCGCCCAATTTATAATCGACGTAAGCGATCTCGGCCCCGAGATCAAGTAACGACTTCTTTATGCTTTCCCAATCGGTGCTCTCGGGCGCGCCCGTGAATCTTAATACTGAACCTTTCGGCAAATCAACATCGTCTGATGGTTCTTCAGCTTCTTCGTTTTCTTCCGCCTGTTGCAAAATGAAATAATGTTAGTTTGTATCTACAAAGTCATATTGAATAAATGTAATGATTTACTGTATTAAGATCACTTCATACTTTTTTGTTATTTTTCTTTCCTTTGGAGTCATTTTTGCGCTTGGATTCTTCACGCTCTTTAGCTTTATTCACCGTATACTCCTCACTGTAACATCGAGAATTTTAAGTAGAATATTTCTTATCATAACGAATATGTGGAGTGTGAATTTTTCGAGATCAACAAATTTACCTGAAGATTTTGACGAGTTCTGAATCACCGTATTTGACTGACTCTCTAGCCATGAATGCTTTAGCACCATCGAGCGTCTTGAATTGAACGAAAATAGAACCTTTGAATTGCATTTGTTTGTCGCTATCCTTATATTTTCTCATCTGAAAGAATTTTCCGAATTATTCTTTGCCAATTACCACACAAAATGGGGCAATGTGTGATGGAATGGGAATGTAAGATTGAATTAAGATTGATGCTCACAATTATATTCTCAATCGGCTCCAAATCTTTGAAGAACGCTTTCAATTCTTGTATTCCAATATCTTTCAATGGGAATCCTTTGACGTAAACAGTTCTTGCTGTCTGTGATTTTCTATATTCTTCATCATAAGTCGGCAATGGTTTATCTAATTGACGACGAATTTTTTTACGATCTTCCGATATTTCTACGAGATCACTTGTCTCAATAGATTTCAATATTGTTGGAATGTCTTTGCTCAAGTTTGCTAACATTTTGAAGTTCAACATCACTGACATAGGGACCCATCCTTCGTCCAATTTGGTTTGTTCTATTAAGAACTTGTCACGTTGCATGTTGATATCACCAAAATAAAACTGCAAAAGTAAAAAAAAATTTTCCTTCATCTCTACACGAAACCACACAAGATGTTTGATCTAATCATATCATGAATTATGGGAAAATTAACTGAAATAAATTATGAAATATCAAATGATACCCACTAAGAAACTAGAGCCTGCAATTCATAGACTCCATGTGCAATGCTGAGAATTTACAAATTATAAAACCAATAATTTACCACATCAATAAAAGAAAAATTTCAACATAGTAGCATTATAAAAAAAAGACCCGCCCAACCATAAATAATAAAAGAAACCCATTGCAATTCTGGTTCGTTACACTTCCCAGAAAATAAATAATTTCCATCTACTCCACAACATTCGAAACAATGAATCAACTGTTTATCCATAAATAAGTAAAAACAAAAAAAAACGACTACTATTAGTAACAATCTCAAAATAAGTGAGGTTATGTCGTCTCCAACTTTTGAATCAATAAAAAATATACCTCAATCTGTGATTTGATCTTCTCCAATAATTCTGGTGATGCATCCTCAGCCTTCTTCACTTCCGTTTCTGATTCTTTATCATTCTCTTGTTTTGTTTCAGTATCATTGACTTTGGAGTCAACCGCAGTTTCGGCCACCGGCTTCTCACATGTCTCAACTTTCGTTTCGTCTTTACCGTTTTCCATTTTTTAATCTTCTTTCAATGAATGGCTTGCCGTTATCAGTGTAATGATGTTGCTTATCAATACATGTATATATATCTATATATATATATATATATGTCTGTATATGTAGCAATATATTGGTTTGTACAACAATAATTTGCAACGATTTTTATTCCTTGTAACGGATACTCATGAAGATACACGTGTTGTAACGAAACTGAACGTTTTTTCTTACTCTCGAAAACGACGTAGATCTTGAACACGGATCTTGCCGGAAATGACGCACATAACCTCCCTGCAGAAAGATGTCGAGTGCAGCGCCACAACCGGTAACTTTCCAACGCAGGAAACATATTAAATTAGAAACGATTCACCATTAAATGGCGATAAATATGAAGAAAACAAAGATGTTTCAGTTAATTGGAAGTTAAATCTTATAACTCTCGATATTTTTGCATCATGTTATTCATACTCCAAATTCAGAATTCAAATTTACAGTGTTAATGTTGAAAGTGTCCGTTCGAATCGCTGCAATAATATTTACAATACTTCTTTTCTCTTTTTATTCCCAATGTGTTTATATGAATATGAGAAAGATAAAAGGAGCAACTGATAGTAGCGTCACTGTTGAGTAGAAGTGATAGCTGATATGTGTGGGAAATTTGAACAAGGTCCATTATCGAGTTCATCAAAAACGCAAGAAATGATATAAACCGAATGGATCTGTATATGCGAACGGAATTTTTTAAATTTGTATTGACTCTATTTCATATGATCAAGTATCAGAATATTCGGATTTGTTTTAAACAAAATGATATTCATTGAATTCCACAGACTGAAGAACATGTATAGTCTCTCTGCGCAAGTCGCTACTATATTCACTGCCATTGGCTGGCGTTGCCGTTTCAAATATTTCATTGGTCCAATTAATTTTGTTTGAGGGGGGGCGCTGTTTAAAAATTTCATCTGTTGAATCCGTTGCGTCTCGACCGGTTTGGCACTGATTTTGCAGGACGCTGTATACACGAGAGAAAAAGACGATTCGTCAAAGTTTGTATTCATGTTTGTTTGGTTAAGTATAATTGAATATTTCACGAGCCATAATATTCATTTTTTCCGTTTTTAGGAGGATATTGTCTTTGTTTGGGCTATTGATAATTAATTTCACAATGACGACAACTGGTGAGATGTTTAGAATACCAGAAAATATTCCAGATAAATATTATGGGGCTGTAGAGGAGAGCTTGAACAACATGGAAGAACACATTGAGGGCTCCAATAATAAGTAATGTGACTACTGAATAATTATACAGAATGAAGTGAAAGAAATGAAAATTTCCAGTGATGGTATTAATGGACTTTATGTGTGTTGTCCGCAGATATCAGTGGAGTGTCGATGATTTTGACATAGGAGTTCCACTTGGACGTGGAAAATTCGGTAGAGTTTATTTGGCAAGAGAAAAGAGAACGCATTATATGGTTGCACTGAAAGCACTTTATAAAGTTGAATTGATCCATGGTCGTGTAGAGAAACAGGCATTGCGAGAAATTGAGATCCAATCGCATTTAAGACACCCAAATATTCTACAATTACTCACGTACTTTCATGATAAGAAGAAGATTTATTTAGTATTGGAATATGCTGCGAGGGGTGAATTGTATAAAGAATTGAAGAAGCAGCCGGGTGAAAGATTCAGTGAACATTTGTAAGGACATTTGGTTTCTATTGATGATTTTTGTTGTGAATGGCTTTGATAGAACGGAAGAACATGCTTGCAATTGTCGGAAGGATAGTGGGGATAATTTCGTGTTTATTTTGCAGATCAGCGAAATATGTTTACCAAGTAGCTGATGCACTTGACTATTGTCACAAAAATAATGTCATTCACAGAGATCTCAAGCCAGAGAATTTGCTGTTGGATTTCAATGGGAATATCAAGTTGGCCGATTTCGGTTGGTCTGTTCATGCACCGACGTCAAAGTAAAGATTGTTAATTACTTGTTTTACGTACTGAGTAGAAAAATGTTCCTCAGTATATATAAATAATCTCGATGCTATTATTATATATAATGTTGAAACTTTGTCACTATTCAGACGTACTACCATGTGTGGAACCCTGGATTATCTTCCTCCTGAGATGGTGAATGGACAAACTTACAGTATTTATGTGGATCATTGGTGTTTAGGAATTTTATGTTACGAATTCCTAGTTGGCACTCCACCATTCCTTAGTGAATCTACGCAAGAGACATATTCGAAAATTAAAAGTGTCAATATCAATTGGCCCGTGCAAATCACACCAGGAGCAAAGGATTTAATATCAAAGGTACGGTTCATCAAAGAGAACTAGTGATAAATGAAAAGAGACTTCGAAAAGAAAATCTGACATTAGCAACAGAGAAATTTCAACAAGCATAACTTCGTCTTCTAAATTTGATGATTTTCTTGAAATTATTTATAAGAAATCGCTTGACGATGTTAATGACTATAAATTAATTTCTTTTCCAATATAGCTCATCAAAAGAAAAGGTACCGAACGAATATCGCTATTGGCAGTTAAAAGACATTTTTGGATACTTGCACATAAAGATGCAGGGGTGAAATTATGAAAATGATGGTATTTTTTATTGTAACTTAAAATAATTGTCATTATCATTAATTCATTAGCATAAAATAACATTTTTTACAATTATGTTTTTCTTGAGAAAAAATCGAGTATCTTTTTTTGTCCACCTTTGTGACTGGTTGACGATTTATCAAGCGATTTATTTTTTGCTTCAATTGTTGGGGAATTTGTATTCATATCTGTGTCAGTGTTTTGAGATTTTGTACCAAGCAAATCCAACCCTGTTAGATGGTTTTCTGGGAAATCTTTCTTAATTTTATCCCTTTCCGATTCATTTGCCGCTATTGTGTCCCACAATGATGGCTTTTTCTTCTTCTCTATGTTGCATTCGGTTTCAGGTACGCTCTCTTTTATGCTCACTACACAATTTTCTTCAGATTTCTCGAATAAATTTTGTATCAATTCTTCGTCTTCCTCAAACGAAAAATCTTTTTGAACTAATTTGTCTTTATGCGTAGTTAATTTCTTCTGAATTGTTTTTTTAGAACTATCCAGAAACTCTCCTGATAATAATTTGAAATCACCAATTAATGTTTTCATTTTACTCCGAGTATATAAGAAATTGTAAAAATCCGTCGTTTTTTTCCTCGTGACGCTTTCATATGCATGGAAAAGGGCATAAAGGCGACCTGAAAAATAATATTCTGAAAGTGATACTGACACTAAAGTCAGTAAAATATAAGTAACTGTGACAAGACACTCACCAACATCAATGTTTCGATCGACAAGATGCCAATACATTTCTGCAACACTGTCACGCAATGTTTTATCCCCAAATGTAAAATAAACCATTGGACGTCCACTTACTGCCGCTGCCATCAATTGTATCAACACTTTGACTTTTGGATTACCACGGAATGCGCCACAGCCCCAATTACCTGTTGCTATTGCTGATAATTCCTTCCTTGGCACTTCAAACGAACTGAATCCAACATATGCCTACAGAATAAATTATTTATGTTATTGAGAGCAATATAAAGCATTAACAAGATTCTCCAGATCGTCACTTCTATCGATTTCTCTGTTCTGACTGAACATACCTTATTTAGTTCACGTCTAATATTTTCCATATTAAATTGTTTTTCTGCTTGTGGAAAAAGCAATGCATCAATAGCAACTACAGATGTTTTCCTGCGGCCACTACTGTCTCGTGGTGTTTCATCAATATAATCTCCAGACCATTTGAACGTATCACTATAGCCTTCATAATCACTGTAACGTTCAGCACCGGTAATAATTAATGCTTCAGAATCATCTAAAACTTCGGCCACTAGCATGGTAACCATAAGTTCCGGGCATATGACAAAGCGTATTTCCTCCTGGACACAGCCCCACTGTAATACTCCACCACCTACAAATCTATCATGAAAATTCATATTTGATATTATATTTTTACACATGGCTTTACAACGATGGAATATCAAAAAAGGATTACTTGTTTGCAAAGTCAACTTGAAGAAGACCAGCTCCTTCAGTTTCGATTGTTCCACTGCTCGTAATATGTAAGGGCGGCAATTGTTCATGAATTCTGCTCCATTTTGGACAATCTTCTTTGGGAATATAACGACGTTGGACAGTGATTGTGCCTTCTGGTGCTGTTGTCGATACAAATGATGGACGAGATCAATTTTTATGTTTACATACACCTGCGCATGTATACATACAGAGATAATTTTCAGTATATTCACACTTTACCTGTAGTTGTCACTCTTCTAAAATAATGAAACAAACACTTGAATTTTTCCATTACAGCTGATGTCCATTTTTGTCTGTCCTCTCTGAGAGCCGAAAACAGTCTAAAAAATAAAGTGAATAATTAAAATATGATAGAGAATGATATGACGAATTAAATGTATCTGGAGATTGACAATGTACTTATTAAAATTGATATGCGGAAACGTGGCGTATTCAGATTGCGGATTTCTCGAATTTCGTCGTGGAAATGTGCAAAAAAATGCATTAGCCATCAAAGATGCAACTTGAAGCTGACTGAGGCTAATGGAACTATTTGTGTGTCTCTTCAATACTGGTATAGGGCCAGTAATAAGTGTCGGTAATTGAAGTGCGAGTTGTATTATTTTCGGCAACAGTTTCCCAAAAAACATTTCGGCTTCTTCTTCATCAACTACCTGACAGTGGATTTTTTAGTTTTTTTTCATTATTTCTCATTGTATCTGTATGACATTCAACATTTCTAGATAAATGTTATTTTACCTCATTGAAAAAATGATGTAATGCACAAAAATCCCATCGTTCTGCATATTTGTCGTTATAAGATAAAATCGCTGCTTCCAATTGTGCACTAGAGATAAAACTTTGCAGCAAGGCTTCTTGAATTACTTCCCATCTCAATCGAAACTCTCGGGGTTTGTGTTCCTGATTTGAATTTTAATTGGCACAATGAAGCTCATTCGTATCAATACGTTTATAATAATTTCATTGTCTTTCAAACATGCCTGCTCAATTGGATATAGACTGTGAGGCGAATTCGGCATTCTTATAAAATCAACACACCATTTATCAACTCGTTGGGCTGGATATGGTTTTGGTGGGCCCCTACTGGGAAGTGGCAACTGTAAAAAAACAAAAGAATGTGTATCTACAATGAGATACTTTCTCACAATAAATTAATCACCAGACATACTTGAAATAAAACTGTGTGCGATTGAGACGGATGAATTGATGGATGTTGTTGATATCCATAAGGTCCCATACCTTTATATATCTCATCCATACTCATTCCCTTCCACTCTGGTGAATCATCCACAGGCTCTGGTTCACTGCTGTCAGAGGAGAATATGTACGCTGGAGAAACAGGGGAATTTTGCTATATTGACAATTATATTCCACATAAACTCCTAATTACTCATTATACATACAATCATCTAAAATTGGTGTCTGAGGATGATCTGATGTACTTTCTTTCTCTTGATCAGAAAACATGTCTGGTGACATGGGTCCTTCATCAAATGTTAATATCGATTCTGCCATTATGTACAGAGAAACAAACAATTCTTCAATCCTTTCACACTGCTTTGTCTACCGAATCTCTGTAATAAAATGCAGAATACTTGAAAATAAATTATTTCTCTAGGGCTATGACATTCCGATAACAACACAACTCTGTAGTCATTTCATATTTGTTATTTGAGGTTAGAAAAATTTATCTCAGAAATGAAAGTGATTTGTAGAATTCAACAAATTACCGTCATGAATCTGCAAATTGTGTATTTGATTTCGTGAGATTATTGGAAATTCTGGTTTTGTATCAATGTCACGACCATGAGGATTTTATTGAAATAAAATATCGAGGAAAATATTAATTTTATGTTGTCTTGTTGTGGGAAAATATAGGAAGCCTAGTCGCTTGTCTATTGGTTGGTTTTGTGCTTATCTACTACGGCGCATGTTGACCGCATCCTTTGAATTGTGATAAAAGTTCCGGCATGATGATACAAAAAAGGAAATTAATGTTTGACATCTAGAAATTTACTGAATATGTTTTGGGATTTTACCAATAGTTTCATGGAAATGAGCAAGGCATCCGCTTTCCAAAGCTATTTCGCTTATTCGTAGTTACTTCCAATAGGTTCTTATTGAATTGAAACGATTTCAATTGACTATTTTTATTCTTGGTCATCACATAATGAAGTATGTAATGCTTTATGAACAAATAAAATTGATTTTGGATCAGGACGATATCGCGAGTGTTCGTCGACTCCCATGAGCATCAGGTGACTCATTATTATTGATCTAATGTGATATAATATGTATAAGGATATGAAAGAGAAACAAATGTATATAGAATTGCATAAATAAGGGAGTCGAAGGTTCAATTCAAGAATTTATTCATTTTCATGTAATAGGTATTCATCGACTGTCTGCTTTCTTGTCCGCGGCATTCAACATCTTTGAAAATTCAGAATTCTGATTTTCAAGTAAATTGTGTGGTGTATCAAACTCAACTATCTTGCCCGCATCCATAACAAGGATACGATCACAGGAGACAATTGTCTGTATTCTGTGAGCAATTGTGATTATAGTAC
The DNA here is from genome assembly GCA_030523045.1 of Meteorus cinctellus. Lineage (NCBI taxonomy): Eukaryota > Metazoa > Arthropoda > Insecta > Hymenoptera > Braconidae > Meteorus > Meteorus cinctellus. Next base: position 268,377 of record JAPYZF010000016.1, on the reverse strand, counting down.
AGTCTGAAAATTCTTTCTGTATTGCCATCTGTACGATGTGTTCAGTTGCTGGATCCACTGCGGCAGTCGCTTCATCCAATATAATGATCTGAAACATTGATAATTTTTGACGATTATCAAATAGTGATGATCTGTAGCAACAGTGCAAACAATACATACTTTACTTTTACGTAAAAGTGCTCTAGCAAGACAGAGTAATTGGCGCTCGCCCATACTCAAGTTAGAATCACCAGAGTCAACAATGGCATTAAGCTGACCAGGCATCGAACGAACTTTATTTTTTAAATTGACTTTGTCTAGGATAAGCCATAATTCTTCATCTGTTTGCATATTCCACGGATCTAAATTGAATCTTATCATTCCACTAAAAATAATTGGATCCTGTGGTATAATTGACAATTTACTCCGCAGTTGTTTCAAGTAAATTGTTGATATATCAACATCATCAATTTTAATACATCCCTCATGTAACTCAACAAGTCGGAATAGTGCTGATATGAGTGAACTCTTTCCCGATCCAGTTCTACCAGCAATCCCAATTTTTTCACCAGCTTGAACTTGAAACGATACGTTCTTCAATACAATCGGTGTATCATGCCGATATTTCAATGCCACATTTTGGAATTCAATTTTTCCACTCTGAGGCCAAGTGTACTCCAATTCCCTAAGTGCCACTTTTGTATTCGAGTCTTCATCCTTCAATGATTTCAAATAATATCCTATTCTCTCAACACTTATAAACTTCAGTTCAGCTATTGAAAGTAGTCGTATCGAGAATTGTAAAAATCCTGTCATTTGTCCGCAGAATGACAGCGCCAAACCTGCCATCGCCGGAGAAATGTCATCTTTCAGAAGAACTATTGTTAATCCAGTACATAAATATGCCACAATTGTTAATACATCGAATCTAATGGCTGCCCAACGTATTAAGACATTTGACAAGAAGGCACACGTTCCATTAATATCAACACAATTACTGAATCTCTCAATGAATTCAGACTCTTTTTCAAATGCGTGAATAGTGTCGAGTCCTTGTAGTGTCGTTGTTGCAAGACTATAAATCGGCGATTGTGTTGCACTCTTGTGTCGCTGTAAATCTCTCAATGCCCCCCTAAACAACTTCGAAACGAAATAGAAAATCACACTTAGAGCCACAAATGGTACTGTCAAATATGGCAATATAATACAGATAATCAATATATTCAAAATTCCGTGAACAATGCTATTCAATGCTAGTTCCAATATCGATGGCAATTGACCATCAAGTTCACCGATATCACTACTAAATATATTCTGCAGTCGTCCACGTGTTGTTGTCTCGAAAAATTGCATGCTCGCATAGACTACTTTCTCCAATATTTTATTGTGAAGATGTGTCGATGCGTTTAATGCAGTACGAGACAATACGAATCCACGTAGAAAACTGGATACAATTATTGCAATGATACAAATACCATAAACTGTTTGATAATATCCAAGATCAGGATTGTCTATGATATTGTCTGAAACGAACGTCTCATTTCCTATTGTGACATTCATTCCTCCACTACCAGCTTTTATCCAGGTCGCCAACCACCAGCTACTGAACTGGATACATCCACTATTCAATAGCACATTTATCAATACAAAAGTCATGACAGCGTATCCACCCATTGCATTTATATACATGAGATATGTATCAGATTTAATTTCGCCCTTTTCTATATTTTCGGGTAAAATCAATGTACCAATTTCATTCTCTCCTTTGTCATCCATGGATTTCACATTGTCCACACGTTTTTCCTCAATTATGTCCAAATATTCCGGATTTTCTATATCATCCGGGAACATTTTAAAACCATTTTCACCATTAGTTGATTCTTCATTCGCCCTTGTATTCTTCACCATAGTAGCGTATTGTTTTCCAGCTTGAATTAATGATATATGATCACCGTATTCAACAATACGACCATTGTCCATCATATAAATTTGATCGCAATGACTTAAATAGAAGATCTGATGACTAACAAAAATAATAGTTTTGTTCTTTAAAGCTCCTAGAATTAAATTTTCAAAAATGTTCCAGCCGACATTCATATCGACAGCGCTTAAAGGATCATCAAGCAAATAGATATCTTGATCAGCGTAATACGCTCTTGCAAGAGCAACTCTCTGTTTTTGTCCGCCTGAAAGATTAATTCCGCTTTCTCCGATTTCTGTGGCATCTGCAGCTGGCAGTGAATCCAAATCTTCTTGCAAACAACAAAGTGCTATCGCGGAATAGTAACGTTGAGGATCAAACGGTTTGCCGAACAAAATATTCTCTTTGAAGGTTGTATTTAGAATCCACGCTTGTTGACTGATATAAGCACAAGAACCATCTCGTGATATTTTTCCATTTATCATACGTAAATGACCCAATGTAGCTTTTAATAGACTACTCTTTCCACTTCCTACATGGCCGCAAATACCAATTAGTTTCGATCTCGGTGCCTCGAACATAATATCATTAAGAACTTCAATGCGTTTTGGTTTCTGCGATATCAGTTCATTCGTTTCCAAATCTGATTTTTTCTTTTGTTTCTTTCTGGAATGAGAAAATTTAATCCAATTTATAAAATAGCACGGCTAAGACAATATGTGCAATATTCATTCAAGAGTGTTGTAGGAAATTACTTTTTTTTACTAGTTTTATCGTTGGGTCCAAGTGAATCAACGTCACAAGTGAATGATCCATTTATAATTGTCACTGCTTGATTTTTAACAATTGGTTTTTGAATATAGCAACTGACTTCTCCCATACACATTACATCCTGTGAGAAAGATAGTTTACATTAATTCGCTTAAATTTAATAATTCAGTGTTTGGATTTTGTGGCGTGAACTATGGAGAATTAAAAGCTGCGTGTGATGTAGGAAAAAATGGACTGTGCAGAGTATTTAAAATAGGAACGTGATTAAAAAGGAAAATGGTTGATGTAGCAAAGCTCTTTTACATGTACAAGCGTTAAGCCATAAGCTCACAAAAACTATGATAACACGAACATGTACAGTCCACCATGAAATATAGAAAGACTCTATTTCATTCTATTTGACATCACCTCATGGCTTTGAGAAGAATATGATGCTTGATTGCAGTTGCAGAGTCGTTGTCACATTGATATAGTTTAAAGCAATATATATATGGTCGACAGTCCTCAGATGAAATTATGCTCATGCATCGAAATTTGATCGAATATCTTCCCCGAAGAAAAATTCTTCATTCATGACAATACTCAAACTTGATATGAAAGTTATTTTTCCCCATTGTCAATACTGATTCTTCATTGCAACATACGCCATCATGAAATCTATTATTTTGTCTTTTCTTCGATTGTTAAGACATGTCATTGATTGATTAATTATAAGTACCTTCATTCTACCAAACGATAATTTTGCATTAATGCTTGTTGTTATAGCTACTTCGAAGAATGAAATGATGTGTCGTGTCTGCGAATTTAGAAGCAGAACGAATGGGAATACCTGAAAATAGAGTGATGTCAGATTTCACATTTTATCGTGTTACTTTCTCTCATTTGGGACTTCATTATTATTAGTACTCTATCGTTTACTTGAAAACAATAGCAGTTGGGATCATTGGATTCCACGAATATTATGTACGTACAGATATGAACTTAACGATTAGTATGTTTCAACAAAGCACGTTCCCGCCCACCACAAATTGATACACGTTATTTAATCATTTTAAATATCCAATCGACAGTGATAACAGAAATATGTCCCCTAAGCTGCAAAGTACGAACATTCATAATACGAATTCCAACAACCTTTAATCGTTCAAAGGAAATTCCAGCTTCGACAATAAACCGTGGACCATCTTTGATACTACTAAGGCAACTTTTCATTTGGTTTATAAAAATAGTCATAATTGGGAAGCCCTGTAATACATGTTTCAAATATGTTTCGAAACATTAGATTAATTTTTTTCTCTTTCGAAATTTAAATGATAATAATTATCATGAACGTTGATCTAAGAAAACAAACTATTAACGATAATTGAAGTGATAAAGAATTCAATGTTACCTGAGCTGCAACTAAATTATAGCCGCCAGCAACATGTGCCAAGAATGTTATAATCGCTGATATGATTGGAATTGTAGTTGTTAATGAAGACCCATAACTACGCGTTATTGACATTTTCTCCAACCATGATTTTTCAAGTTTTCGTAAATCTGCATGAAATTGAAAATGATTTTCAATTATTCTATAAAAACTCTTCAAGCTATAATAAAATGTCAATATAAATCATCATTACCGAGAATACTGAATCTGAATGGATCTTCCCAGGCATACATTTTAATTAATTTAATACAGTTGAGTATTTCATTCACTGCCGAGACTCTTTGATCGGATAATGAGATGCATTTTCGTTTAAAATAACCCGTAAGTAGGCATATTAGATACTAGAATACAATTAATGAAAAAAAAAAGACGAAAGAATTAGATTAAAAAAATTATACGATAAAATGTGAAACAATATTATAGAAATCCTCACCTGGAGTGGATAAAAACAGAAGAAAAATAAGAAACCCACGAGTGCAATCGGACTCAGGACGTATAAAATATATGAAAAAATCAAAATTACGATTATGGGACCTGCAATCATCTGTGGTGTGTATAGACAGAGATCAAATGTGTTCTGGCTATCGTTTGCCATCATATTTATAAACTGAAATATGTGGAAAAATATCTAATGTGAGAAAATTGTTTGACTAAATATTGGTGAGTTTTTTTATATCATGTTCAAGGTGTATATACTTTTCCCGAATCTCTATTCGTTAGATTCTTCGTTTTAATTAGTTTTCGGTACATGACAGTTAGATATGCTGATTTCATTCGTAATCCTGTCCGATAGCATGTACTCCAACCCCAATTGAATAGAGCTACCCTTATAAAATCCGAAATCATTAGGAAGAGCAACCACATCAATCCTGTTGACAATGATCCATCAGGCGATGCGACATACTCCAAAAGTTTCCGCATAACGATTGCCTGATGAAAATTATAAAATGATAAATTGTGTAGTGATAAACTCAAATAAATAAATTCATGGATATAATTTTGAACTAACTGGACCGAGAAAACCGAGAATGAGGGAAACCCCAAAAATCAATGCAGCCAAGAATATTCTCGTTCTAATGAATTTCCAAGCAGCTCTAGAAAATGATGCACCTGCTAAGCTGTGCCTCATGACTTCCTCATTCCACAAAGCCTCAAGTCTACAATATCAGATATTATTGACAATGCGGTAATGAGAATATTTACTTACTGTGTCTCATATATCTATTATAAACATTCACATGTTACCTTTTGGCATTATAATCAGCTGTGTCGTATGGTGAAGGTTTTGGTAGATCGGTAATAGTGATACCTTTTCGATACGCTATCCACAAATATTTCGTTATCCATGAAAAAAATATTGTGGAAAAAAAACCGGCATTATCTATGGGCATCTCATCCTCCGACCTAGTTATTGTAAATGAAAAGCATTCATTATTCACCATTAACAAAATTCTGGAATCCATATAAAGAAAAATGACGATTGTATACGTACGTTTGAAGTTTGCGTATAGGTATAAGGTTTTTAATTGCATTATTGTAACGTGATAAATTTCGACTTCGTCTATATTCATTACCAAACGTTCTTGTTATCTTTTTATTGTCTGTCAACAATGGCTCTGCATTTCGCGACCTATCGCGCGAAGGACACATGGATTGATTCATCGTACCATAATTGAAAGTTGAAATACAAGCACGTGAATTAATTTACATAAACTCTCAATTTTGATGTAACAATTCACGTAAACTGAAAAAGAAAGTACTCACCTCTGAGACGAGGCGTTTGATTGGTCCTCGGGTAAAATAACGTTTATAATCATTTCTTTATTAGCACTGCACCACTACCGAACTAACTACTATCAGACCAAACATTGGCTTCAATTGATATTCCCAGATAGCGAATATCACGATGAATAATTTAATTCCTGTGAATGCAATCCTACCGCATTATGCTGTTGGTATTCTGATTATTATTTTTTTGTATCAATGGTTTCACTACCTTTCTGAGTAATATATGCATGGAAACTTACGTTCATGAGTATTAGCTTCAAATGACTAGTTGGAATTTTGTGAAGCATTTCGTATTCACCTGCTTATCATGAAGCAAGTCTTATCGCGTTAAAGCTATTCATCAGGTTAATTGCTACTACACCGATCTCACATTTCATCCAATAGTTCTTATCTTTCTATGAGTATTAAATCAGCTTTTTGTTATCTTGTTCAACGTAGGGTTATGTTTGTTACATTGACACAAAATTGGAACATCAATATAAATTTTTATTGGGCGGTTTTCATAGACACATTCTTTTGTCGCTGAATGAACTCAACTTAACGCACACCCACATTATATCCGCTATTTATATTTCTCTCTTCGTATATAATAATGGAGGAGGATAGAATTAATCTCTAATCATATCATTAAAGTGTTATCACGAGATTATACATGAGACAGAGTAATTGGTTAATATTATTTGGCGAGGGTCAAGATGAAGATTCAATTGAAGTTAAAAAAGAAAAAGAATGGATCTGAAGGTATACTTTTCGAAGTAATTCTTTATTATCACGTTTTCGAAATACAACTTATGTATAGAATTTCACGTCGTGTTATGCATTAGATTGGACACGCGAAGTACGTGAAATTGCACGGTTATTTTCGAATGGACTAGTCGGTCTCAAGACAAAAAAAACATTCATTAGTTTACTTCTGTATAAAATATAAGTATTTCGAACTCCAAGATTCACTTGCTGGCTGGCTTGACACTAACTTATCCCCTTAAAAATCAGCATTGTATTCTTAATATATATCTATTACATCGTAAGTAGAATTTGATTGATGAAGTATCTCATATACTTATTATGTATGTTTACATATATAATGCATATGCTTAATGATATTGTAAAATGTTTATTGAAAATTTTTGCTAATGAATTGATGAAAATTAATGTTTCTGCTCCTCGTATATAGTATATTTATAGTTAAGAAAGACCGACATATTGGGTCACTACATATTAAATGTAATCATTCACATACGAAAACCCAATGTTCGTATGGAATGTCATTTCGATGAAAACTTCATTTCATTTTTCTTTTTTTTTCAAGCCTGAGAATATTTAGATATCAATGTTACAATTATGAGTGATATTTGTAATCCACTTGGGCATTAAACACACAAATCAATGTTAATGTGTACGCCTCAACTGTTTGTTTTTTTTTTACTGCATACTATCATATTTTTTTGTTTCTTCCTACTTGTTAAATTACAGTGTGCCACACATGCTCAGGAAGAAATTTACAAATGTTCCACGGTGTTCATTTGAGAACTTGAACAATTGTGTTTTTTTTTTGACACCTAGCGCAACGAATAAACAAATACAATTTGTATGAAGTAAAATGATAATGCCTTACATGAATATTTTCCCTCCAAATGACCAACTGGACACGGGTAGATTGCAGAATGTTGAAAAAAATATTCCCCGAATTTATTTTCCAATACTTCATCGATTGTTACGAAAATAACGCGAAGTCCTGTCTCAGAAGCTATTGTAATTATTTCCACCCAGTTGGTTATTGTATCCTCGATTGTTTGGTGAGTAACCTGGCCTAAAATTGTTACCCAAACCTATAAAAGAAAAAATTCCATCAAGTATTTATGTATATGCATGTGAACATATCATCTTCCGTATAAATTTAGATTATTAACGTACCACCACAGAAATTGCCGATCCCACCGAGAGACATTCCACTTGATCCACTTGTCGAATTCAAAAATAATTCAATATATCTGTGCGACATGTGACTTTTATCCTGGACAGAGAATCATTATTCAACGGTTTAAAATGAGATTGGACTTGTTTTCAACGACAAAATAATATCAACATGTGAAATTGTAGAGAATTGAAGAGAACAATTTACCTTGGACATGGCTTTGACAGCTTCTTCGTGAGTTGCAAACTCGACATCAGCTTCCCCTGATGCTCGACCGCTATTTTCCAAGATTATTCGAATATTTACAGGTGCAATTGGTCGGAAAAACTACAATAAAAAATTACTCCAAGTCAATAAGAATAAACTTACACCTGATGAAATAACATTCAAATATTGAATCTTCAATTCGATTGTGAACTTACGTCTGCGATATCTTGTTCTGTTGCTCGGAAAGGTAAGCCACGCATGTGTATGCAATGAATTCCGGAATTACCACTCCAATTGTCACCGCCGCCACCGCCACCACCACCGCCACCACCTCCACCACCGCTGCCACGATAGTTTCCTCCCTTCATGTCCATATTATTTCTCATACCCATTCCACTGCCACGAGATCCGAAATTATTTGAACCTGCCCATGGACCGCCATCAAAATCTACGAACTTCTACTATCAAACATTCTGTCGGAATGACGAATAATAATTCAATTTATTATTCACCTGACATTCCACGATTGCGAGAATTTCTACTATTATTATTGAAGCGATTCATGCCACCAAATCGATCTCTCTGATCATAAGGAGTTGGTCGTTGATTATATCCACCCATCGGACCATTTCGCATTTTTGGTCCTATGCTTGCACGAACTTCCGACAAACTGCTCCGGAATATTTCGATGTATCTGTTAAAGTGTTATTTCATATCAATCGGTGAAGCATCAGCGTTTTTTTCAAATTAATAGACTTTGTGTACATTATTTTTCGAAATTTTAAATAATTTTGTACGATTACATTTCGTTTTTTCCCGTGCTTTTCTTTTGCATCTTTACAACAATCATCTGGACATGAAATTCTATTCAAAAACTTTTTCTATTTTTTTTAATCGCAGCCTTTCAATGATATGCAATTTTTTGATAAACGAATCATTCGAAATTTCTACTTATACAGCAATAGTCTAGTAATAAAGTAATGACAAATGCACTTTTCACATGAGATCCAGCAGAATATAACATATGTATATTATTCTCTGTTAACACTTTGTTATGTTTTTTTATACGATTGGTTAAAACGATTGGTGCGAAATTCAGATGGTGCACACAGGATATTTTCATGTTGAAAAGAGCAATTGTGACGTCGAAAGAGTCGATCAAAATGTTGATGGTGTCTACTACCTCCGTAGTGCCCACCCTTCCACGACGAAAAGCCATTGGATAGCCTAACCCACCTCCCATGGGATTTGGTGACGATGTAATGAGGGTACCTCCCGCCCGGCACCCACCCAGAGGTTTCAGTCGGGCCAACAGTACTTTCGCTTACATTTTACCTTCTTTTTCTGTTGATTCTTCCCGTTCATTCTTTTTTCATTTTTCATTGGTTATAGAATAAATTTCATTTTACGAACGAGAGAAAGCAAAAGTCAGGGAGAAGAAAAGGAATAAAAAAAAATTCCTTAATTGAATTTTATAGAAAAAAAAAAATGAATAAATAATTAAGGAGGAATTCTGACCCACGACTTGATGGAAATAATTCATATGCCTACCTGTACCAAACCAACAATGCAAATTCGTAGATAAATAATTGGATAAATGATAAATTATACCCAAACCCATCTAGCATCAGTGCCCCACCTGTGTCCTATCTTTTCCTTGTGTTTCTGTAGAGCGCGCTCCGCGACATCTTTGTTAACAAATTGAACGTAAGCCTCCCCAGTACTGCGGCCCGTGTAGCTGTCTGTTGGTAGCGAAATCCCGTTCGGCAATATCTCCAACCCTGACCCACACACATAATCAAACAACGATATTGTAGCGAAATTACCCATTAATAATAATTACATTTGCAAGTAATTAGCCAAAATATTAAAAAAACCCATTTTATTTTTCAAATTCTATTCTTGACAGAAGTTCCTTGAATGTAAAAAATACATTTTATAGAAACAACATTTGTCCTGTTTCACATCAATCAGAATGAAATCATGATCATAACTTTTTAATAATTAGCAAAAGGAATATATAGTCAAGTAATTATATAATAATGTAAACATTCAACACGTATAAACAGCATTTGATAAAACAAGTCAACAGTAATTCACTTTTTTCTCTCAATTTTAATCAAGAGCATTAGTCAGTTGTCAAAGAAAAAGGCAATCATGCTGTTCGTAACAGACACATTAAATGAAGTAACATTTAAAAAACATTTTGGTTGTGCATTTGCAACAGCGAATACATCCATAAAATTGATCAAAAATCATTGAAGCAATATCTGATGCTCTTTCAGATATCAATAATCGTAGCTAAATATTCAGATTTGTTTGCTTTCCATTTTGTTTCAATTTGTAAGAAGTGATTTGTGGAAACAAAAAAATACTTCAGTCATGGGTATATGGAAAACTTCACATATGGGACAAAACATTTAGTCGTATGTAGATTGTTCATCATACCTGAGAAAAATTGTGCTATTTCTTCTTTCGAACAACCAAATGGTAAACCACGCAATCTCACACATCCGTCGTCCATTGCATTTTCAAGATTTTGGCCACTTCGTTTTACTACCCACTCCATTTCGCTCCGTCTAGCTTTAAAAACTGTAAACAGACAGAATAAGTACATTTTGGACACCAAAACATAGGACAGAGAGAATAGAATAGTATCATCTCTAAAAATAATTCAATTCGAGTGTTTTTTTTACTTAAATACGACCAATTTTGTGTTCGGAATACGTGAACCATGCGACATACATCCCGATTATCATAGGTCATGAACAATCATTGTCAGTATTTTTGTATTTATAGTAACATGAATCACAGTAACAGTATCAACTCAAAACACCATACACCTTTCGAATGCATAAGAAAAGGTATGACTGAAACACCAACCATGGCAACATATACAAATCCGAAAAGAGTAAAATTTCAACAGAATATCATCGAGTTATACCTTCAATGTAACGATGTCCCATATGATCCCTGTCTCGTTTACAAGCTTTTTCAATATCCTCTTCTGTTTCCATTTCAATATAAGCTTCACCACTCGGACGTCCTTCACGTGACATCGTCATATGTATTCCGGCTTTGCCATGACATATACGACAGTCACTAAAGAACTTGAGAATTTCATCAACAGTCGTTGACCATGGCAGACCACGTAGTTTGACTACGTATCCTTCTTCATCATGATCTCCATTGCCGTTCGACATCTTCGATATTCTATCAAGACAAAAAGTACCATTTGTTTATTTTACTTTCTGTTAAGCTATGACTATAATAATATTCTTGCGCATGAACGTTCGCCGCATCATTGTGACGCTAACCCACACAAGCAGTTTTTTTCCGCCGTTCGGCAGAATGTTTACGACATTCGATCAACAAATAACAAACATAAAATATACAGGTTATATTTTTAATAAATAAAGTAAATGAAATACATTACGTCGCAATGTAGATATGTGTCTGCTAGTATTGTGGAGCCAATTATTTAGATACAGGATTTGTTACTTTATCACTGCTGCAACCCTGTCGTGAAAACGTCTTTTGTAAAATGGCTGCCGCGCACACAGATCAAAACGGAAGTGACTAATAATTTAGTACCAAATTTCGACGTACATGCGCCATCACTACGGACATTCGTATTTTTCTTGTTTTCTTATCTCCGTATCTTCAATTATAACCAATTAAAACTCACACACAATAATCAATTGATATTGTAACATAACCTCATTAATTATGGGATTTTATAAACAGACTGATACGGCGGAGAAATCAATATTGGTGTTCGTACAATTCAGGCGGGAATTGTAGATAAATTCTCCGAAATTCTCAACTATGGAATGACCCAGCTCTCAGTTTACCAACAAACTTTACAGCTTAACTTCAGCCACGAAATTCAGAATATGAAATGGATCTTGATAGAGTAAAATGGTAAATTGGATAAGTGCAATTTTTACATACAATATTCATGGGCGTGAGAAAAGAAACAAATTGATAACAATTTTTGCCAACTATGGAAGCGTCTTTGTGTTGTCAATTAGCGACATGCGTGCGCCACACTCGCATTTCCGTTAAAATCAATTCAAATATTCTGCGCGGTGGTGGTTGGTTCGGCGCAGTGAAGGCAATGCAAGAGAACGAGTTTTTATCTGTTTTGATAACAGTGAGTTTCTGATGGCGTTCGACGCGGTTATGTGTGCTGTATTATGAAATATTATTTATAACAAAGAAAAGTACTGTGGACAATGGCGGGAAAAATTCTTTTTTGGCTCATATTCATTAGGCTCGTAGAAAATATAAATTGTGAGGTTTGTATCATTCAATTCGATTTTTCAATGTTATTCTCTGTTGAAAATATTTTCTCGTTATATATATTGTATTCTATTGTTTATTATCGATGTAATCATTATCAGAAATTATTAAGACGCATTTATGACTCATCGTATATCGGAAATAAACGTGGTTTGTTTTTTATTCGAAAAATTCATATTCATCCTCCAACATTTCATACAGGACACAGCATGGAATTGCAAATTTCCTCAGGAAACTGATAATATCATTTTGGACTTCTCTACTCTGTACGACGAAACGAATGATTATTATATACATCATGATGAGAAAGATAAGAATGAATCTTTGCGTATACAAATGTGTAAACCTTTACACAATAAATGTAACGGGCAAGACGGTTATAGTGCTTGCCTTGAAATTGGAAACAAACAGATTGGATTAGGTAAAACAAAAGGGTGTTGTGTATGGATGAATTACTGAGTCTTTTATGTACGGATCAATAATTGTATATGAATGACTCCCTCAGGGCGGGCCCCAGTAAATTTTCAAGAGGATGGAAGTATCATGTTCAATTTCACCGGTGATAAATGTAAGGATGACAATTACAAACTTCATATGATGATGATGTGTGACTATGGAGCAACCAAAGCATATCCTGAATTGTTCCCTTATGTACGTATAGTGGATGATTTCATTATCAATTAAAAGCTCGTTAAGTCATGGAAGATAAGTAATTGGATTTCAAATTTTTCTTCTAGACAAAAGATCAGTGTAACTTTTTCATTATATGGCGAACCATTTTGGCTTGTGCGAGAAATATCAAAGATCCTGTGACACCAGTTGAATGTTCAGTTGAGAGAGATGGAAATGTCTATGACTTGACAAGTCTCAAACTTTTGGACGCCAATTATGTCGTAGATATAGATAAGAATTCATCAATCATTATAAATGTTTGTCATCCAGTTGTTTACGGACATAAGGCAACATGTTTAGATGATTCTGGGGCATGTCTGAGGAATGTTTCAAAAGGAATACAGTTTGTATCCATCAGTTTCATGTATATGAAATTAAAATATTATTATTGATTGACACTTGATTTGTTTTCAGATACAAAAATGTTGGATCGATGGGATCCCTGAAACTCGAGGGGAATACTCCTGTTCTCCATTATGAAACTGGCGAGCTATGTCCCGATGTACTGCACTCACAAACGTCCATATCATTCATTTGTGATTATAAAGCAGATGTAAGTTCATAATCATACCTCCGTATTTTGATCAGCTTCGTCAATAAATTGCAATTATTTTCTAGAATACTTCACCAGTTTTCTTGGGCGTAGAAAACGGTTGTCATTACAAATTGAGCTGGAAAACAGTTGCCGGGTGTAATGTGAAGGATGTGGCAGAATTCACTCGTAGAACAGCTGCGCCGTGTGAAGTTACGAATCCAGTCACGTCGACCAAGTACTCTCTTTATTCATAATATATAATATTAACAATGGATTCATATATATTGTTGATATTCTTTTTTTTGTTTTCATTGAAAATGGATTGTTTTAACTTCTTTGCAGATACAATTTGAATTCACTGAAGGGTGAAGATCGTATTGTGAAATCAAAAAATGGCTCGGAGTATAAATTCAGTATTTGTGGACCAGTGTTGAGTAATTTTTGTCGAACAGAGACGAACGACGCAAAAGGAGTGGCTGGTGATTCGAGAAGAGAGAAAATTAATAATGCTCGCGTGAAATATCAGTAAATCACTTGATAACATTCTTCTTTGTCTGATTTTAGGAGTTTGCGCTAGTTTCAATAAAGCAATCGGAGGACTAGGAAACTCAGATTTATTATGGAATGTGACGGGCCCATATTTGAACTACACCGATGGTTCCCCATGTGAAAAAAATAAATCTCGATCGACCATACTTGCATTTACTTGTGAACGAGAGGGATCTAATAAAACGAGTTTCATCGATGACGATGATCAATGTAATTTACGAATCCAGTATTATACGCCACTCGTGTGTGAAAAAGAGGTAAGAATCTTGTTTGTTTCATTTATATGTTTTTATATTTTACTTGTAGAACTTGAGAAAAGCGTTTACACGTACAAATCATTAACACAAATAATTCAGTCTTATATTTGCTACGAAGAACTTACAATCTAAACATGAAATTCATAAAGGGTCTATGAATAATGTTGATAAATATTATTCATGAGTATTTGATAAAATTTGAAGACATTCCACTCGAAATTCGTCACTTACCATCGAAGAATATTTAATCTTAACGGACATATCAACTATATATACAATGAGTCTCCCGTTCGAAAATATGTTCAAAATTTTTCCAAATTATACGTGCGAATGTATTTCTGATCAAAAGACTATGGAACTTCAGCTGATGTTGTGTGCCTAGATGATTGACTAGGTTAAGTTCGATTCGAACACTTTTTTTAGTTTTTTAATGATACATTGGGCAGTAGTGGGTGATACCAAAAAGTTATCGCGCTTCACATAAAATACATTCTCTCTTTAAACATTCGTCCACTGTGGTCTTAATGATGGCACATCACTTTTTACGTTTTCATCGATACTCGACAACACAACTGATTTCATGTCTCTGATAGCTCCATTCAGTTCTTTCGTGAGTGCTGCATTGATATTATTCCTCTTGATCTCATTTTCTATAGTGATTGCAGTCTTCAATGTATTAAACGGTGGTGTCGACGTTTCCGACGATGCTCGTGAAACATCTGTTGATTCGATTAATTCACTTTTCTCATTACCAGTTCGTATTGTAGGTTGATGCGTTTGAAATACTGATCGTTTCTTCTGTTTTTTCTTGGTTGAATCAATGGGATGTGGCAGAGCGTATCTTAATTTATGCCAAAACCACGGATCACCCCATTTTATATAAGTATTCATACTGAGATATGATTTGAGCTCTGGGTCCAGGGATTCAGTTGGTCCAATGTCACCATAAAGGATAACGATCAATCTTGCTCTACCTTCACTCAATGCTTGTTTATGAGCAGCACGAAATTCCATTCTTCCCCAAACGCTTTCCAAAAAATTTGGTGAAAGAACAACAATTGTTCGTCTTGAAGCGTCGACAGATTTCGCGATCTGGGTGGGTATCCATTCACCTGCCAACCAATCGCGATAATGCACACACAGTTTGAATGGATTTGATCCTTCTTCCAGTTTTGATACCAAATTCTGTATGACAAAGTCATCGTCTTTGTGTGAATAACTTATGAATGCATCATAGAGTTTGTCTTTGTCAAGTTCATTCTCAGTGATTAGACACAAACACCATTGATGTGCAAATAGCCACACTTTTATTTCATGCTGATAACGATAGTACATCGCAGCAATACAGCCGATAGTAATTCCAAGTAGTGCCACAACAATGCAGCCACCGATTACCCATTCGAGCATTATTGGGCATAACTCATCTGGTGTCATTTCGAAAATTGGCTGATCTGACAAACTACATGTGACTTTCTGTAACTCTGGCATATCCACTCGTTTAGTTTGGATGAATCTGAGGAAATCGCGTGCTTCACAATCACAAATCCAATCATTGTTGTCGAGTGTAAGTGATTTCAATTTTGTTGAATTCGTCAAGAAATCCAACGTGTTTGCATTTAATCGTGTTAGATTATTAGAATCTAAATACAATATTTCCAAATTCTCTGACAAGTCTTCTACGGAAATATCTCCGATAATGTTCTCGGCGAGTGACAGAACAGTAATTTTATCGTATCCCTTTTGTGACATCGATGGCATTTTTGTTAAATAATTATCTGATAAATTTAGCTCTACGTGAAGATCATCCAAGTGGGTAGGAATTTCTAGTATTCTTGGTGCTTGTAATAATCCTTTTCCAGCGCAGTCAATCAGGAGAGCTTTCGTCTCTGGTTTTATACCGCAAGTACACGGATTCGGACATGACGTATTATAGTATGAGTCAACTGCACACACGAATGATTTTGATTCTAAATCACTCAAAGCGATGTCTTGATAAGGTCCCGGTTCAGTGCACTTCAACGTTCGAGTTCTTAAATCGAATAAGTTCTCAACTGATGAATGTAATCGACCTTCTTGATATCGCAGAACATTGTATATATTGCAATCACACTTTATTGGGTTGTTTTCAAAGTTGATAATAACATCGCGTGGCGTTTTCTGTTCCATCAGAACATTATCTGTCAGCCAAATTGTTTCAATGCTATTGGAACTCAAATCAACGTAAATGTTTGATGATAGGAAGTTGAGATCTTCAGTCTGGAATAATGATGAAAAGTTAGGTTAGATGGATGGCGTTCAAATTATTGAGTGGGTATTGTATTTTAATTTACTTACTCGGATGAAGTGCAATTGATTGTAACTGAGATCCAACTTATTCAGATGCGTGGCGAACGTCCAGTCACTGAATATTCCTGATATATTGTTGTGAGCTAAATACAATTCTTCCACAGAAGGTTGGACAGGTTCAAATGGTGATATAAAGCCGAATTCAGTTTGGAGAATATGGCCGGATGATTTGAAAGTCAATTGATTATGTGAGAATTTGGCAACTCTGAGACTTTGCAAACCTCGCATCGCATGGGAATCAATGAAGTGCATATTGTTGCGTTCCATGTTCAACATTGACAATGACGACATGCCGGTCAATAGATTTCTGTTGAATGCAAAAAAATTAAGTTTATTATTAATTGGTGAATCTGGAAGGATAAAAGAGTCTTAAGAGGTAATCAAAATTCACTTACGCTGTGATAGATGATATTTGATTCTTCGAAAGATTGAGACTCGTCAATTTGCGCAGCGGCGCAAAGATTCCATCTGGTAGATACTCAATATCATTGAAACTGAGATCAAGTATTGTCAAGTTTTTACAATCCCGGAAAAATTGTAATGGTAATGTTTTAAGATAATTTCTCTCGATGTTCAAGTTGATCAAGTTAGAACTTCCCCAAAATAAATCTTCAGGCAAGTGAAGAAAGCCGTCATGTCTCAGGTTTACAGTCGTTAATTTCGTTAAATTACCAAAGAACTTCTTTGGTAACGTCGTGACATTCCGTTTATTATCGAAAAATTTAATTTCTTCAAGATGAGTGTTATAACGCAGCAGATCGTCAGGCAAAGAATTTTCCGAAAAATTATTCTTCGATAAATTAATTGATCGGATACTTGACAAACGTGCGAATATTCCTTTAGGCAGTGTTTCCAATCTGTTATTTTGTAAATCAATTGACATGAGTTCAGTGAGTTTATCAAAACTGTGTGGTTTGATTTCAATGAGTTTATTATTCCACAGATTGAGCAGTGTGAGTTTTTCAAGTTTTTCGAAAGCCCACGGTTCGATAACTTGGAGTTCATTACTACTCAACTCAATTGCCGAAAGACTTGGTAAATTCAGGAAATTCATCGGTAACTCATTAAGATTATTTTCTTGAAGATTCAGTACTCTCA
Organism: Meteorus cinctellus; assembly: GCA_030523045.1. Taxonomy (NCBI): domain Eukaryota; kingdom Metazoa; phylum Arthropoda; class Insecta; order Hymenoptera; family Braconidae; genus Meteorus; species Meteorus cinctellus. Next base: position 250,605 of record JAPYZF010000016.1, on the reverse strand, counting down.
AGTTGGGCAAATCATTGAATAAATCATCAGTCACATTAGCTAAACCGTTGCTAGAAAGTGTTAATTTCTTCACATCATGGAAATTCATCAAACTATTTCGTGATAATGTTGTTGTTAAATTGTCATATGACCGGAAATCCAATTCCTCAACATTTTCATTAACTAACTGTCTAACAATAGCACTCAATTGTTTATCTTCCGGTAATTCACACATTTTGAAGTAGATAGCATCAACGTGTTGTACTTTCATGGTTTTCCCAAGGTGGAAATTCCTCCAATTAGGTGAATTAATGCATGTAATTGATATATAAGCATTCGGCTTATATTTAATTAGGAATGCTGAATTAGTGGGACTATTTCGGCAAACTATCTCGTCTTCACCATTTGGAATTACATTACAACCGCTGCATCCTGGTCCTTGTGGGCATTGAAAAGCCCCAGACAATGCCACCAAACACAACAGCAGTAGTATAAAAATACGATTGCATGGCTGCCGATGCATTTTCATCAGCATTATTTGTTCTGGAACAAGATGAGATTAATTTAATCATACTTGAAATATTTCGAGACTATTTATTTTTGGGATTATAATCTGAATAATTCCGAATGAAAATACATGTGGAAAAAAAAGGTCAGACAAGGCAAAAAAATATAAATAAATAATCCTGACAATAGAGTTGGGAAACTTCTTTTATCCGCTCAACAATACATATTCTGTTGGCCGGGCAATAAACTATTTAGGTAGGGTACTACAGGCTATTAAAGTAGAGAACCGATATATGATTGACCGTAGATGAAAGGACAACACATGAACTCTAGCCTACGATTGGGATTCCCCAGAAACAATTGTAATTATATTGTATTAACCGTCGGTGTCGCCAAGATGGATTCACTTATTTTGTCGAATTTACATTTACTGTCTCATTTTAAAGATCATCATTTTCAAAGTGATGAGAATCTTGTACCGTCTGATCTGAAATTCTTCCAATAGACTTCACGGAACTCTTTCACATTTATTATGCAAATCACATGTGTATCACAAATACACACGCCTGAGAGTACATTACCATGTTCTTATATACAGTAACACACTGACAAGACCAGTCAAGGACGAATACCGCTCTCGACGAAACCAGCACGTTCATCCAAAACATATAGTCACGAAGTTGTGTTTCTTCGGTTTGACTATATGTGGCAGGCGACTCTTTATTCAATAATATTTTTTTCTGTATGGATTCTTATAGGCAGCCTAAATTATCTATATGATGATTTCTCTTGACGCAATTCTACGATTAGTGAATTTATTATATATTCATTGAATTTATTTAGCTATGATCAGCAATGTTAGGAATTATACAGTAGAAAAATGATTGAATGATATTTAGTTAGAAATTGTGTTTGGTAAATTGTACTATCATCTGAACACAATTGATTTATCTTCATCAGTGTCATTTTTAATTATTCATTTCTTGGCAATCTGAAAAACATCGTGTTGAGAATAACTAAGATTCATTTGCGATCTTTTATTTTCCTGATGATCATTCTTCTATGGAAAATTCATATTCGAAGAACTGTTCAGAATAGAAAACTCGTTGCGAAAGAGTTCTTCAATGATAATTGCCACATTCATATATATATACGTATACATACGTTTATTATTTATCGTCGGAGAAAAATGAGATGGGAGGAGGCTGGTACGGATAACGATTAACACTATACCGGCATGTGGATAGATAAAAATAACATTCAATGTTTTATTTTTCTCTTTCCTGTTGACCACAATTATGATTAGCTCGTCATTCCTATCGTTTGTACGACTGTACTATAAACATTTGTGCACTGATAGTATTTCGACTATGTTTCGGTATAACGAAAATAATAATATAAAGAAATTGAGAGAATTAACATTATATCAAAAAAATTCCAAAACATCTGCAGTGAAAATAATTCACGGAGTACAATCTGTACAATCAGTATATGAATCATTACATGAACTTGAATATCTCATTGAGAATAAAAAATAACGTCCAAGAAAAAAAGAACGTACGGAGTGAGAGATCAAACTCTCATATCGCATGCAGTGATAAAACTACAAATAAAGAGAAAAAAAATTGGCGTTTTGAACTACAGTATTGAATGATGTCACGCTTAACTTCTGTATGATATCGTTCACGAATATTAGAAGTACCGTTGGTTGTGTGTGTACATAACATGTTAAAACTGTTGATACTATCATCTGAATTCATGCTTAAATACACAATAGTAGTACATGAGTAATAACGTAAAGAAAACGTGAAAGAAATTCTGAAAAATAGGAGTATCGAAGTAGAAAGTAAACGACACTTGCCATCAATTAGAGTCATGAAACAGGAAGTATGAAATAGTATAGATAATATTGCGTATTGGATTTGAATATATACTCACCAAGTTGAACGTGCCAAACTTCAATCATTCAATGAAATCCACTCGATATTTTTTCCTTTCAAATGATATTTCTTATTGTCTTTAATTATGTGATGGGTGTCACTGATGCACTATGTACTGCAAAATGCACTTGCACTCAAGAGAATTATACAATATAAAGTGAAAGTTGTTGGAATTATTAACGTAATTTATAAAAATCAAAGCCGTGTGTCACGCACGAGGACGAACGGCATACTGAATTCAAGTGACGCTGTAGTAACTCGGGATCTGTGATTCTCCCTCTCCACACCATTACTGTCATCATTCAACGGAGGGGATGAGACACGTGAATTATGCCATGCAATATTATATCAAATGAACACGAGCTACTCCAAAACTCAAAATAAAAATGCCAATTCAATTGGAGTGGGGACAGCAGGGTAATGGCCTCTGTGTTTGACTTTGTTTTCAGAGTTTCCATATCTTCGTTAATTGGGTGTGGAAAAATAAATTCGGACTGAAACAGTTCAGTCGTAACTGGGAAAAATTCTGACTCAATTTCAGTTCAATATTATGAAAGTTGTTGATGTTTAATTACGCTACAAATGTGGATGTCATTCACGGATTTCGCATTCTTGGTGATAATCTTATCAATCGAAAGGTTAATTGCCACAATGAAATCTCCTAAAAAGAAACGCAATATCGATTGAGAAAGGCAATATAAACAAATTGTTGATTTACGATGATTTTACGAATCATCAAAGTGATGTGACTTTCGTTATGTCTAGGAAGCTTCCAGAATTTTGGTTCCTGGAATAAGATAGAATGACTATGGTTACAGTAACGATAGTTATAATGGATAATGTATTATATTTATCATTTCAATTTTATTATGCCAATGCGAGTTCATTTCTGCAACCAAACAAATAATTAATTGATTGAACATAAACATAGAGAGTAATACTATAATACTGCGTAGTTCATTTTATCTCATTAATACTGATCAGCATCAGAAGATTATAATCACGTTTAGTAAAATGTGATTACAGGTTATTGAATTATGGTTCTGAAGTCGACTCAATTCATAAAAAGTCGTTTGAATTGACAATTTCTTAGAACTGATCAATCATCATCTACGTGACACGAATGTTTGGATTCTCAACACAATTTACTGAACATATCCAGACTGAGATCTTCAAATAATTTATTGTTTATTTTATAGTCATTATCAACTTGAAGATTTTCCTGTTGCAGTTGATTCAATTATTTATCCGATGCTGTTTTTTCGAGTGCATCGAAGAACATAAAGCTTATCTTTGGTGTCTGTAATATCTCTAAACTGAGGATGTGAATAGAATCGAGAGTCATGGTCGAAAAATAAACGAGAATAGTTTCGTTACATTCATGAGTGTATGTATATGTATAATTCCATGTATCTGGTCGGGATCTGGTGGGGATTTGGGAGACATAAGACTTCATTTCCTGCCAGACGTCTGAAAACTAACAGGAAGATGCACGCACGACCCATGTCTAGTGGATGAGGGTTCTTGAGCTTACAACCACTATCTGATATGGAAATCCCACTCGTGGTATTTTTCATCTCTTCCTCTATTTTTCTACTCTATTCTGCGATCATGAATCAATGTCATGAATAGACATTCCATCACACCTATTTTTATATGGAATATAAAAATAATTCCATATGTGAATAATTATCCAAGTGCAATATTACTAATTGCATACTATACAATCTTCTGGCGACCATATGGCAATGGCCTTTTCCTTTGCGGCACATATTCAAAGACTGTAATAGTTCTTGAATACACGTGCGGGCCCGCTTACACTCTCATATTAAGTGTATATAGACGTAGCAGATAACCTTAGGACCTTTCGGCACATATTCCTGGTGATTTATACATCATAAATCTAGTAATCCTCAATTTTTCCCACTCCAACAGTTATTCACGGAAAAACATTTTCCTTTCTTTTTCTTTTTCATTGTTATTTCCTTTCATTTTTTTCTCACTCATGTCGGAAGAGAAGCTGCAATTTTTCAGGCTCCACGTGACAGCAAATAAAAATGACAGAATGCACATGTTTCTTGATGCTTTTATAACTTCTTAAAAATAATATGGGCCGTGTGGTGTTTTGGGATTTTTTTTTTAATGATGATCGACATGACAGTGGATGTGTGCAGTAAATGAATATTAATAACACTGAGGCATGAGTTGGAAGTAAATACGTTAGCAAAGATAGATATGAAGAACAAATACGCTGGAGGAAGCCTGTATTTTTTTTCTTGACATAATCCGCTTCAGATTGTGAATGAATATATAAGAACTAAGTAAGGACAATCCGTAATAATTGGTGGTTTTTCCAAAAATAAGGCAGATGACTACATGACATTATAACTCGAACGTGATCTATCATGGTCTACATTCTATGAACCATTAGCGACGATTATTGTATTATATACCTGTAATTATCATATTTCAGAATACTTTGTGCGGCATCGGGTTCGAAGTGGAAGGCAATGGCTCTTGCATAAAAATTGATGCTCCGACACAGCAAAACGCAATTAAAGATTATCGTAAGTTGTTTATTCATATTTCGTGCTTATGATTTGTGATGAAAATGAGTTGAGAGATGGGTACAATCATTTTTGTTGTTGCTGAAGGAACTGGTCTAATAATTTCCGTTATAATATTCGGAGTGGGTATACTGTTTATGACAGTATATTTCCTGAACCCTCAAAGGCGACAGTATTTGAGATCACGCTGTTGTTCATGGAACTTCCGGAATCCAGATGTTCGAATGCAATACTCAAGGGTAAACTATTGATGATTTTTGAATGAATACATGATGCATCATTACATTTCCGCACATATTTTATTCATGCTATGATTCATGTTCATCTCACAATTTTACATTGGTTTTGCAAAGGTTTCGTTTGATACAAGTAATTCATTACGCAGTTTAGAGAGGTAGAAACTTCATATTTGTGCATGTACTAAAAAACAAAGAAATACATACGGTAAGTATCATTATTATTTTGGTTGGTTTGGTTTCTTACAAAAGTGAGGATTCCATTTCTGTATATGTGAGAAATTTCTTATGGTGTTGGTTTGATTTCCCTTGTTTTTATCATTTTTGCTTCCAGGCGTTGGAAATTGGCAATGTTATGATGGTGATGATTTTATTGTATTACTCATTTTGAATTCTAGACTAGAACTTGAGTATTATTTTTCTAAAAAATACTTTAAGTTTTGCTTGTGTGATTTTGCTTTAATTGCTATATTCATAGCATGTGTTTAATATGGACAAATGATTGTTTCATTTGTCGAGGCTTTAAAAATCTTAAGTTTTTAGTGTTGAAAAGTCCATTTTCGCTTTTTCCAGTATTAATATTTGTAGCAGATAGAATTTTCGATCATTATATTGTAGACTTGTGTCATATGTATCAGTAGTAGAGTAGATTTTCATTATTTTTTTCATGATACATTTTAATGTGAGAATTGGAATAACTAATATGAAGTTCAACTCCAATCATTATTGCATCAAACCACTCTCGTGCATTATTCATGAACGCATTAGACATGAAAATTCATTGCCGAAAACTCTTTATACAAAAGAAAGAAGAAAGGAAAATTTATATGAATTCCAGATAAATACAAACGAAGAAACCGATGCTCTTTTGGATGCACCTGATACACATTGTCAATCTGATAGTGATGATGATTTATTGAGAATTTAAAAATACGTATAAAAAAAAGAGAGAATTTATTTAATCTTAAGGCACAGTGTACTTCATATAATAAATGATATAAAGTATTTTATTGAACAACATGTTTCTGGTTATTCTCGTCCTGCAACATCAATTAGAATAGACTGCATGATCGTTGGTGGGAAGGATGGCTACAGGATAAATAAGTTTGAGGGATAATAAACTTCAAGAACATTAGACTTCTCATCTTACAGCACATACATTCATTTATTATACGTAGATTGTTCATAGCTTATTATTCGTCTATTATTTTATAGCAACAGCAAGTATTACAGTATTACAGTTTGGTCAGATTAACAAACGTGGTCGCCAATCTGCCACAGATGTGCCAATCATCCAGAGATTCCGGATGCACTGTATGATTGACTGAGCCCCATACAAATATGGCAGGTTAGAGAAAAGATGCCAGTTCGACCATCCGGATACGAAGGCATCCAGGTTTTAATTTGGGTTTTTTTTTCTTTGGTTGTAGTAATTAAATTTCTCAATAGTATAATTTTTAATTTTTTTTGTGATTTTTTTGGTTTTTTGTTTTTTTTTTGTTTTTGGTTTCCCATCATTGAATATTTACTTAAGACATCCAGCGGAGTCTACGAAGTTTGTCGACTAGGTGCAATGAGCGCGTTCTACAAGCGCTTTTATAACACAAACTAAGTGTCTGCATGTCATGTCACCTGCGACTCCGTGTCAAGGGGACTGTCTGAATATCCTCAAATAATCGTGATGAAAAAAAAGATTGAATCGACAGTATATGGTAAGACTATACATACAAAGATATACAACTGCTACGATTTTTGTGTGTAAATTAATTCACAAAGTAATGACAATAAATTGTTTCAGAGCCCTTTCTGATGTATGTTTGAGCTCGAAGGAATAATTGATATATTTCCAGATTACAATTGCATTATGTCCGGGGATTAAATTCTATGTAGTACTAACCGAAAATTTGAGAATGTTGAGTGTTCCCTTGATCGTTCGCTCTCTATTTAATTTTTTTTCATCCCCATTCTCTCACTTTCACTCGATCTCTCGCTCTCCTTTCTCTATCACTCTGTCGCACTTCCATGTAACAAAGGCATATGTTCTCTCTCGTTCTCTCGTTGCATTCACCAATTAAATTTATCCAAGTGTCGCAACACAGTCCATGTGAGTCCCTTATTCATCTGAACTAATCATCTCGTCAATTTCAACATTCTGCATATTTCTCCACACGTCGCATGTGAATTTTGTTCTTTTTCATTCATATATGTATCCGGGCATTATACGCGGCGCCGATTTCTTCCTAAACCCATCTCAACGCCTTCGGCTTACAATCTATATTTATTTTATTATATACATCTGTTTGGCACCAAAAATTGTTTCTCTCAACGATGCCCATCATACATTCGAATAATCCAACAAAGTGTTAATTACGCGCGCGTCCCATGTGGAAATGTCATTTATTAATATATATGTATATATCAATTTCTGAAATCATTGACCAACTCATTTAATTGTCTCAATAGTGCCCATTCCATGGTTGACTCACAGTGTCTGTGCCGCAGAATCACTTTGTGATAATTGAATATATTTCCAATTCGTGTTACATCTAGATATTCTTTCACGTTAGAATCTTTGTTTCATTTTCTACCCCTTTATATAATTTGTTTTGTTTTTCTTTACCGTACAGATGTTCCGATTTATTTTTGCAGAACAACTGACGTGAGTCTGAACACTTTACCATTATTATTTTTTGTTTTCTATTTGGCATTGAGTTATAAATGTACATTGTGTTTTATAATCCTCCATTCCATTACATTTCATTCTTATTTATTTCTTTATTTCTTGACCACTTTGGTGGAATGTATTTATTATATTCGATCAGAGGATAACTCATAAAAACACATTCACAATCTGAAATATGAAGATTCTCTTTGTACATTTTGACGACAAAAACGTTTTATTCGTTCTTTTTATTTTTCTAATCGAGCGACCAATTAGCAAATATATTGTGGTTTGTGCTCTTGATCGCATCTTGTTCTTGTCTTTTTGATGATTTTCTTTATTTCGTCTAAGGAAATTACATTAATGGATTCATTCATTGGTTGCGTCCTAATAAACTGACTGCGACTGGTTTTTTTTCATGTTATTTCCAGACTGCCCGGCAGTCAGATTTGACAACAATGACAAATTAAAATTGTATCACTAATAATGCAATAGTTTGTAAATATATTAATATTTTGTTGTTTTTTTTAATCGTAAATATTATCACGTAATAATATATCAATAACAACTCACTGCATGTTTTGTTTCCTGCGTGTCTGTAATATGATACGACGTTGTCGTATCACATATGACTTTTTTACATACTGTCTATTGATAAAATACCATACAATACGTAATGTCTCATTACTTTGTTGGCTTATCATTTTGTATTTGATCTTTTTTTCCTTCTCATACCATGTTGAATTAACACGTTTTTGTATACGAATGGAGATGCAGAGAGAAGTTATAAAACAACTCCAATGATAATAAGTCATTATCAATCATTGTGCAATTTGTTTTTGATTAGCAACAATTTTTTTAATACGACTTGATTTAATCTCTCATGTCTTCTCATAGTTTTACTAAAGAAAATATTGATCGATAAATATTCAGTACAGTGCTGCGATCATGAACATACAAAAATGAGAACTATTTTTATCATTTTCTATATTGACGCGTAAAATAATATGGAAGGAAAATAAATCAATATGATACTTGATGGAATTGCATGAATACTCATTTGAAAAATTTTATCAAACCAGATGATTTTGTTTCCCAATTTGCTTCTATGAGTCGCTCTCTCTTCTCAATTTTTCCTGTCATACTCATTGAGAATGATTTCTTCCATAGGTTCATATTAATCTAGAGAGTGTGTGTGAAGCGCAACGACTGCAATGTAATTTTTTTCGAAGGCCCATCGATCGTGGATGACAAAAAAGAGATATAATTGTGACAATGTTATGTTTATATATGTGAGCGATCAGCATAACACATGTATGTCGGTTGATCCATTGGTTTTCTTTGGGACACAACGACAGGGCGGACAGCCGAGCTCAGAAGACCTCGGAATCCGGATCATTCGACGCAGCTGCCTGAAGTGCCAGTTGCATGCTCGGCTCTGTATTTCGTCGCTTCATTTTAACCTTGGTCTTCTTCAGCATCGTGGCCTAGGAAGGGACAGGATCAAGGGGAATATGCTCAAAGGATGATCGTTCGATAAAAATTCAAGTGCCAATAATGACGAACCAAATGACGATCCCGAAATTATTTCGTCTTTCTTTGCATCAACCACAAAACTCAAATAATTCGACAATATATAATCAATAATAATAGAACAAGGAAACGAAGATGATAAAAACGTGGTGAAATGATCAATTGAAATATAAATATCAGAAAAATTCAATAATACATTATATAAAAATTAAAACGCAAGACGGGACAGTTAAATAAATACTTTTTCCTACAGTAATTCGAAAAATACTTTCTGGAAGATATCACATGGCCAATTCATATTAATGCATATATGTATACAATAGACTATCAAGAATATTATATGTACGTATATAAACATATATGCATTATATATTACGAGAAGCTCAAACTGCGTAGGTCGTAGGATGTTTGGATTATGGGTATAGACATTGAGGAAAGACATACATACATATTCAGATATGTATATATTGATCCACGTGCTGTTGATAACGCCAATGTTATCTCAAAAGTCTTCTTAATAACTTTTTGAATCTTATATGTTTGGATATGCAGGGTAAGAATATGTCTGTCACTCTTCTGTATAGTAAACGAATCATTGCTTATAAACGATTCAATCAGGTGAACAATCATCAGTAAAAAGTATGAGATATGGAAAAGTTATCGGATAAATTCGATTATCTCGCCAAGACAAAAAGTTGTGTTTCAGAATTCTAGGGATGTCTGAATTAGTATTTGTGCTTATCGATATCGCGCACTTATAAAAAAGAGGAAGTATAATTCAACAAGAATATGATGAAACTGACGAATTATTTTCTCAATAAAAAACATGGATTCCGATCATCGTAGTTTCTAAATGTGAAATTTTACGAATGAAAAAAAAAGAGAACTTCCATCTTAACGATACAAATGCTTTTCATTTGGACATATACCTTTCATATTGAAATGTTTAGTAATAATATCAATTATGGTGTTCCAATAAAAATAACTGACATATTCTTATCAACATATCATGACATACAATGAGTGAGGAATTATCACGAGCCGCCACAGTGGTCGAGCGTTTTATGATGAATATCTGGACTTGATTAGTGGTAGGAAGAGAGACGTAGGATGAGATGGTTAGAGTACTTGAGGTAAAGAGACTAATTTGGAGAATCATCATGCATTAGGTATGTGCTGGATCAACCGCATTGGAGGTCTGTCTCGTCCGAAACTCCCCTCTTTGCATGAGTGCATGGGAAAGTCTAGGTAGAGCACAAAACCCTCTCTTCTATTTTATTTCAGATGGATTCAGGCAAAAAAAAAGGATCGACTATTTATCTATGAATATTTTTTTTAGTCAGAGCTGTTGAGAATTTGATGATTTACTCGTCCGTGCACTAGCCCCCCTCCCCATTAGCGTGTAGTATTGACGGTTCTGTATTCCGACGCTTGATCTTATTTTTCTTCAACATGGTAGCCTGAAGTGAACAGAGGAACAAGGACGATATTAGTAGATTACGAACTTTTTGGGTGAGAGGGACGTGTGATGGCAGTATTTTTCTTTTTTTAGTGTGGTGATTTGGTGGTGAAAAGGGAGAGGATTATAACATGCGCTGACGGACAATCGGCAGTTTTTGGGTTCAATGCTTTCTCGGATAATTAGCCGCGGAGCACTACAATATATGGATAGTCTACTTCCTAATTGAAATAAATAACCCCATGCGTTGACTTTGATTGAAAACAAGAAAATAAATGTTTCTCATTCAGAATTAAGGTGCTAAAAAATGAAACGTGCTTACTGATTATTCAATACAGCAATTTATCTACATGAACTCATCAATATTCTGATTGGTTCTGTGACATTATTATCAATTGCTGTATCAAATGCTATTACTAAAATTATGTAACTCTATATTTTCAGCAATTGTTGATACTACCTTGAGTGCAGATTTGAGAACAACTACGTCGCACGGACTTTGTACCCATGGTTCGCCATCAACTTGTACTGGTATGTCCGCATTTAAATGAATTTTTATATGTCCACCCTGTTTGAATGAGTCAATTGATTTTCTTTTGTTCGATACAATATAAAAGAGTGAATAGGAATGGGTTTGTAATAGAACATGAATAGATGGAATTGATCAATTATCATGAAGTAATATCTGTTGATTCTCACTTGAGCTATTCTCACAGCTGTGCGTAAACCTGATTGTATTTGTCCCAAGTGTGTGACACCAGTCACACCAACAACTTCTAATAAACCATCATAATGATTTGGTTTTTGAAATTGTATAGTTCCTTCTCTGTCATCGCCCCATGGTTTCGCTCCAGATCCCCAACTAGATAAAGTATCCACATTAATTGAACGTACGATTGACCATACATTTTGTCCGGAAATTGATTCCATACATTAATGAATTGAAATTTCACCTCAATATATTCAGTATTATTATTCCTTCCAGTTGTGGTAAATTCACACGTTTACCATCAACCTCAAGTCGAACTTTTTTCTGTAAATCCTTCCATGTTCTGTCAACCATTTTCTTTAAACCCATTTTCACATAAACTGATTTATTACGCAACCGACTATTGAATTTATCTGGATTCTCTTCTCGTGCATTATGAAAATCCAAACAAAGATCGGCATCCAGGCCGATCCCAAAATAATTATTCATCACAAATATTTGTGAATTATCTTCGCTTGTAGATGCACCAGCTCCTATAGCAGAATGAGAAAAAAGAATAGATTAAAGAGGATGATCCGAATCTCCTTCTTTTTCAACTTCTATATTATTAGTTCAACATTACATAAATTGATATAATCTCAATATTTACCCGGCTGATCATCTTGCTCTTGAGGATGAAAAACAACAGTCCACCTGTCGAGTCTAATTTCTTCAGCATCAATGACATCACGAAGTAAATTGAGAGGATCTTCATCGCCATTGTAACCCGGCCCCCAACACAAAACACGCGCGAGATCATTTCCCGTTCCAAGTGGCACAATCGCGACAGCAGGCGATTCACATCGGCTATCTTGTCCCACATTGTCTAAACACTGAAGTACCCAACCTATCGTTCCATCACCACCGCACACGAGTATTTTATAATCTCTGATGTACCGAAATACGTACAACCTATGAACGATAATAATCGTCAACGTTAATGAACATCACAATCTATTATTTCTTCTATGTTTATCACCATCAAAATCATTATAATCATGTTCTGATTGATGCTCAAACTTACCCAGGCAGCGGGCCGCCATTGTCTAGGTCGAATACTTGATACGGATTCAAGAGTTTTCGAAAACTGGAAATTAACTCAAGTCCTTGACAACCACCTGATTTGACATTGACAAATACAAGAAGTGGTTGGACATTTTCTGGTACCATTCTCGGTTCGATTGTTGGCAACAACATTACTAATAGATGCTTATCCTCATGTTTTGATTCTCGTAATAAGTACAATGCTCTCACAGCTTTGTCTGAATCTTCATATAAAATCACCATCGACCCATATTCATAATAAATTGGCCCAATTGACGAAAATTTATTCTCTAAGGAAAATAAATAACGCGAATTCATTATGTCGATCAATTACTACAGATACTGAGAACAATACTGCGATGTACGTCCAGAAAAGGTGGGTTTCTTTTTGAATCAATTGTGCAAGAAACTTGAAACATAATGCAATTGTTTTTCTGATTGATAAAACTATAAATTTCAATACTCGATTGAAAAAGCTATTGATTGACCCAGAAAGAGATTTCCAAATGTATCCAGGTTTCAAACGCACAACTTAGTATTACCCTTTACAAATAGGTGTGTACCTTGTCCTAGAAATTCCGTGAGCATATTCTCATATATTCTTTCGTTCAAATTTGGTGGCAAATTACCAACAAATAACGCCAAATTGGGACCGTGTGGATCTTGCTTTAATTGCAGATAAAATCGCATCAATTCTCTTTGTCTTATCGAATCTTTGCCCAGTTGTTTTACAGTATCCCATGGTTTTTCATTGACTTCCAATACACGTTCCGAGACTACAAAAAAAAAACACACATAATGATAATAAACATATTGATACTACAACACAATTAGAAATGATAAAACGTTCACCGTACCGCCACGATCTAAAAGAATTTCACTACATCGATAATCCTCACAACTGAATGATTTCAGGCAAAATTGTGTGAGAGCCTCACGAATGAGATCTTCCACTGTTGAATCGTCATTAACTTGAACCACACAATAAGGTTGTGCAATTTGGAGTTTACCAGGATAAACACGAACTTCACCAGATGGCTCATCACTAATATCATTAACAAAAGCAGTTTAACATTAATTATTTAATATTATCCAACAATATTCAACCAATATCAAAATTGCTCACATGTATCGCAAAAACACTGCTCGTCGTTTGCCTTCTTTACGATGCAGATTTAATATTGGGGTTGGATCACACAAGGGCACCTCTTCAGTAGCATACAAATCGGTGAGATAAAAAAGATCTGAAGAAAGAACAATTCATTTCACAGTGAATTAAAAGTCATTGATAAATTAATTCTTTTCTCTTCAACTAAATATGGAAAAGCAAAACAATAAAGCATACCCGCTTCTGCTTTAGTGATGTGATACGCTCTAAGGGCTGCTTTGAGAACTTGGGCCGTGGTTGCTTGTCGTGGCACACTGATAACTCGAAATATTTTCCGTCTTAATGACAAATTACCATCGTATACTTTGATCATTTCTGTAATCATTTCGAAATCAAGAGCAAATATCCAATTAATGAATATGTGAATAATTAATGTTGATAATTAGCAAAGATCTCCCATACCCTCATCACCTCGTTCCTTGTCATCTTTTTCTTTCGGTGATCTGGGATCTTTCGTGTGACTTGAGCTTGGCTGTGTCGGATCATCGTTGTCTCGATTACGCGTATCGCCACTGCTAAACTCCTCCGATATGCTGCGCGCTGCAATTAAATTAATCGATACTGAGCCAGAACAAAATGAAAGAAAAAAAGAATGAAAAATATCCACCATTATTGAAACAACAAACTGAAAATAAATAATGGGCAATATTCTTGGCATTATGACCATTTGCACTTGAGCAATTCAATTATTTTCACTTCAACACATATAATAGCAGTAATATATTAATGCAGGGTGTGGTTACTCCGATTCGTCACTAATAGAATTATTTTCATTGAATCCCATGGTATGGTAAACATACTCCGCTCTTCATTAATCATTACTCCTTTTTTTTTCCATCAATAATTTATCTCTACACAAGAAAGAAGCCATTGTGATTCATAAAACAATTACATAATTCATCAACAACATTATATTGGTGGAATTATTTAATAATTAAACAATGATCTCATAAAAAACATTGGAGTGATTCCACCAATCATGAAGAATGGGAAGAGGTCTTAAACGTTCTACTGATTAGAAATACCAATATCGAACATTGATTTGAAACAGAGCGTTTGATTATCGCTTACCATTTAGTGCATGCGACGGAGTTTCGATAAGCATATAAACATGCAAGCAATAAGTAAGAATGCAAGAGAATCTGTGATAGAGAGAAGCATTGGCCACTTCAGTATATCGTTAAGTATGAGCCTGTACACAGTATAACATCCCTTGTATTGTGAAGTTTTGTAGAAATCTTTCTGGCATTTTCATCCGGTGACAGTGATTGACGGCTTATGCATGCACTGGAGTCAACACACATATACATAAACATATATATTCACACACAAAAATCAAATTGATGAAAACACAAGAGTTTATAAACAAATAATAGAGACCAAACGAAAATAGATGTAATATTATGTATTAGTGTATAAATATGTAATGTTGCATTGAATGGTGAAACTTTCATAAAGATAGCCACGTCTTTCATTGGCATATTTATGAAAAGCCCACGCATCATACTCGTCAACGTTTAATATTATTGATTTGTTGGATATATAGAAATGAAGATGAATAGAAAAAAAAATATTAATAAATTCTGTAAATAAAACAAACTCTCACCACATTGAATTGAATTTACGCGTAACGCTCAAACAGGATAAATGTCGTCAATGTGCAAGCTCTTTTGAATTTTAAACACGATGACGGCTGTTATATATAATGTTTTGTATATTTGTTGAAAATATAGAGATTAAGAGTGAGTGAGTGAGAGTTAGAAATAGAGAGAAAAATATAGAGACAGACAGATAGATTGAAGGTACATTATTCCATTACCACAAGCTACTGCTAAATACTGGATTTATACTGGATCTATACAGACTATTTTTACAAAGTATTTATTCCGTTTTTATTTTTTTCAATGATGACTAATATTGATTAGTACACAGTGATAATCATCTCTACTAATTTATATATATTTATATATAAAGGGGCATGCATAGAATTAATTTGTGAATTATCAATTTATCCGAACTTAAAAGCGCGATCGTTAATTGTGAAAAGGTTATTTAGTATCTGATAATTTCATTCTCGCAATTAGACGCGACTGATTTTATTTTAGTATTCACAGTCACTTTCGATTCAAAGCTATTTTGTTATCTTATTTTATTCTTAATTCAGGTTGAAATTGTGTGGTATAATTAGTGAATCGAAAGCTCATGAACATTATAATTATGCAGGTGATACGAATAAATTGGCCCACCCACTTGACGCTAATTTTTCACGATTAAATAATTTATTCACATGATTTTATACACTGAGAAAAGAAAATCTGTTGATCCAACTTGATTTTAGTGAAAAAAAGGGGTTTTTGAGACATTTGTTGATTATTGGGATGTTTATTTCTTATGAAACAGGCAAAAAAATGCAAAAAAAAAATTACAGAAGGAGGAAAATGAATGATCAAGTTTAGAAAATGGATTCAATGATATTGCATTAATATTTCATGATTGAATAATAAAAGCATTTCCAACTCAGGAGTATTTTTTTATTATAATTATATTTGGGTTTACTTAAAAACAGGACCCAACAAATTAAGTTGCATCAACCAATTTTGATTCTCGGTGTATAAAGAAACGTTCGAAGATATAAAAGAAAAAAAAGAAAAGAGAATGATGAAGAATAGCTAAACATATCACCTACTGAATAACGACATTTTATATATCAAGAAGGAATAAATCGGGCCGCTTGTTCACGGTTAGAATGCATGAAGTAAGACGCGCGTTCATATTCCATATTATAATATGCTCACAAAAAAAAACATAGTTGCACGACCATGGTTAAATTTCTAGGTACCTCGAACATAAGGAGGGGAAGTATGACAATTTCCATGGCAGCTACGTGGAAAAACTAGTGAAAGGCGCCTGAAAGCTTCGGCCAGATGACCTGTCGCCCCAATTTGTTCGCTCTCAGCGAAATCGAATTGCTCCCCGGTGTTATCTTCAAATAAGAAGAAGCAAACGATGATCCGAATTTTGTTAAATTATCAATAAATTTTAATTTCTAATGGAATTCATTCCTTGGTTTGTTTTTTATTTTTTTTTAAATTTTGTATCAAATCACTTTTATATATCCATTATGTTTTCTCCAGTGTATTGAAATTTGTTTGCGACAGTGTAACATAATATGATTTTTTAGGGATGAGAAATAATTTTCTATTTGAATTCACGTTAAAATTCATTTCACAATATTAATCAAAAAATGATTTTCTTCGAATGATAATTAATATCCCGACTAAATATCTGATTCAATATCTAAATCTTATCATCAACACAAATACGAATGTTCATATTAAATTTCAATTCGATTCTTTCGATCTATATATGTATATATATTTATGTATCAATATAATTATAAATAGGCACAAGGTGTAGATAATTTTCAGTTTGTTTTTTTCTCAGACGCGCATGAGATAATTGTCAAGTAAGAAAAAATAAACATGACAATACAGAAATCAATTGGTCAGGTCGGAATTACAAAGATTAATAAAGAAGAGATGAAAATGAAGAAGAAAAGAATAAATTTTCATCACAATATATTTATATTATGATGAATCAATTGAATTTCGGTGGGAAAGGTAAGGAGAAGAATGTACCGTGCAAACAATAACATTACACAAACCTGACTGGATGAAACGCGTTTGCACGCAATCATTTCGTATAGTGATAAGTGAACAATTAAACTTTTAATCGAAATAACAAATAGGTACAGTAAGATAGAGCAATATCATATCATCAACCATGTAATCGAATAATTGGGTGATAGAAATTGGATTGAAAGTCACGTGATGAAACTAGTGTTCTATGATAAAAGTGTTCATGACTACTTACTTCTTTTTTTTTTTTTTCTTTCAACAGTATCAATATCTCAAGTAAGCAAATGGATAAATCCTTGTTTGATATTGAGCATGCTTTGCCATAGTGTAAAACAACTCTTCAACTATGATATAATACATATTATTCACGTAATGCATCACAAAATAAGATGAAAAATATGTGATACACTAACGCGTTTAACGAGCATTCAAAAGAATTATTTTTCTGTTCTATAATTTAATTACTCCTCTATTTCGTGATTTATTCATTTCATTTTGCTATGAAAAATTAAGTACGTTCGCTCATTTTTTCTTCCTCGCGTTTTCTATTATTTCTTTTTCCGTTTCCCTTATTTTGCCCACCCAATCTGACACGAAAGAAATACTCACGTGTCAGTACTTCTCTCCGGCGTACTTGGACACCAATAATTGCCTCCATTGGCACCTCGGTACGTGGAATACTGATTGCATATGGTGGTAAATATATTGGTTCCAACATTCCAAAGGTACATTCTTGCGATACGTTCTTCTGGCAAGTGGAATGCGACTGAAATGAATATCATGGCAATTGATTAAATATAAATATTGACATAAGTAATTCACGAATTATTCTTCAAATAATCATCCATATTCATTTATTTGAAATATTTATTACCGTGATGCCACACCATTCACAACGGAATCCAGACAGACATTCAACAGTGACACAACGACTTCTGCACACAGCACATTTAGAATTGAGCGGCAGATTTCCTTCACGCCAATGATGCGTATGATGCACTGACGCCAAATCTTTACCCGGTAAATACGTTGCATTCTCCTTACAATCCGCCACAGCGAAGTCCTGGCAGTCCGTGTGTACATAATACTCGCAAACTATAATTTTTGTTTATTATATTATTTTTATACTTTCCAGATTGATGAATATTGAAGATGAATTGATGAAATTTCAAGTTTATCTTCACTATTACTCACTTTCACAGTGTACGGACGGAGACGTGTCCTCGAGACGTTTTCGACAAACATTGCAAAATTTTTTCTTGTGATGTACCGGTTCGGACCAACAATGTGCGACCGGGTTCTGAAAATAAATCAATCAATGTATGAATAAAATATTAAAATTCATCATTAATTGCCAAGTAAATATCAAGATTAATTTCGATTGCATATATATTAGTTGAATAGTTAGATATCATGGTGCGTTCTGGTCTCCATCTAGTGAGTGGGCTGACTATACCGTAGATTTAACTACTTAATTGCATTGCCAGGACGATCGAGTGGGCCTCCACACTGAAAGTGCCGTTTATATACTCATAAATAGAGAGTAACTTGGAATACTTTCTCGTGTTTTTCAGTCTATCAAACATATTATTCCATCATATAATAACAGATTAAAATAGATTGGTGAAAAGTTCAGCTGCATCGACTGATTCATATCATAAGTTCATTTACATATTTCATTAATGATATGTTACAGTAGACGATCCTTCTTCGGATCGATCTGAATAGATATTGGTTTCACGAAGATTGATAGTCCTAATACAGAAAATTCTGACTTCATTGTCCCACAGTAGTGGTAAGACAAATACAGAGTTTAAAACAATCACCCAAATGTGAAACATGATAACGAATAAATAGAAATTGGGCAACCTGACCAGCAGCTGAATATGAATTTTGTGTACAATTTCGTATACATACTTATAAAAAAAAATACCTTTATGAGGCTCGCCGCGATGCTGGAGCAGGGAGACACGACGGCCTTGAGACAGCGTTCATGCACCACGAAGTTGCAAACTGAAACAAAAAAATAAAAATATATATTTTTATTCACAACATCAAGTAAATATCAATGCTTTTGTTAGTCCACATACAATACAATGACAATAAGAGAATCAGATTTCAATATAATACAATTATATTATGTTTGACATATAAAAATATGAGATGTCTCATTTTCATTGCACAAATGAAGTTGCATGAAATGGACTTCGTTGAATAATTAAATCTATTAATGTAATATCGACGTTTGTTTAGTCGTCTATGGATACATTAATGAAAGAATATATGCATTGGTGAAGGTACGACAGATATCAGTGAGTTTATATGCACACATATGTTTTCGTTTTCATTTGCTTTCATTACACGAGCAAGAATACTTAATTATTCTCTCCAACGTACACACGCTCAATACGAATTCAAATAACATTTTACCATAATGTCGTTCTATTTTTCAAACAATAGAACTCTGAATTGGATGACGGCACGCGACATTGTATAATACTTTACACACGCTAATGCAATGAGATTATGAGAACGATAAGTACGTGCATCAGTTTCAAGTTGATGAAATAAATTGTCCTCAATACAATTAATGTAGGTGTTTTTATATTAAACAAAGAGTTGATGTAAATTATTTAGCTGAGTAAAAGCAATTTTTTTATTGATATCAGTCGGTTGAAATAAAAAACCACCAGAAGTCAAGTTTACAAAAGTAAAAAATCCAAACCACAAATGTCTATAATTCTCTAACAGAACTTAATTAATTCAATATAAAATAACCAAGAACGAATATAAAAATAAATTAGAAACAATTCAAACGAATTTTCAATGTAGAAGAATTTAATGAACTCACTTCATCATTGACGTTAAAAAGAAAAACCCAAACAATCTGAAAATAAAGCAAAGTTCCAAGCTTTGCACAGTATCATTAACGCAGACCTTTAATTCATCTCTTCTCTTAATCCTAACAATTCCCTCAAACAAACGTTGTCAATAAAAATTCCCCCTCCTATCAGTACTTCATTGTTTCATTTAAATCATCAAGACAAACCTGAACAAAAAGAATAAAAAGAAAAAAGTACAGAATTCTCTTATAATAAGTCGTACATTATTAAGCATTTTGGCTGGGTGAAACTGGCAAAATTGAACAATAGCTGAGTTGTCAAGAGCCGCACGACGAAGAAACACATCGTGTGACGGTGGAGTCTTTTGTGCCTGGATGAACAATATATGCCCTATATATATATACATACATACATATATTCCAGGGTGAGCGCTCGGTTCGCGCATTCGTTGCGCCACAAACTATCACCTACATCTATACCTCTGTACACTCACATACCTATAAACTATTCTGAATGTATCCCACGGGTGAACATGAATGGACTTGTGCGTTATGTATGCGTATATGCACATACATAATAGACCACTATATCAAATGGAAGTATACATATATCAGATGTAAATACACTATACATAACCAGTAAAATATAATGAACACAGCGAATAGTTATACATAGTCCAAAAAACTTCATTGAAAACCTTTAATATATTTTTTTTCTTTTCCCTTATGTCTACCTCATAATTACAACTACCATTAATAATCAAATAGATTGAATTATTTATTGTATCACATCTCATGGGAAATATGGCTCTGATTTGAGTTTGTGTTAAGAAAATCCTGACGTCAAATATGACGTCAAGAAAGAATGTATATATGTATATGTATATGTATATGTATATGTATATGTATATGTATATATAAATGTATATGTGTAGATATTGGTGTACATTAAAGCGGATGAAGCCACGCGACATGTTATCAGGAGGATATGTACACGGTGGAGGAAGCCAAGGGGATATGTATGTGCGACAGGATGAATATATATGTATCATACACTGTCTCCGTCTCTCTTTCCCGCCCTTTTGGCTTTCCGCACTCGTCTGCAAGTTTATTCTCCCAGTTCTCTTTTGAAACGAGGCCACGAATACACAGTACTCTCTCGCTCACTCTCACTCATTCTTTCTTTTTTTTTTTCTTCTTTTTTTTCCCACAAGCTCTCACCCTCGTTTCACCCTCATTTAAACGTGCGCGATTGCTCGAATAAATAGAAAGTGCAGCATCTGATTTTACGCGAGATTCTCCGAAAATTGTATATCCCTCAGGAATAGTCATAAAAAATAGGTGTGTGTGTGTGTGAGTATATATTCAAGGTGGGTTGCAAGTTCCATAATTTCCTCTTAATTTTTTCTTTTCATTATTTTTTCTCATTTGCTTCCCTCTCTTTTTTTTATTCTCAATGTCTTCGTCGCACCCTTCCGGTGGTGGTGAAGCTGCGGTTCTACTTATGCCTCTCATCGCTTTTTTTTTCTCTTATTTTCTCTCTTTTCGCTTCTTCCTCTTTATTTTTCCGGCCACGTTTGTGTCACCCTTCTCTTCTTTCATCTCTCAGTCTCTCACTCTCTCTCTGGACCCGGCCATATTATATACTCAGTGCTCATTCTATATACTCTTGTATTTTCTCTCTTTCTAGAGCGCACGTTCTCGCTGGTCTCCCTTTTCTCTTGCTCTCCCGCTTGTACTCGCGTCGACGAACATCCCACCCCCACGATCAATGCTCGCAAGAGCCGCGCGACATGGACGCCCTCTGCGCGCGACGATCCTCTCGCATTTTCCCGTTGGCAGAAAGCTCAAGTGTTTCTATTCGTTCATGTATATGTATATATAAATGTAAATATTAAATACATGTACATATATAAATGTTTGTATGCTTCGTATGTAGGTAATGTATCTATGAAAACGACGATGCATTAGTGACACGCGAGTCTTAAGAATGTATATGTATGAATGTAATATGAGCTAAATATAAATAACACCAATGTAAAGAAGGAAGAAATAAAAAAAAGCTGAGAGTAGAAAGAAAAATATGAATAAATGAAAGAAATATAAAATGAGCGGAAATAAAATGAGAATAAAGGGTAATAATATGTAGCACACGCCATGTAGCAGTAAAAAATATTAAATTTATGTGTATGCATTTACTTGTCTATGTATATATGATTTTAACAAATAATTCTTGCAGAAGAAAAATAGTATACTAATATAAATATAAATGTACACAAACAAAATAACTGGGAGAATTTTTTAGACTGGAATAGAAGGTACATAGCATGATAGAGAGCACTATTTTACGATGAAATTGAGATCATAAATATACGGCAATTTTGTGCTTTAACCCAGAAACTCATATACACTTACGTGCCAACACGAATGCATCGGTGAATGGAATATACTTTCCATTCATTGAAGGCGCAGGAGGTCAGTTTTACCCCTGTGTACCCCTGACGGCGCACTTTGACTAAAGTGCCTTAGGAAAAAAAAAATATAAAAGAAGTAAAGAGTAAAGAAAGTTGAGAATATATAAAAACTGAGGATAGAGAGATGGTGAGATGAAGAGAGAAAGGTGTATATTACATAGAAGCCACATATGCCTCACGATAATATGTTTGGGTAATAAAAAAAGCGGAAGAAACAAAAAAAAAACAGTAACACGAAAAGTCGAAGAGTCTCGGATTGATTCCTTTTTGTTGTTTTTCTTTTTTCATTGGTGAGCCCTTATTGATCAGTAGATAGGGTAATTGCGACTCGTGGCATGATAAAGTGAGTCAACACAAGTAGGACACACGATTCTTGTATATAAAGGAGTTACTCCACTCGAAGGCACTCGAAAACGTATCAATATTCAAGAGTTTTAGTTTTTTTCAAACGCAACTATTAGATGAGGAAATAATTTTTTTTCTCCTCTCTTGAATAGGCATGAGATAATATTTTCTCACTACAACTATATTCGGCTCAAAAGTTTTATATACCAGACGAATTGTCAAGTTTTTAGTTCCAATGAAAATTAGAAAGTTGTTGGGAAAAATTATTAAATTTTTAGTAAATGCAATGAATAAATACTTGAAAAATTTTAATATTTCATATCTATTTCAATGTCATGAGCGGTTTATTTGAATTATTGTCTATTGATTGAATAATCATTTCCGTACGTATTTTAATTCATAAAATCGACAAAAACTTTGTAGAAATATATGAATTAATTTCACAAATAATTATTTTTAAACAAACTTTCTTTCTTTCTTGTATCATTAAAGTTGGCATCTAATTATTTATACGTTTTATTCTATCTACTTTTTCTCCACTTCGTTCTCCACCACTACAAAATATATATATATATATATATATATACAATCGACATTTCGATCCTGCATGGCCCTGAAAATACACCACCCTCGTGGTGTATGTGTTGTACACCTGACCCGCAGGCAGTGCGCATCCCCCAGGTATATTATCGTCCCTTTGACTACTCTCCACTATATCAACCAACGACAATCTCTTCCTTCCCCTCACCCTCGGGATTTTTTTTCGGTATACGAAAAAGCTAACAAACTCCTGTTGAAAAAAGAAAAGAAAAACCACACACACAACCGATGAAAAAAATTATGAGTTACTTTTCGCACTCGTATCCATTTTCTAACATACCAAAAAAAAAGAAAAAAGAAACAAACAATCAGACTTCCTCTCTGGAATCCGGGATTCTCATATGATATATATCCTATGGAAGAGGAGTTTATCCATAGATTAAATGGCTTTCAACATTCTCATATATAAAATGGCATTTTTTCATTTATACCTTCGCAGATGTAGTCCTGCCCTATGATGCCCCAGAGCAGGTCGGTGCAGCAATGGCAGTACGTGGGTTTATGAAACGTTTTCTGTCGAAAGCTGTGCCCGTGGCTGACTGGAGTCTCGGCCGAGACCGACGCCATGTTCCCCGTTCCACCGCGGCGCCGTTCACGCCAGATTTTCACCGTGAAATTACGTAGGGCGCGCCGCGCGACGACATTACATGCCTACGTTATTTCGAAACCGTATGCGAACATTTCGCTGCCAGGAGCACTCCCGTATCACAAATTCTACGTGCCTAAGGCGCATATCCGGAGGCTCGCCTTTTCGTGCCCACTACACAGCTGACCATCACTACTACTGGGCAAAGTATCTTGGTTTGCGCATCCGTGACGAGACGCGCGGGCCGATGAATAAGCTCCGATCTACCATTTGCTGCGCGCCGAAGGAGGGCGCCCGTCCTCACACATATATATATATATATATGAACCACCTACACACAGTCACACCCACACGTACACTTATGTTGAACAATAAACCACAAGCTCACAAAACGTTGGGCTAATGGCGGCGCGCGCGACCACCCCGAAGGACGTGCGCGCGCTTATATTTATCCGACGGTGAAACCAAACTGTTACAACTCCCTTACATATACAGATAGTTTCATTACAATAATAATAATAATAACTATTATTATTATTTAATTGAATTCTATCAGACTACTTTACACTTGGAGTCAATGAGCAGTATAGTGGATCAATGCCATTTTGATTTATAAATGGGGATGAATCCTTTCTTTTTATCGCTGCAATTTAGAATCAGATCCCAATTGCCTGGGTGAAAAGTAGATACGGTATTCACTAAGTCGGACTCAACTAAACAGGTCTATTATTTTATATACGCGCGAGCACTATATCTAATTTCTTATTTTCGGCTGAATGAGCTTTTTAGATGAATAATAAATATTATTCGCACATATTATATTTGCATGTTATTTTTATTTCGCGATAGAAAAACTTTTTGATGTGTTTCTTTTTTTAATCATGAGTTGACTTGTGCCACGATCATGATGATGGATTTTACGGATGTCGGTTACATGTCTCGAGCAGACATCACCACACAACCACCATCACCACCCACTGGAGCCGCTACAACATCACACATATATTAACTGACATATATACAAATGCAATATCAACTAACGCAGCGACACACTATCGACACAGAGCGAATGGTGGTCCTCAATGCTTTATGCCACCCGGAAAACGTCACACGATCCCACTGTCGCGCCGACGCGTCGTTGATTTTCCATGGCGCATCTCGCGCTCGCTCTATTTTTCTTTCTTACTCTCTTGCTCACACCCACGCTCTTTCTCTCTGTCTATTCTGGTTTATTCGTATAGTTGCTACTTTGTTGCGCGTGTGCAGCAGAAACATCAAGCAGCAACACAGTTATAATTCCCCCTCGTTCACGCGCGCGCTTATTTTCAATAGCCGCAGCACGCGAACTGGCAAAAGAGAACCGCACGCTTGTTCCTGTATATAATTAGACTTGTCACAATTTATCAGTAGTAGCACTTGATTCAACACGTGTCACAAGTGAAAATTTAAATGATGGATGTGATGTCAATTTTCTTTCATTAAATTGACGTTTTTTTTCGTGTCAAGTTTCTTGACATTACCCAATGGAGATTTTTGTTGGATCCTCTTTATGCTCTGATTACAAATTGTGATTCATCGAGCACATTATCACACATATTTACAGAATCAAGAATAAAAATCACGCTTTGTAAAATTTATTACTCTCCCAGATTTCCTATTTTTGATACCACTTCTCGCCGATACTTTTTACTACAGCTGAATCATGGTTGATAATTCGAGACTCTTTCAGTATTATAATGTGTCAGATATTTCCTATTGTCACTCCACAATTCACATCAATTTCTAAAAGTGAAAATTTGAACTTGATTCGTTATCGTTTTTATTATTAGCCTCTTCTTTTTGAATGAATCGATAATTCTTTACTATATTTATTGCTGGATTAATCTCACGATGATTTTGATGAGAGTGTGTTGCTGAAGAAGACATGGCGTTTACGCGAAATTTTATCGTGCGCGCCTGTGCGAAGTTTGTCCCCTGATAAAAAAAAAAGATGGGGGATGAGAAGGGAAGATGAAGATTTATAGAGCGCATACACCGCGAAAATTGTGCGCGCGCTCCATATAGAATGCGATAGGTATATGCAATACATATATATGCATGTGCATATATGTGGGTAGTCCATTCGTGATGAATACTTTTTTTACACTGAGGTATTCTTCCTCTCGCTCATCATTATTACGCTCGAGTAGCTGCAAAGACAAAAAAATATCCGATGATAAATACTTTTTTTTTTCCTTTTACATAGAGGTAATTTTATTTTTATATTATCATACATTGTATTCGTGGACGGAGCATAAAGCATTCATGTATATGATGAAACATTTTTGATTTTATAATAGAGTACAAAGAACTATGCACTCCTTCATGCAAACACAACTTTACATTGTTTATAATTGTTTATAATTATTATCATTGTTATTATTTATTATCTCATGTTTATGTATGAATATTTGAATCTTTCATTTAGTTTAATGGAACTGTAAACATTTATTATTAGCGCGTATCGCGACAGTATCGAATAATTGAACGAGTTGAATATAATATCCATCTTCATACCTAGGAATGTACCACTGTTCCATCCCCAGACTGATTATACTTATCAGATTCATTAAGTACTGTGTGCCAGAAGTCAAAAGAAGGTGAACCCATTAATAAACCATCATGTTCATCTTTGAAACCATGAAATTAAAAAAAAACTATAAAAAAAAAAATAGCAAACTATACTGTCCTTATAGTTTTGCGGAAAAATAGAGTAAGATCATTAAAAATTAATATCGTTGTATAACTTGTCAATTGTTTAAGTAATTAGAGATTATTCATGATGAATGTAGAATTTTCATTGATTAAAAATGATTAAATATGAGCGCGTGCATTGACCGGGATAAAAACACCGTCGTAGACGGAAATCAATGTGTGTATTTTAGATTGACGATTATCCAAGTCCATGATCCTCGAAAAATCCTTGCGGAGTTTCTTCCTACAACAGAAAATAAACGATATCAATTATATACATATACAATAAGAATCATTCGATTCATTCAGTTTCATTATTTGTCAGTATGAATAGGGATCAATTATTAATTTTGATGCTGCACATATTTTGTAAATGTTGTTCTTGTTAATGACACATTGACGGAGATATATGTATGAAACGTTACACGTACCTATACTTTGTTAACTTAGATATCTTCTTGTTGCAGCTTCAAATGTTGAACTGAACCCTTTTCATATGACCGAATGTATCTATCGTTATTCATGAATAAGTGTGTTTGCTTGCACATTTAACAGTTAACAGTGCAATGACAAAAATAAACATCTAGAGTGCATGCTTCTCTCATCGATTATTCAGTTTCGATAAGTGGAAAGTTCCATTAACGAAAAAAAAATATATGATTAATTACATATAATTTTGTATACATATATAAATATATTATCGAGAATTCTACGATTGTGAATAGTTGAATTGCAAATCATTAAATTCAGTTTTCTACACATCAATCTTTATTATTCGTGTTATCTAAATAGTGTGTGCTCTGTGCATTATTGAATGATAATCGACATATGGTATAAATGTAAAATTTTGCCTCCACCATACACAATTGAGAAGAAAAGGAAACGCTGAGGAGAAAGATAATCAAAAGATAATTCGATAATGTAACTTAAATAGTATTATAAATTTGATTGAGAACTTTAATTCCTATTAAATTAATTACTATCTTCATTATTTCAGCTAATCATAACTTAATAGTTTTCAAGTGTACAAATATAATGTTTCATCTTTATTTTCGTTGATAACAAAAAATAAAAAATTTTGCCTACACACTACAATAAAAAATAATTTGAATGAGTTTGTTCTATCACAAATTACAGTCAAATTCTATACGTTCTATATATAACCATATATATCTAATGGCAAAATATATATTACTTCTTATTATTTGTTTTTCTAGTGCTACGCAATATAAATTTCTTAAAATTATTAATTTCCTCTTCATGATCGATGAAAGTCTGTACAAAAATATTCTGGATTGTATCATAAATTATGCTGCATGGATAGAAGAGATCCAATTACTATTTCAATTACTGTCATTATTCTTAATCATTGACAATATTTTGGAAGTGAGCCTCATTATTTTTCTTTCTTTCTTAGTCTCAAATATTTTTATACGATGTTAAAGATGTGCGATGGCATCAGTTGAGCAGTGATGGAGAATTTTGGTAGAGATGTTGTGAGGGCGATCTTGATGGTCACTTTGGTGGATGACACAGTGCGAAAGATAGAGTGCGACACACAACAGCGTAGCGCTTACAAAAGCCCTATTTCCCGTAGAGCACCTTCAACAGCTTCATCCTTCCACAAACAAAACAAACACTAACTAGTTTTTTCTACGTGCTTGTTTTCACCGTCACTATAACAAATTCACATGTTACGCGCCAGAATTGAAGCCTGCATACAATGCCGCAAAAATGTTTATCCATACTGCATAACTTTATAACACTCAAAAAGCTTATTCATTAATAACAATTATTATGCTAACTATTTAAATATCAAATATTTCATGATTGAAATACATTTTAATATACTAAAGTCACAAGTATCTAAATATTCATATGACATCGATTTTCCAAAGCTTCGATATAACCAACAAATCAAAATTATTTATTCAAATTTGACAACATACAATTATACATCATCGACACTCTACGTATGAAGCAGCATTTCTTTTTTTTATAGTAACGCAAATCAGTGTGATGACCAATGTCTTTTTCCTTTTCAGTATCAATGTGTAATTTGTTAATTGTTTATTTTCATAAGTAGATATTTGTATTTCATTAATGTTCAATTATTAAAGTTCAAGTTATATCTCTGTATAAGAATTCAACTAAATTATTCATCAAATACAAACTTGACTAGAAAGTATTGACGATGATAGGATTGGTTCGATTATTGATTTGTAAATAGGAAAAAAGTATATATCTGCATGTATTCATTTTTTAATAGATATGGTGTAGGATAAACTAATAGCGTTGGCGAATGGTCCATTGTACTATGTGTTATAAGCTCATGATTAGAAAAAAAAGATTAATCATATGTAAAACTTGATTCTACTCATTTTCATTACCACAAATAACTGGAATTTAATTCCAATTCGTGGTAGAGAGGCAAAATGATTACTTGCTGATTAATAAATTAACATTTAAATGAATATATAATTTGCATCAGCAAGAAATTAAAAGATCTGGTAAAAGTATAAGTATATTTTCAATGGAAAATTCAACGGAATAATCGGAGAAATGCTGCTCTATCAAATACAGTCGAATTAGTTCATAATATACAAGCGAATTGATATAATAAAAGCCCACTTAATTAAATGAAATGACACAAAAATTCAAGCTCGTTCAGATACACACATATATACAAGATTTATTTCATATATATAGATCTTTAACTACCCACCATTCAAGAGAACATAGAGGTATCTATGTTTCTAATCATTGAATGATGGGTTTTCTTTTGTAATTTGGCATGCCTCTACTGCTGCAGCTAAACTAAAATCTACGTTTCATCACAGAGATGCGTGCATACATTTTTCATGCATTTAAACAAGGCGAGACTCATGGCGATAAACAGACATTTGTATAATATATACGTTTCATGATGAGTATGATATGTGTAATGTGAATGTGATGACTATGATGATAAAAAAAGATATTTGCATACAATTATTAATACCGGACAATTTTGTGCTGTTATACAAAATACTGATCTTAGAATTGTGATATATATTCATACACAATTATATTATATTATTGGTGGATAAATCGCGATATAAATAATTTTAATATATGCATTAATATTATCTTCAATTGTACTCAATAAAATATTCTAAAATTATATTCGGAAATATATTATTTCATATTATGCAAGCATTTGCGAAATTGTACTAAACACCCGATCGACAATGGTATTCGGGCGATGGCAATGATTATATTGTTATATAACTTCAATTATAAGCTATTGATATCAAAATTATTATGCTCATGATTCACAATAAAATTATAAAACTTCGATTTCGAGCCATTCCTTGATCGTTATGATTTTCTCTCTCACGTATAAATTCAATCAAAGACTCAGAAATTCATTATGCATAGCTTTACGTTTCGGATTAAAAACAAGAGAGAATACGACAAACAAATATGTATATATACATGTATATATATACATACATTCATACACATATATATATATATGTTAGATGAATTACAATTCTAATGGTACATCGCCATAACTAACCTCCTGTAGTAAATCCTGCGCAGCAATAGCCTTTAACACATTCTTTTTGCTCGTTTCCTGGATTTCACCACCAACCAACAGCTCATCAAGGATGAAATAGGCTTTTTCAAAGTTGAAGATGATATCCAATTCACAAACCTAAAGTCCCGAACAAATCATTATAAATTTCCTTAACTAAATCAATAAAATCTATGCAATGCTCTCATTAATCTTATCAGAATTTTTTGTGCTTACACTTCCAAAATATTTATCCAACAATTCCACGTATCGATGAATGATCTCTAATGTTAATAATTCGTTATCATTTTGTTCGATTGCGCAACAAAAATATAAACTTGCGTATCTGCAACATAATATCATAAAATAATCATTTGATGTCAACAATTAATTGAATTATCGGCAAATTTATTCTGCTTTTTCTTTTTTTTTTTCAATATAATTACCTTTTGTACACAACTTTAACATCTTTCCACTCGAGGAAACTTGACATTTTCGGTTTCCTCGCAAGAATTGTCGTTATCAA
This sequence comes from Meteorus cinctellus, assembly GCA_030523045.1. Lineage (NCBI taxonomy): Eukaryota > Metazoa > Arthropoda > Insecta > Hymenoptera > Braconidae > Meteorus > Meteorus cinctellus. The sequence goes on along the minus strand of JAPYZF010000016.1, from coordinate 219,459 downwards.
TTCTCTTGTTATCTTTTTCTTCAGTTTATCTGGGTGTGCGACATACCACTTTTGTAATCTCAATTTACCTTGGCGACTGAACAGTAACATGAATTGCATCTGTAAGATGATTTTTCGTAAATAAATATTCAATTCCATCATGATATATCTACAAATTCACATCTATACATGGATAGACATTCACTTACCATTTTTGATGGTTAGTTTTCACTGAAATGGAGAAGCTTCACAGGAATTCGAAATGTCAATATGACTATTTCAATTCAATTATCTTATCAATACATTAAAGAGTGACGCACTCAATTATAGAAGGTTAATTCGAAAATTCTAATGTAATACCTGTAAACTACCTTGATAATTTCACATTAACGTATCGTACAATAACGTACATACGATAAATAAAATTGATATACTATTTCTCGAGTAAAAATCTACGTCTCCCACGTTGATGTAACTGGATGTAACTACACTCAGTAGGATTTCTTGCGTTTATGCCTGAATGTATGTCAGCTTGCGCCAGCTGTGTCAATCCGATGAGCACAAAAATCACAAGGAAGACCTGCGCGATTTCGTTAGTTCTATTAACACCCGTAGCGCCACTGCTATATAGTTAGCAGGTGAAAAACTCATTTTCGACTCAAGAAATAACAAATTAAAAAATAGGTGTAATATAACCTACGCTCAGAATAAAATGATCAATAACCCAATAATTATTAATTTTCAAATCAAAAAACGATATTCCTTAATATTCGATATGGTTTCGATCAAAAATGAGTTTTTCACTTGCTATCTATATAGCAGTTAGTGCGCCATGTTTGTATGCAACAGCAGTTCCCTACGTTATCAACATAATTTTGATGTAAACTAATTTGCGCCAGAAGTATCGATGTTTATTGAGTCAATTTGAGCTATTTGACGAGAATAAGTTTTCTATGGTATCTTTTTACGCTTCACTAGGATAAATCAGGCTTATAATACAGTATGGAAGTTGGAAGAGAAGGAATAACATAGAAAAACGATAGATTCGGTGTATTATATACGAAATATAAAGTGAGCGCAAGAAGCGACTGTATGAGCTGTTCTCAATTTCCATGAGAGCTCTATTGACCATCAAATGAAAAAAAAAAAAAAAAAACACATTTTTTCACTTACGCAGAATGACTGGCCGTCTGCGCAGGTGCAAAACTTATTTTTGCACATTTGCTAACATTGTGCTATTCAAATGATTTATAACAGCTATAGCGTTATTTCTGGTCTCAAATTTTTAAGAAATATGTCAAACCCAGCCAGACTAATTATATTTACAGTGTGACGTTGGCAGTCGATGGAAAAAATTCTGCGAAACGATTGATGGCCCTGTAATTCAAACTTCGCGCGTTAGCTGTCTATCAAGAAATGACTCACATCATCATACGATGATGACACCAATTCAACAGATAATGCAGTTTGTCTCAACACTTTTGTTCAGAGAAACGTGTGTTTGTCCACAATACCTGTTCTCTTCATCAATTGGACCAGAATTCCAAGCACTGTGTTTTGAAGGTTATGTACGTGTGTGTGGGTAATGCAGATTCATGTATGGATGTATCGCATTTAAAAATAAGTGACATCATTCTACGCGGCCATATTGTCTTCGTATTATTGTGATTATCAGTAATCTTGTTAGCCAATAGTCACAACATTGAGTGTGAAATCACCGGCAGTTCAGAGGAAAATACGTAAGAAGCAAAAAAAAAAAAGAAAAAATAATCCAGACAGTTTGGTTGTTTGAAAATTGTCAATGAAGAGTGGCCATTGCTTGAATGTCACATAGAAATTTATTCATATATACCAAATGGCAGAAAATTTAGGAAAACGACCCTCAAAGGGAATTCTAAAGACATCAAGTAGTTTTGACAACCACGAGGCACCCAGGTAATCATTTGATACATTTGAATTATTTATTTTGTGAATTAAGTCTTTTTATTCAATCGTTATTATTATCTTTCTTATTTATTTAGACCTAAGGAAACAAAATGGGACGAAATGAATATAATTGCGACGTTACATCCACCTGAGAAAGATTATGGTCACATGAAAATAGATGAGCCAAAGACGCCTTACAATTACGAGGGTTATGAAAACAAACAAGAGCATGATGATCTCGATTCGTCAGCAGTTAGTGAGAAGTAAGATAATTATAAAAAGAAACCATATGCACATTGTATTATTAATTTTATTTACCCTCTATTCTATCCGATTTATTTGATGATAACGAGAATAATTTATTACTTAGATTGGCGAAAAATATTAAACCGAAAATATTTGAAGAATCCAGCGATGAGGACGATGAAGACACGCCCGAAGAGCGAGGTATGAATAGATAATTAATGTACATTAGGATGATGAATTTCTAGAGAAATATATTTCTATTTTCATTCATGATGTGAGTTTTTGTATTATGTATAACTCATTGATTTTAACTTTCAGAGAAGCGGAAAGCTTTTGAAGCAAAGAGGCGAGGTCATTATAGGGAATGGGAGGCTGTTCAGATGGCACGAAAAAAATTGTTGGAGGAAGATGAAGACGACGATGATGATGGAGACAATGATGAGAGTGTTGATGGCGATGAAGGAGATGAGGAGGAGGAGGAGGAAGAAGAAGGCGCTGTGAATGATAACGATGAGGGTGAAGATAATGAAGCGTCGCAAGGCAATGTTTCAGAGAAAAAAAATAAGTGCGTGCCACTTTGTGATAGTGAAGCACAGTCAAAGTTGATTTCGAATGAATAGATATCTGCCATGTATTGTTCCTAGATATTGCTGTACCAATGCGAACTTGGTTGACTTCGTGTCCCGCACCATAGCGCAATAATTTTGAGATTTTTACATTTTCGTTTTAAATTTTGAGGCAGTTAAATATTCCGAAGTAGAAGCTCGTTTTGTTTTAGAAATAATATTAAAATCGTGAGCAATACATCAGCAAACGAGTTAGAAAGTTAATCAATAAGTGATCAATTAATTGAGGATTTGAAGCACCAAATTCGCGAAGCTTCCAATACCTCTTCCGAAACAGAAAAAAATAAGAGAAAATTACGAGTAAGTTGTATGCATTTATACATACAACAAGTTCAGACTTCAACATCACGGTCAGCTCGAAGATTTGTCGTTTAGTGAAGATAAAAATAATGTTTTCCTGCCCGGTGAATCAGACGTTTGCGACTCAACCAAATTTTTTCAGAATTATAGGCGATTTTTGTGTTCCATTTGTTTGATTGAAATTCTTGCATATTCATTTGTTCAATACCATTCAAAGCATATTGAATGCTAATATTTATTTATGGTGATGGTGTATTCCCACTTTATGATGTGTCAATGATGCGAGCGGCATCGCATGTGTAAATAACTCATTTACAAATTAATTTTACTTTTTTTTTGTTTCCATCAATTATGTTTTTCGTATACAATTGTGACGAAATGTAGGAAATACATTAATTCGGATATTTAGAAAGATGTGAGATATTTTTGTGCGAAAATACTATATAATTACTTGGCATGTTGACAGTGATTATTACCGAGGTTTTAAATTATATTATTGATGTAAATGTTGAAAGGAAGGTAATCAAGAACAAAAATCAGAGTGTAGAACTTAATATAGTGTATACAGTTCAAGATAAAAACATATTATGAGCAGCCAGATAAATTAGCAGAGCACCATGAATGATAAAGATAATCAACAAACTATGCTTCATTAACATCAGAACGTAATTCATTAGTTGTAGCAGTATATATTATGTATCTATAATATATATGTATTCGCGGTATTTGTCCGTGCGTTCCTAAATTTTCCTTCGATTTAAAAAAGAAACAGGATATAATTTAGGGTGATGATTATCAAACTAATTTAATTTATTCTTTGACAGCTTTGAGAATACTCGTAATTATGATGTTGATTATGGTGTAAAATGGGTCGGAGTAAGAAATATTTATGATTAATCAGATGATGAACATCAATATTATTGATGAATGTAATATATATCTGAGGAAAGAGGAAAATAATAGGAATAAAGAATTGGGAATATTCGGAAATAAAAACACAGTGATTCATATACAAAATTTTCAACAGGATGAGTTGCGTACCCAGAAAAAATGGAAATTTCAAGTCAACTGGCGGCTGCTCATCGTGTGGTGGAACATTCAATCCGTATCGGAAAAAATCAGATGATTGACAAAAAAAATACAAATATCTTCCACATGTATGAACATCTCTTCTGAAGCATGCGTGACAGTGAGAGAGAGGTTCAATTGATAAGGCTCACAAAAAAAGAGACATGGGAAAATTTGAAGTAAAATTTATAGCAATCACATATACATGCTCGACCTCGTATTGATAAATTCAATAGTTGTAACATCGCCGTCCTGAATATATGGAATGAAATTCATGGATAGTATAAGTATTATAAAAGAAAAAAAAGATAATTGAATCGCATTGTGTTTGCAAATAAAGATGAGAAACCGGCCTATTGATGAATATCAAATTGTGACGCGATAAAAACATTTCGAGGAAATAATAAATATAATAAATAATATACATATAGACTGCTAGTAAAAATGCCATGTGCGTTAAACCTGAATTTCATACATTGAAAAAAGATAGTATGTGTGCCGCCATCCATATTGATATATTTAATAGGGCTTTCGATGTCCCAGTGGCCGTTAACAATAAAAATCATGATGTATATCTATACATATAAATAAATATATATGAAATCAACGTAACCGTTGAAAAAAGAGTAATAGATTGTTCAATATAACTAATAGATATGAATATATATACATGTATTTATATCATCTAAATGAAAATAAAGTCGATGGATAGATGATTATTAATCAACAATCATTTTCTTACATACATTAATATTTTGTAATTGTTCCATCAAAAAGAATGGGAACAAATCCGATCCGTTTAACGTCCACAAATCACTCTTGCTCGTCACGAAAAGTCCCGTAAATTACCTGATAATTAATCAATGCACGAACTTTATTTGCAAATGAGAATATCATTTGCATGCACTTGAATAATATATATATATATATAAATGAAACATTACACTTTTACAGACATGTCGCAAGGCGTACGTGTCTCTCCATATAATTAAGTGAATGCACACATTATATAATATAATTAGCGCAAATCGATGTATATATAAAAATATTTCATTTTGTTTCTTCTCGTTGCACGATATTTAAGCGAGACAAGATGAAGCATGAGTAACAGGAATTTATACGAAACATTTGTTTTACCAGGCTCGTAACCAAGTAACATTTTCTATAAATCGATAATAATATTATTTATATGTTTGTATAAATTCTGTCTGATAACATCCAGGAGTTATCTACTCAGTGGAGTGTGTAGAATTTTATATTGTCAGACCATCGTCTTTTCAATAGCTTTTTTTTTTGCTTTTTCAATAATTATATCACATACATGCGCAAAGAGTACAGTAATACCGTTCGTAGTTGACCAATCTACGATACCACCGCTTAGATAACATACACTTCACATTTGCGTTATTATTTACTCAACTGACACGTCTACCGGTCGTTGATATTGTATACAGTGAAATAATTAACAGTGATATGGTTATTGAGACACGAATGTAGAGTCCCCCATTGTCGTTTTATCAGCGAAATTTATTTCGAAAAAAAAAGTGAGTTCAAAGACAATAAGTAAAAGAATATTTTATCATCATATCATAAACCTTCACCGTCGATTGGTTTGGTGTCGAGCATAGAAGCATATGTATAAGAGTGTAAGTGTAATTTCATTCTGTAATAATTTCCAGTAAATATTTGTCCAACTGAATTTACGCTATGTAAATGAACTACAATTGGCGTAAGATGAGGAAGTAACAATTCATGAATACAATATTTGTTTACGATTTAAATATTTATCGAGGCTCTTTTGATTTGCACGTAATTATAGTTAAACTTTCGATAATTGAATCATATTCATTATGTAATATGTGGCGAAACCATTAGATTTTATGACTCATTGTATTTATGATTTTTTAAATAATCATAAATTTTGGAAAACCAATCACAGAAATAAAATGAAATATCTCTATGATTATTTCACTTGCGACAATTCTTTCTACGCTTATCGACACTTTAGTTTTCACCATTGTCACGAAGTCTTATCTTTGGAGATAATGATATTTCATTTTTGGATTAATTCTATGTATAATGTGCAAGAAATGTTTTCTTTTTTTTTTTTTTAATAGGTGTACTCATTCATATGGACATAATGCTGGATATTCGTGAGTTACCTTTGGAATTGAAAACATTGGTGAGAGATGAATGCAATGAGGATGAGAATCATTCAGTGGATGACGTTAAGTATATCCTTGAATGGCTGGAGCAGCAACAGCATATAAATGCTAGAATTGAACCACAATGGTTAATAGGATTTCTACGAGGATGTAAACACAGTTTGGAGAGGACAAAGGAAAAGTTGGATGCTTATTATACCATAAGGACTCATTTGCCGGAATTGTTTCTCACGCGAGATCCAAAGGAAAGTAAAATACAAAAAATTCTCGCACTTGGGTGAGTTAACTTAAATTCATAAATAAATAAATAAATAAATAATATAATTCCGGATAATTTATATAAAAATATGGATTGTATTTAATTTTTAGGACTTACTTACCGTTGCCTTTGACTGATCGACCTGATGGACCTCGAGTTATTCTTGTTCGTGGTGCCATTTACGATCCAAAAAAATATACATTTTTAGATATTCTGAAGATTTTTTTTATGATTATGGATATTCTTGTCATGGAGGATGACCGGTAAATGAATTTAATTATATGAAATTGTAATTTGGTGTGGAGTAAAATTAAAGTCTGTTATTATTACGCAAATAGAATAATTAGAATTTATAATGAATTTTTGACAATTTCAAGGTTGAATGTCGCTGGGCAAGATACAATTTTAGACCTCAGTGGAAGCCGCATCCAACATGCGAGTCAATTCACGCCTGCGGTGATAAAGAAGGCGATGGTTTGTTTCCAGGTATGACGAATCAACTATGTGTAAAATAAAATTTAAAAACGTTTTACAATTTTTAATTAACATTATTTTTATCTTCTTTATCAGGATGCTTATCCAATTAAAACAAAGAGTTTGCATTTCATCAATCCCCCTCCAACTTTCGATGCAATATTTTCCATATTCAGACGATTTATGAGCAGTAAATTGCGTGAACGAGTAAGAAAACGAGATAAAATATTTGTACGATGATTATATAATTATATTTGATATGTTTGAAATTTATTTCGAATTTTTAGATTATGGTACACAGCACTATAGATGATGTGTTTAAATACATACCTCAAAGAGTATTTCCTTCAGATTATGGTGGTGATGCACCCTCAATTGACAAACTCACGAGTGAGTATGATTTTGTTGTCATTACATAAGAACAAATGAATTTCAGATGATTTTAATAATTTTACAATGAATTAATTAACATCGCAGAAGAGTGGACGACAAGAGTGACATCTAAACGTGATTGGTTCATTGAAGATGCTCAATATTGCGTAACAGAAACCAGAAGACCAGGCAAACGAATTGATGGAATGCAACTCTTTGGTGTCGATGGTAGTTTCAAACAATTAGAATTTGATTAACAATATACAGATGTAAAAAAAAGAAGCAGTGGCCGAATATTGAATTAAATAAAACGATATTTTCTTGTACGTAAATACATAACTAAATTAATCTAACTCAACTGTTATCTCCTTCGAAATACAAAATAATCGTCCATAGCTCATTCTCTACTATCAGAAAATTTTCATCAATTACAAAAATACGATCAAGAAAATATTCCATATGAACTTGAACCTGTTCTACAAACATGCACTCAAACATATTATCAACCTTCATCAACGCCCTCATAACAAACATACAAAATTGTCACTGCAAACTCTAGAAACATAAATAAAAAAGAAAATAATTATTCTAAAATTTTCAACTCTCATTACAATACTCCACTAAAACTGAAATCCAAATAATTCCAATACACCCCGTGTACACCAAGGTCTCCAGAGATTTCATGCGAGCGAAATGTGTCTTTGATCACGTCGTCAATGCACAATCGCTATATCCCTCAAAGTTAATATACATATATACATATATACAGTTACTTTTGCACGCATGACACGCAGAGTCACAAGAGGTACTATGGTGTTGGGGCTTGTCTCATTCTGCTTCTCTTCGTTCCTCGTTCCTCGTTCTCTTTCTTTACATCTCTACCTCTATCTATTTTCCCCCTCATAGTTTGAGTGGTATAGAGAATAAGTTGACGCGCGGGTGTCGCTCGTCTTCGGCAAGATATTATTAAGAACGTGACCGGAATTGCCTTGTGTATAATAACATTATCGTTGGGCGTGTGACACGATCCGAGGACGAGAAGTGGATGGGCATTAAAATGAGGTATCTTTGATGAGCCAACAAGGAGTAATATCTACATATATATACACACACACGCAAATCTACATGTAACGCAAAATTTCCTCTTGATAGTAAATGTAACGTATAGTGGAAATGATGAGAAAGGGATGTATAACTCTCTGATATGCATTTTCACATCACGAGCTGTTGCGTGTGTATTCACGTCTCATGTAAACGAGAATATTACGAATTCATAACGTATAGTTAAGACGTGTGCACTTGTTATAATGTTATGTACATATATAGATATATATGTAACATTGATAGTGAGAGAGGAAATAAATATTTGAAATCGGAAGTTGGCAAGCGATTTCGCTGATAGTTGGATAAGAAGAAAACGCGTCGGGCGTCGCACACTTGGCAGAGAGAAAATTTCGAAAACGTGCGGGTGGATGTGTGTTATACTTTGATTTTAGTACAATAAAATTGCAACAGGTGTCAGTGGTCGTATATTGGTTGTATAGAAAGCTTCGTAGCCGCTATCGTCACCGCGGTATTCCTTTGCGCTTATCCCATATTCAAAGAGAGGTCGTGTGGGTATACATGATCGTGCGCCCGCGTTTATATCAACCTATTGAAACGTACACGCTCCATTAAGTTTGTTTTATGACTCATTGACGTGAATGAGTACACGAGGGGTTGCTTGAAGAATGGAAAGAACAGAAAAGAATGACAATAGGATGAAGAAAGGAAGTGGAGGAAAAAAAAAGGACGTAGGAAAATTGTTTGTAGGTGCACTAAGAGTTTTTGTTGTTGTGAATTATTTATTTGGTATGATGACAATTATGGGAAAAGGAAGAATGATCAGTGACGTTTGTGAGTGAATAAAAATTTATTTTATATTCAGTTGCTGGTTTTCTTATCTGTTTTATGTCTGTACGTGAACTATCGTTGTCCGAGTCGTACATCAGCTGTTACCACTTATACGGAATTTTGTGTAACGCGCGTGTCTGTTTCTACTTGATTGCTGTATGTCAGACAACGTGACGCCGCTCGTATATCGTATTATTTTTTTTAATCGTATGAAGTATTCTGTGAGTACTAATGTAGAATTTCCAGATGGAACAAACATTTTTCTTTGTTTGTAAAACTTGTTTTATATGGATTGAATTTACAAATTGTAGATATCAAAATTAATATTCACATTGAGGAAATGGAGGACATTTGATGGCATCGAGCTTTAATCAAATGAATGAATGAATAATAAATATAAAATAATTTGATAAAAAAATTCATAAGGTGTAGCTTATCAATACCAATTATCAATGAATAAGTTAATTAAAATGTCCTCATAAATTTCCCGTATTATCAGCGAAATTGCGACAGAAAAATGAATAAAAATCGTTAGATTTATCTCCAACAAATCCAATTTGCTCAACATGGGAAATGTTTTATCAATCACGAGCATAAATTGGTGGGGGAAAAAAATATTTTTCTTTGCTAATCAACAAATTCATATATGAAGAACGCGTGACGAATTGGCGATAAGTCACGGAGTTACGATGGAAGTACACAGATGGTGGGCGTGGTGGGATGAGTTCACGTGATCATTGCATGCCATCCCCGTTGTACTACATACAGCGTTGACTTGGTCGATCTCACTATTGGTCGGTTAAAGCGAGCTTGCGGTGCGCGCATTGGCGTCTTGCAAGCATACAAAACGAATTCGTCTTCACGCCCCTGCACACATCTATCCACCCCTATTTAAATACTCATGTCTTTCTTTATTTCACTATGGATATTATACTATATCTTTTCGTTGAATTGCGCTGACTTGTGGCCTTCACTTATTTAAAGTGCACGATGGTTATTCGTGCACGCGATACGAATGAAAAATCAAATGTTTGTCGCGGCCGATATGAAATGGACAGTTCACAGAATGAGAAAGAAAGAAAAAAAATAAAACTCTTTTCTCTATGAGGAAATAAATTTTTATTCATATGTACTTTCATATTTTTATGTATTCTTATTCAAATGGAATTGAGTGAGCCTGAAGTTCATGGTGTGGATTTAAAGTATATGGAGAGTAGTATCAGGTGTTACGACAATTCGTAAAGACATTCGTAAAAACCATTGACAATGTCCTTGAGTACATAACGCTAAACACTTAGTTAAGCGTTAACATTCCAGAGTGATTTGTTCTTGCATGTTTCATGCACGCACGATAAATACGTTCACTTAGCGTATATATTGCGTTGACCTCGTCACAAGCGTTGAGTTTTTCGGTCTCTCCCAAATATTTGAGCGTGATGTGCATGCAAATTTCACCAAATATTTTTGTTCAGGGATACAAGAATTTGTCTCAACGAAAATCTCAATATACAGCACATTCCTCATACGATAAACAATTAAATACAATCACAAAAATAAATTTTGTTCAACTTTTCCTCTGGAATGTATTTAAATGATTCTGCAATTTATTTCCCTATTTATTACACTCAACAATCACAATACATTAGAATAATTATATAGCAGGAATAAACGTCAGGTTTGAAATGAAATAAAAATTTATTTGTGATTAGGTTTATATATCAAGATTGACATTTAATTCGATGTCTGAATCATATTTGATGCTCGTTATTGCATTAACGATGACTCAAGAATGCAATAGATACATATCTACTCTGGAATGTTGAGGCTGTTGCATATTTAGCAGAAAAAAAAAAATTAAAAAAATTGGAAATACAGAAGAAAAAAAATTAAACTACACTTATGTAATCATTCATATTCCCAGGTGTAGGATCATTGCATGTTTGTAATGTAGCTCGTGAACCTCAGCTTCAGTGTGTTTAGATGTCCATCAATATCATCGTCCGAAGACGTTAACGATACGTGCATACGTTCACATTCATCATCTATGTAATTTTGATTTTTTTCCCCTTTATTTAAAAAAGTATTTTTTTTTATCACAACACCAATCGTCTGTCGCTCGATGGAATGCGGCAAATAATTTATCACTCGCATGCATGAAATATCTTGATATTATCATTAACTAATCATTGAATTTCAACACATTAATAATAAAAATTATCCAACATATTCATCATACAGTAATTAATTACAAATATAAAGATGTGAATGTATTAATTTATGAATGTGTTGTATCAATATATAATGCAATCATGTGAATATGTATAAGAAATATAAATAAAAGATATATATAAACAAAATAAAATTAGCATAATCAAGTTGAAAGTTGAAGCCCAAAGACGGTCGTGAATTTCCAGGATTGCGTGGTCGTTTGATTACATTTACGAGTATTAAAACCAAGAGGGAGAGAAACAGGTATCCGGATACATAGATCTCACGCTTACACATACGACGACGACACACCGGAATGTCGCTTTGACATAATGACCGGGACTCACACAAACGATTTATTTGCAATCACGTTTGCAACAGACATATACATATCAACATATGTATCAACATAATATATATGTATATATATTTATTGATATGATATGTATTGAACTGCAGCTCACAGTGCAAGTAATTAAACATCATTGTGTTTTCTGTTTATATGTACTGATGAAACGTAATTTTTTGTGTACACAAACGTTATTGTCTTTCTTATATACAATTGTCATCGTTGTCGTTTACGTTCAATAGATCCGTTAAATTTTTTTATTCTATATCCAAGGTGATGAACATTATTCTTGTTTATAAACTTTACATTTTAAAAACTGCGAAGAAAGAAAATAAGTAAAAATGTTTGATATATAATCAGTCAAAGTCATTTTAAGTATTAAACTGTTATCTTCACCATTTTATATAATAGATATTTATTAACTGCCTCAAATCGATATCAATTGCTCCGATCGATTGGCGATGCCAAATTATAGATTTAATTCACAATCTGAAATGTGATAGAAGAAAAAAAAAGAAACAAAGTACGAAGAATATTTCATGCATTCGAATTATGTTTTTGTGTGTGATATATATTAATTAAATGTATTGGATTAATTGATATTGAATATCTGGAACGATTTTGGATCGTTCATAGACAATCAAATTGCCAGTGTAAATGGTGTAAACAAAAAAAAAAATTAGAAGAATGTGAGAAATAGTCGATCTAATAGAATAATATTTCTGTTTCTTTTTTTTCTTTATCTAACAGTCATTAATTGTTTTAATTAAATCGATTAATATATTAAATGCTTCGAAAAATTCGGAAGTATATATCAAGGAAGTTTATAAGGTGGACGTTAATTGAATACACATGGAAAAATAAGGAACGGATGGAGCATACATGAAGGGACTACGTATGCATGGCATTGCAATTGGCCGTGTCCATGATTCTTCGTTGCCGGAACACGACCGTGCGTAACCAACCAACATTTTCATTGCATATATATATATAGTGTGTACAGTGAAATATACATTAGACGAGAAACGAGAAATGACGATGAGAGAGGGAAAGAGAGGAAGTCGTATGGGCCTCTGTAGTCGCGGGCCCCACTACCATCATTCTACCTGTCACTCAATTGGCTTTAAAGGCCGTGCTCTATCGGTGGTACACTCAGTTCGGCACATCACGTGCCGCAAGTCGTGGCGAAATTAATAATAAAAAAAAAGAACAATTAAAATCGGATTGTGATCGATTGAATGGGATAATTGAAGGAAAAAGAAGAATAGAGAGCAGAGAGAAATAAAAACTGCAAAAACATATTTTCTGCCTCTTTATTTTTTCACATATTCGTTTGTGGTTCGTCAGCTGATTTGTTTTTAATCAACGGTGTCATCTTCAGTGAATATTGACGAGGGAGAACAAAAATGAAGAAGAATAATTAGAATAGATTGAAAGATTATCAAGGAATTTAATTAAATAATTCAAGGAGTTGTTGTTATTACTGTTAAATTTGACATTTATTTTAATGATTAGGTATGTCAGTTTAGTGCAGTTAATTGATCAAATCGATTTTAATTGAATGGGAATCAATCGAATGCTCTGTTATTTCTTCTATCTTCATTGACAATAAGTGAATGAACAATAACATAAACAAAAAAGCGCAATAATGCATTTGAAAAAAATTTTTCTATGCATGAGTCATAGCGCAACGGGTGAAACTACCGTAGAAAATGGTAATCGGAAGGAGATTGAGAGTCAGCAATGCGTTCCAGAACGTGGTAGTCAATGGTTACAATTCATTGCAGCGATGAGTGGTGAGTCCAACATGTGAAAATAAATACGTGGGCAAATATGTCGTTGAAAAATTATTTGATAATTATATATACAAATAAACTCGTCATTAACTTCAATTAAACCAAAAGTGACTGTCAAATTGTAATGAAATATAATAGGAATAATTCAAAACGCAAGAAAAAAAAGAGCAAACAAAAATATTTATTCTCTCAATTTTTTCTTTTACTTCGCATTTTCCTGCTGCAATTCAGTACACAACAAATTCATTATCGTTATACGATTTTCTAGTGGAAATATACACACAAACTTGTTCAGGTTTGATCGTAATACATCGCAAAATAATTGAATGGAATGTTTATATGCATTTTTCATATGCTAAACAGTTCGATTTGCATAAATCATAATGGAATATAATCTGCATGTGCAAAATGAGATAAAGTATGAGAAAAAACTGGAAATACAAACAATTAATGTTACAAAATCAACTATTTTTTTAATCAATAAATTAATTTTCATGATTGTTCATCAATTATCGTCATACCATAATGATTGTTTGAACAATTATCAATCAAAAATGTCAGTGAATTCAATACATAAAAATTCCAGAGAAAAGAACTAAATGAACATTCGAATTGTGATTAATCAATAAATCAATTTACGCTATTATTAATCAATTGATGGATATAATGTAGATATAAAATGTAGCTAAATGACATAACGATCGATTGAAAATTTTCATGTTCTCAATTAATGCAGAGTGTGAAGCAATAAAAAAAACCAATAACACGAGGTCAAAAATAAAATCTAGCAATAACAATATCAATGTTCGCGCGAACGTATGAAGTCAATTATCTTCATACAAGTTTGGAATCACATTTTTGCACTCTGCAATGTATATACTGAACGGTTGGTCAGCCACGAAGAAAACGTTCAGTCTCCCACGACAATCGTTGCACGTGCTGTTGCCGCATTGTTTAATATTCATTTGTTAGCAGCGATCTACTTGTTGCAAATACAATAGCACTTTAATATGTATGAACAGAGTAGGAGATGTAAGAGTACAGCGAAGTAGTTTGCTGGCTGGTTTTTTTTATCTTCTGTTTTTCATTATGAACAGCAATTGGTCTATTCGATTTAAATTACGTAATAAACAAATCAATGTGAGTGAACAAAAGGGTTGACGTGGGTGGGAATAGAGAAATCAAAAGTGTGCTCAACACAATTTCATTCTAATTTAGTGTTACGTGAATACGCGTTAGGATAAATATAGAAAATGTGTGTTAGTTAAAATATAATGACGTCGAGTCGATGCGTGAAATTGTATTGGTCGATTATACGCTGACTTTTTTGTTTCATTCATTCGGTTCGACACGATTATGTAATAGCAATTAAAATAAAGAAAGAGAAACAAAAAATTTCCCGACTGTCTAAAACAAATCTAATTTTATTTGCTCCAACTTTATTTTTATTTATTATTTTTCTTTTGTCTCTCATAATTATGACTACGTGATAAATAATGTTAAACATTTCCGCAGACTTCACACATTCTATCACAACATAAATCGAAACAGTTGATGTGTTCAAACAATACATAAATAATTAACATACATTAATATGTATGATTCATCAATTCATTGTCGTACAATGTCAATGCCGATGATAACTTGTATTTATTCGGATATTTATTAATTGTTATTCTTCTTTTTTTCCAGCATGCCTTGCGGTAATTGCATGTGGAGGTCATTTGGGTTGGACATCACCGGCGCTACCTCATCTAACGAATCCTGATGTCGAAAGCTCGATAACGAAGAGCCAAGGCTCATGGGTAACGTCCTTGTATACAATCGGTGCGATCATCGGCTCACTGATAAGTCCAATATGCATTGACCGTCTTGGTCGGAAGTATTCGCTACTTGTATTTGCATTGCCACAATTGGCTGGCTGGGGTCTGATTATAGCAGCGAATAACGTTACAGTGCTGTATACAGCTCGTCTAATTGCCGGCATTGCACATGGTGGAATATTCAATGTCACAGTTATTTATCTTGCTGAGATAGCGGATAAAAATATTCGTGGTGCATTGGGAACATTTTTGAAAATGTCTACCAATATTGGAACATTATTTGTCACAGCTATTGGTGCTGTGTTACCTTATTCGAAACTCAATCTCGTTTCACTCTCCATACCACTGCTATTTATCATCATATTCTCATTCATGCCTGAAACACCATATTTTTATCTCATTAAAGGCAGAATACCAGAAGCTGAACAGAGTCTCATGAGATTGAGACGATTGAAAAATCGTGAAAGTGTACGCGAAGATATTGCGGTAATGAATGATGCAGTAATGGAGGGGAAAAAATCGAAAACAAACTTGTTAAAAGAGTTGGTGAGGACACGTGGTAATAGAAGAGCATTAGTTATTCTACTTGGATTGAAAGCAACTCAACAATTTTCGGGGCATATGGCTTTTGTTGCTTATACACAAGAAATATTTGCACTGAGTGGTTCAGCATTGCCACCAGCACAGGCAGTTGTTATTCTTGGAGTATTTCAATTGGTTGCTGGATTTATGGCTGCTAGTCTTGTCGATCGTCTTGGACGTAGAATTCTCATGCTTGTCTCTGGTTTATCATCGGCCGTTGCACTTATTGCCGCTGGTGTATTTTTTTATCGTAAAGAATATTTACACGCGGACGTATCGTCAATCACTTGGCTGCCGATTGCTGCATTGATTGCATACGATGTCATGGAGGTGTTTGGTATTGGTACATTGCCTTATGTACTGTTGGGTGAATTATTTCCCACGAATGTTAAGGGAACTGCTGTTGCAAGTGGGATCCTTGTCGGATCAGTGTTTGCAACACTTGTTGGACTTGGTTTTCAAGCATCGAACAGTTTGCTTGGCATTCATTGGACATTCTGGATATTTGCAATCTGCTGTACCATTGGAACACTCTTCGTTTATTTCATTACACCTGAGACAAAAGGAAAAACTTTGGAAGAAATTCAAGACGTGTTAAATTCACGAAGAACCAGTTCTGTTGAAATGTGATCGTGTGAGAAGAATCGAAGCAGAATAAGAATAAGAATATTCAAAAGAATGATTGTTATTTTTATCATTCTTTCTGTTTTTTTAAATCTGTGATATATTAGAGCTATTCATTGTTAATTGTTGAGTTACCACATTGATCATTCTGATCATGCCCGTGTGGAATAATTGAATTTCTATTGGAATAATGGATACATAAATCAGATAAAATGCAATCAATAATTGATAGCAGTACATAAATGATGATGACAATTAATATAAGAGGATGTGATGTCTGTTGTTTTGACGAGCATCCCGGATACTAGTCCACTTTAATTCCAGTGAAAGGAGAGTTACCGTTTTGATGTGTAAATGTTTTCATAATGTATTGGTGACACTGATTTGTAACGAGATAAGAAACTAATGATTGTGTAAAATAATGAATAAAATATTTTGTCCGTATACATACATTTATATATATATCATAATAATTCATTACGTAATAACAACCATACATACATACTTCAGAATTATGTAGATACATAGTTGAGAAAACAAATCCATCTATCGCATGTTACATTTCAAACTTGTGATGATTTCTTCATCTTAAAGTAAAGAAACGAAATGAAAGTCGATTAATGATAAAGAGAATTTGTGTCCAATTCAATATTTTAATAATATATTCTTATAATTCAATATGACACTGCGTTAATAGATTAATTTGTACACTGAATGAATGGCCATGTTGAAATAATGTCTCATAATTTCTGTTATACATCTGCAATAAAATATGTTGAGCAAATTTTCATTTGTTATCTGTTTTCTCATTTGTCCATGTGCCAAGAACAAATTAGCCGGAAGGGGTTTTCGCAGTCGGCATTCGCACGTGCGATAATAATGCTTTGGAACTAAAATATTTCTATCACGTAAAGTATCGAGGGAGTGAGCGAGAAAGAGAACCAAAACGGAAGGGACAGGAAAGAAAGAATTAGAGCAAAATAGGAGGCCTTGTATTTAGTAGGAAATGGCAACCTGAGACGATAGAATCAGCGATGCTGCAAGCATCGACTTGGATAATTTCATTTTTCTACATCAGTGTCCACTTAACTACAGACATGTATGTGATAAGTACGTATTCCCATTAGAGAAAAAATTTATAACATATAAAAAATGTGAAAGAACAAAATACATAAAAATAAAACTTGGACTCGTTGCATTTATTGCAGTGATTGACTTGTATGCTTTTGCTTAGAATACGTTAATGAGGTGGTACAACTGTTTTCCTTGACACAAATCAGTATAAATACAGTACAAAAGTCTATTGAGATAGGTAAATTGAATTAATTGACTCGTTGGTATCATCACTATTGGAATTTTCCAAGTCTTAGAACACCTGGGAATATATTTCCATTTCCCCTCGGTTTGTTTATTCAAGTGAAGTATAAGTAATTGTCTATATACATTGGAGATTCACGTCTTGTGATCATGAATGTTCAATTAAATACTAAAGTATAAACCAATTAAAATAAAGTTGGTGAAAATTAGTGAAACGTCAAGTGTTTCCGACACAGTAATGAAGGGCAAATGTATCGTCGTAAAATATTGAAATGAAAGTGTATGTTGAAAAATAATTTTTAACGATTTTTTTTTTCTTATGTCATATATGAATTGAATATTATCTCACTATTTCATTGCATGAAAAAGTCAACATGTTGTAATTATGTGAATGAAATATTTTTGCATATATATTGCGAAGCAAGTGGAATCAAACACAAATTATTAAACAAAAAAAGTTGTGGATGATGAAGAAAAAAAAAACGTAACTGCAATAAATGACAGAGCCACATTTCAGACTGACATTACAAACATTCTTATTTAAATTAAATTTTATTCTCACTTGCATTTTGTTGGCGCTTCACTCAAAGGTTGCAAAACGTGAAACACATCTACATATACTATATAATTTGATAAACATATTTACTTGTTTAATATATGTCATCATAATTGACAAAGCAAATATTTTTTCACTCATTCTGCATTTATTACTGAATATGAATTGTGGTAAATTCCTAAAGGTGTTAAAAACAAATAAATGAATTCGTTGAACTGAAAATGCATTGCTCGACGAAAAGTATATAATTTTTCTTCTCTTACCCTTGAGATACGCCAAAAATAAAAAATACTTTTAGTTAATAAAAACCTCTCCTCTCACTACACTAAAAACATCTCCTTTATAATAAAAAAAAATCTAATAAACATAATTTTGTCATATATCAATAATTTATAATTTCCTCACAAAAAAGCTGTATAAATAAATAAAGATTATTTTGATAGAGTCCAAGTACAAGATTGGATCTTGAGATTTAACGATTTTCCACATGCTTGGCGGTGACGTTGACATTGTGGGTGTTTGCTTGATATTTAATGTCCCACATTTACGAACTACTTCGTTCGGCATTTCGATTAAACTTCAAAGCTTCTACATTTTGTTATTTCCTTTACGAGTAAAACATCTTTTCGTCCTACCGTTGGTCAACTCAGCCATTACACCTGGCACCTAAAATATATTATATAATGTTATATAAGTAACGAATACACACACACACACACACACACACAAGAGTATAAACATACACCGTGTACCAAGCTCGTTTCGTTGCTCGTATAACACACAGTTTTCTGTACTGGCTTAACTTTACTCGATCATATAAAAGAAAATATATATATTACATAAATAAATGGTTGCTAGCGAACTACGTATTCTCCACACTCTTCAAAGAAACATCATCAAAAGAGTAGAGAGTCGAGTGTACTAACATAAATGTAACTCCACAAATACAATGACAAGATTCACTCTGTATCTAAGCTGGATACAAAAATTCATTATAATGACTTTACACAAGAGACAATTTTTTTTCGCCTGAAAGAAGCATGGGGAAAAAAGTTGTGGCTGAAGGATTATTTTATGAGTTTGTCGCTTGCACTTGGGGATAAATTTGTACATAAATGTATTGGTGAATGTGGTAAATATATATATATATTCATATACAGAAGCATAAACTACGTATGTATTTTGTTGATGTGATGAGGCGCGGAAGGTGATGTAAAAACTAGAGAAATAGTCGTCTAAATTTGGCTCTGGTGTAATGGGAGGAATTCTTGGAGAGGCAAGTACGTACTTACCTCAATAAGCTGCCAACGTGGGTGGTTGCCAGAATGTTCGAGCTATTGCTATGTACAAGCGAAGTTGAGGGTGAGAAAGGTATGGGAAAACGCAGAGGATTTCTTGTCCGATATGAGAAATCGGTGGTGGTGTGGTTATATACACGCGTTTACTCTTTCCTCTGATGCGGGTAAAGAATAAAGAGAGCGATAGAGGAGAAATGAGGCGAGTGAAGAATATATATATATATATATATAGGTTGCATCAGAAGTGTAAGAGTGCGCCAGGAGAAAATGAATTTCGTTCCGGAAATTATTCAGGTTTGTTCTCTCTCACATCTCCTTCGCCTCTTTTTCTTCAGCTCTCTTCTCTAATATATCTCTTCATTCACTCTTTTTCTCTTGACGTGGTTGAATAAATGAAATAAGAGAAATGAAATTTCACGATAGAGAAAATTGTCTTTTATACTCAACGAACTTGCCAAAACTTTTATGCAATAGTTATGAAAACTTCACACTCTGTTTAGGGACAGCCGGATAAAATACATTTTTTTTTCCCCTCACAAAATGAATCATACTGTGATTGTAGGTAGTTTATTTTGGAGTATTTCATTGTTAATTTAACTTCAAAAATCCAATCTTTTAAGACCACAAAAGCAAAACACTCATAAATCACCTTTTTTTTTTTAATTTTTTCCTCTCTTCCACGTTTTATCACATCACTGCATTCAATCAATCATATAAATAAATATGAATTGATATAATTATAAACATTTCTTCTTTTCTCACAAAAGTAAAAATAAAATGTTATAGATGAATTATAAATGTAGAACTTCAACAAATTATTTATGTTGCATAACTTTTTTTCATATCCATTGTGAAAAATTATTCTTCATTCGGATAGAATTGAAACGAGACACAGCGTTATCTTGTTGTTTTGTCGGTTCATTATATACGTATACTATTTATATGTATATATATAACTGATGAGAGCCCTGGAGACTCACTCGAGGGTGCTTTGATTGCTAACAGCCAGTGAATAGTGACAGGCCTATTACCGGATGCTAATATAAGAATCGCAGTGGAGAGACACGAATGTCGGTTGGTTAGCCGCGCGAAACCGACTCGTGCTTATACGCGCTCGTTGGAAAACAACCATAGCATCACTATGATATCACTATACCATCACCAACCCCCTCTTATTTTGTTCTTTTATTTTCTTGTTCTTTGCTTCAGCAAGAAGGCATATACCCCCTAGTGAACACAGTAGTGGGTAATTATATAAAAAAACAAGATGAAAACCCCAAGCGTTGTCTATATATATATATATATATATACATACATACATACATACATAAATATATATATTTATCAGTAGAGAAAAATGGCGGTTGAAGATTGAGCGAATATCATTTCGTATGCATGAAAGACAAAAGTTATGAATGAGATTTTTCTTTTATTATCTTGTTACGTTTGCACTTTTACTTTAACTTTTTTCATTTTTTTTCTTCTTCTATCACACAATATTTTTTTCTACAGTTTTTCCTTTCTATATGTCAAAATAAGATGAAATAAAAGACTGTACAAAACAAATAAAGAAAGAATAATGGTGGATAACTGTTGATTGAGGGTCTATACAATAATATGCGTCACAAATGGGGTGATGATATTTCTCACTTATTCAAAAAAATGAAGAAGGATATAAAAAAATATATGTATATAAAAGAAACGAAGAGGAGGAGCGGGTGGGGGAGAAAAAAAGAGGGAATAATCCTTGGCTATGGCTCTGGATAGAGATAAAACTGCCCTCGAGAGTCATTTGCATCGTTATTTGAACGCCCAGGAGATTTTATCTGTCTCACATCGTCACGCGACATCGGTTGGACGCGCCCCCATAGCGTCGATCGCGATGACCCCTTCGAATAAGAGTCCTTATACATGAATATCTATATATATATATATTCATATAATATATATGTATATATGAGAAAGTCTGCTTGGTACTCAGCGTCCTCTTCGCTCTTTGACACGTCCATTTCGATTGAGCATGTATACATATGTGGTTGTGAATTCGGGACACGTTTCTGTTTTTTTTTTTTCCACGCGAATCGAGCGTCGATGAGAGACGGTATATTTATACGCGACTGGACTCGATCGTCCTGTGGC
Organism: Meteorus cinctellus; assembly: GCA_030523045.1. NCBI lineage: Eukaryota > Metazoa > Arthropoda > Insecta > Hymenoptera > Braconidae > Meteorus > Meteorus cinctellus. The sequence continues at coordinate 197,459 of JAPYZF010000016.1, read as the reverse complement.
TCGATTACGTTTATATTATGCCCCGTTTCCGTGAATTACTTTTGTATGTCCGTTTATATTTCGTATAGAGACGAAAAAAAAATCTATAACTGCGATGGCTATTTAGTTGTTATGGTTATCGGTGGTTGATGTAAACCATGTGAAAGAATGGTTTAATTCAAAATTGATTCCACTTCAGTTTGAAAGTCAATTTCAATTAAATACATAAACAATTACTTGAGAATAGATCAAAAATTATTTATGATGATAATTATTTATTGACAATTTTATTTAGATAGAAAATTTGAGTGTGCAAAATATTGAATAAATTCATTGTCGAATAATATCATGAGTTCAACTGCTGATCTCAATATTTATCGACAGCAATTTTTTGAAGTGTTTCAAAGACATCACTTGAATCCTTAATATGTTTAGATACGTGCACGGTATTGAGGACATGTGAAATAATTCAATTCCCATTTCCGTTCAACAATTTCACTCAACCATACTCCACGAAAACATTCACTTATACATAATACCGTAGTAGTAAAAAAAAAAGAAAGAAAGAAAGAGGAAGCAACGAAGAAAATACTAAATAAATAAAAATGAACGAACCAAACGCAATAAAAATAAAAATAAATTAAAGTTTAATTGTTAATGTGTGAGAAAACTTGAAATTCAGTAGGTGTCTGTAGTATGTAGAAACGAACAATTTTAAGAATTCTCACCTGCATGTATACATATCCACGTTTGCTTTTACAACTCACGCAATCATTTGCATATTTTAATACCAACCCATACCATTATGTTCTTCATTTACAACAATCTTATTTCTTTTCCCCTTCTTTCTTTTTGCTATTCAATTGTATTTTATTTTAATTTTATTTCCACACAACTAATTCTATACGACTTTGTCGTGTTTACTAAAAATTAATAAACTAAAAGTTTGTATACATACAGTGACATTACGAAGTCGTGAAGACATCGGGTGCGATTGGAGGGGTGTTTGGTATTAGGAAACAGGACGTTAGGAAAAATTTTGTGACGGTGGTTTTACGAGCGTTGCTTTTATATATATCTGCTTTGCCTCGTCGTTTCAGTTATGTACCGTATATTCCTCTGGAACTTTCCCTCTCACTCTCTTGTTGAGTGTGTGTCGAATTACGTACACATATACACATGATATGACATTGTGTGTACGGCTGTATATTATACATGAGCATAGAGATGGTGGCAGCCCCAGTTTCGGTATGGCAATAATAATAAATAAAGCGTGTATCACTTAGGGTCGGTGCATCTGGGATTCGACGGCGGGACGGTATTAGATATCGGCTTGCCGTAACGTCCCTGAGAGAATGGCATATAGCAGACGCGCGGCATAACCCACCTCTCGTATGATAGCCCACCCAACGCCGTGTGTTGTCTATGGCTGTCGCGACTTTGTCGTTTCAGTATATATGCATCTATGTATTTTCATGTGTGTGTGTGGATGTTGCGCTGTCCCTCCGGACAATCGCTTTGGCTTTTCCTTGTTTATGCAATATATATGTATATACTCATGTGTGTATGTATGTTTACGTACTGGATATATAGTCAACCACTGTGGAGCACCATAATTTTTTTCAACCTGATTTAATATATTAGATTCTAGTTTTCTTTACTGTAGATAACATCCATATATTTATTTAGTTTTTCTTATATATACCTGTATGTATGTACCTGTTTTATTGAAATATTTTATATTGTTCTGGAAATTTATGTGAAGGAGAAAATGAATCCGAAATATCAGTTATTGAACTTGGGCTTTTTATTGCCCAAAACTTGCATCAAATGACTTTTCATTATCGTTATTCTCTTTTCTTTTTCTTTTTTTTTTATCCTATTTTTTCTTTTTCATTCTCTCATTTGCTTTTTCTCATGCCAGTCGGATTATATTATTTTCCTCTTTTTTTTTTACCTCCGCATTTTTACATTTCACCGAGCATTAACCGCGCGCGCCCCGCGACAACTGTGTCGGTGCAGTGTTACGACAAAAGTTATATTAACTTTTGCCCGCGAGAGGCGTATAATTTATCGTCGAACGTGCGTGTCACTGTGGGATATGAGACGCGGTAATGAGGTGAAAAAAGTATAGAAAATGTAATAATAATAATAATTATTATTATTATAACGATGATGAAAATGGGAAATAACAAAAAAGGTGAGAGTAAAATGGAACAATTTCGCTGAAACAATCATGTCACGTTGTTAATAATGAAAATATTCATGCATATCTGTGTGCAGTTGAGAAACCGGGGACAAAAAAGTTATCTATGGTACTTGAGACAAATTTTAACGTGTTATTTATTTTTCCGAGTTTCAATTATATGAAAGAGAATTTTTTTAATATTTTTATGAATTCCAGAGTGAAACAAAAATAACAAATTGATTGAATCAAATTGAACAACAGAAAGATTTATTTATAGTTATGGTTAATCTTTGCAGCATTCTTCAACGAATTTTATAGAAGTTGTGAGTAGTTGTAAGTGTAATAATCCTGATTTGAGACACTTTCAAGTCTCCTTTTTTTTTGGTTGAATGTATAGTGAGATCGTTGCTGTTGTGGTTTAAAAAAAATTCATAGCACGAGTTATAACAACTTTGATATATATTAAGTGTATACATATACAAATAAATGCTGGTGTTCTTTTTTTTTTCATTCCGTGGCCGCTGTTGATCCCATCACGTTTCACCCGTGCGTCCAGCAAATCTCGAAAGTCAACCAGGATTTTGGAGTGGGTGCAGGAGGTCCAGCTAGAGGCCATCGCTGTCTTCTCGCAAAAGTGAGAGACGTGAAGTTTTACATCATGATACAGGCGTGCAGAATATAAATATATAATAGAGATAGAATAATAAGTAAAAATGTGTATGTTGAAGAAGAAACGAAGAAAAACTAAAGACAAAAAAAAAGAATAGAAGAGTATAGAAGGTGGCTTTTGGTATAAAATATTTTCTTGGCGTGTGGGTTGAGCATTAAAGTCTGATGCCACATGAAAACCTCGTCCGGCGCATATCGTCGTCAACGCGATCATTCGTCATTCTTGCGAACTTTACGCCCAGTATCATCCGAAGCATAAGGTGCACATACGCCTCTCCATTCCACATGAAATATTACACACTGCGCAAAAACACATAAAATAATATAATAGTAAAACTTCACTCACACACAGCAGCACCAATATTAAAAATCAGTTATTTTCTTTTTTTTATCATTTGCCTCCTCTCAATTCACATTCACACCAAGAAAAAATATTATTTCATTCTAACGAAACTGAAAAATTGTGTAAGCAAAAGTTTCTTACTCTTGAGATGCAAAGTTTTACTCAATTTTATTACCAACTTTAATTTTCATTTATTTAACATAAAAAAAATTCTATACTCAATAATAAATGATAAATATTATTCACAATTACACCATGAATGAGCAAAAAAAGAATACACTCGCATCAATACAAATAAACCCGAGTAATAAATTTATGTCGTATTCAATAATTTTCTCTTTTCTCGCTTTCCTTCTCGCGGTTTACGAGAAACGCGGATGAGTGGCATTAGTGACTGAGCGGTAAAACCCCACGTTCTCTTATATATTCCACATATAAAGATAAGTGAATATTATTACTATAATAAAATATATAGTAGGTATCTCTCATATATATATACATATATAATAATGATTGACTTCACATAAACTAAAGGTAATTTGTCAGCGTAAGAAAATCGCGAATTATTATATCTGAAGTTTGCATCTTCCTCAGTGTAATATCACGAGTATATTTTTGCTCTCTTACATACATTGTTCTTTTACTATCCCATATAATATACCATATATACATTGTATATATATATATCCTTGCAATCTCTTCTCTCTCTACGTTTGAATAAGTTTTCGATTCTCCCTTTGACGCCGGGCATTCGTCTTCCGCGGCGTCGACATCCCAGTCACGCCGGCACCTCGTTTGTCTGGATGAACGTAATGACGCCGCGCGCCGGCTTTTTATTACTTCTCAAACACCCGGCGCGTGGAATATCTTAAATCCATATATATTCATACATACATATATATATATACCGGTGAGAGAAGAGTTGGATATGAAATAAGGCATTTCACACCGCGATGAGAGCACCGCATCCCTTCTGACCGATTCTACGCCATCAATATCCCTTTGCTTTTTCGCGTTTTCTTTTGTAATACTGAGTAAACATGTTTTCTTTTTTTTTTTCGTTATTCTTGTATTTTTTCTCTTGACTTGTAATGAGATTTGAATTTTCTGCAGATAAATATGTTGTAATTAAATTAATTAGTGTGGAGGATTGAAGTGTGATAAGCAACGTGGAAATTCCTACTGAACGAGAACAGAAATGAATTTGTAGTAAAACTTTTTTCTCTTAATTTTGTTTTAATACTGTTGATTTGAAATTCAATACATTTTCTTAATTTAATTTCTGATTTGGAATTATTTCGCTATATTTCATCCGTATTAATTTCCCCCCATTGCAGATAAATTAACAGTTCACTATCTATCTAAGATCAAAATGATTTCGAAATGATAAAATAAAATTCTATTAAAAATGTCGTCACGGCATCAATGAAAATTGATAGCAGAAAAATTGAATTATATACTGAATTCTTCGCATTGCTTCATCTTAATTCTACGTTATTATCTATTTGAAATATTTTTCCCTCAAATATTTAATTATCAAGAATTATTTCCAAGTTCTACGTATATTTTATTATATACATACATATATATATATATGTATATATGAATGGGGTAATTCAAATTATCGCGTTACATATCTCAACCGCATACGCGCGAACAACTTTTCGAGTTCCTCTCTTTACCGCCTCATGTATACATTCATCTGTGTGCGCGTATGTCTGTGTATACGAAATCTGTTCTTCACAGCGCGGCATGGACTTAACCACGATATTAGCCCCGGCAAGATCAAAGTAAAGTGATGCAAGATGGCGGCCAGTCGTGAACGTGCGCCGAATGGCAGTCGCATGCAAATAATATGCAGCCACGTTGTCTATATACATCTTCTCGTGAAAAGTAAAAATCTTCTCTCACAGTCACTACCGATCTGCATTATCGCGATGCTCACCCAACTTCCTGACATATAGTTTTATTATACATAATAACAAAAAATTTTCTACTCATTTTCATCACTTTATCATTTGTTTTCACTACTTCTTATATTACTACGTGACATGACAATGAAAGATAAGAAAAGGAATAAAATAATATTGTGAGATTAATTTTATAAACTTGCGTGGAATAATTATATTCATATGAAAATATAATTATAATGAGGGGAAGAAAGTAGGAGAAGTGAAGATATCGTTAACTTTTAATGAAATTTATTTACAATGTCCAGTATAATATACTACTTTCTAAATTAGTTCACAGTCACGTACATAAGATTGTTTAGACATGGAGTAATTTTATTAGTGCGTGTGCAAAGACGTGAAGTAGCTTTGGAACAGTTGGCCAGTAGAATAGATACAAATTAAGTCAGGCGTCTATGTATAGAAGTCACAATGAGAGAAAAAGAAAATTTCCTTTGCAGCACACAGCGTCTGACTAATAATGTTGACGTTATCGTTTTTTCTCTTTGAACAATGCTATATTATTGTCAAAAATATTTTCCGACATCATAACTTATATAAAAGAAAAAAATATGCTATATATATACATATATATGTATATGGCTTCGATAAAATGGAAGCTATATATGTGTTAGTATATAACTTTGACGTAGGATTTGAGAAAATCCGTGAAGCCAAAGGTCTCGGTTTACGATGGATTAGGAATGTGTTTTGTCATTCTGCCAAATGTATTTACTGTCTATGCTGTGCGTTGATGTACCTGCGCCCTCTCGCTTTTTCTCGAAAGAGTGATAGTATATACAGACATATGTTAAGAGATAGCGGACGACGCCCTGTAGATAGAAAAATAAGGGAAGCGAAGAGGAGAAGATCGATGAGGGCTCTTGTTCATGGCACTGCCTCTTCTTTCTCTTCGTCTCTATTTTCGCTTTTCTTTTCTTCTTTTTTATTTACTCATTTCTTTTTTTTTTTACCTATTTTCGATCTCGTATCCCTTTATATGCATCTCCTCAGGAGACGATGCCTCGCGGGAGTCAACGGAACTTTTAATTTCACGCTGTTGGCTGCAGAAGAGACCACGGTAACGCACGCAAGTGAGTGATCAGTCATCTTCGTCTTTTGCACTCGACACTTCGATATAGTTATATAAACATGTACATTTCGCTTTCTCTTATTTTTTTTTTACATTTTTATTTTTCCCTTCTATTTAAATATATATTTTCCTTGTTGTGGAATGGATTTTTTATATTGTCAAATGGAATAAAATATTTTCTTTGGGAAATCACATTCGTGGCGTTATTATGCAGTTGTAATGGAATGTGAAAATTGAATTATAAATATTTATAACTTTATTATCGAGTTGATCGAGAATACCAGTGATAAGTGATCATATTGGTTATCAAATTGAAGTGACAATGAAAATTTTCAAAATGTTGAATAATAAAAATATTGGCATATTTAATATACGAATATAAATAAATTGTACATGCACACGTGGTTTACTTTCAAAGTGAATACAAAACTTTTTTGCTTTATATAAGAAAAGCTCGCGCGTGAAATGGCAGACCGTAAAAAAGTAGTGCACGACATAAAACGCCAAGGCGTACATTTGAAGGGAAACAATTTAATATCGCACCTTGAACTTTTTTGTCCCCAACCTTTTTTTTTCTTACTTCCTTTTTATTATTATTATTATTATTATTACTATTATTATTTTTACTTCTACTTATATGTACATAACTTTGTTTTTCCGTATTTTTTCGACGTTGTTGCATCAAACTTTGGACTTTTCTGTACTGGAGGCCCTTCCGCCCATTCGCATATACACTTTTGACGGTTTTCAACATCAGCTTTATGAGTTTTCTCGCGGGACATCTTGTTCTCAACTCAACGCGTATACATGCGCAATTTCACTGTATATATGTATTCATTATTTGTGTATATATATGAGTAATGTTCGTGCAGTTGTACGTGAAATGAGTAGGAAGAGAAAAAGGAAAAGAGGAAAAGATGGAAATAAGAAGAGCAACGCGTCAACGATGACAATGACGGCGACGTGACGTAAAGAGTGAGGAGGTAATGTGGTTTGAGAATTCTCCAAGAACTCACTCGTCAGCGAGTATATAACCCGTTTGCGCGCGCAAAAGACCTCGCGTGGATGGTTGAATTATATGCACTCATTCTTCCTTTTTCTTTCTCATTTCACCCTGCTAAGAGTCTCAAGGGAACGCGTTGGTTCATGGGTCCCTCTTTCGTTCTTCTCTATCTTACTTGAATATCGTTTGTGAGATAGAAATAGTGGTGAGAAGAAAAAAAAAATCGGAAAAGAGACGTTGAAGGCAACGAGACAAGTCACGTTTTTCGCTTGCTGCGTGTACAACGCGCGAAAACTGGTGAGGAAGATACGACTGACAATTGCATTAGTTGGTGAACGTGTCGAATTTTTCAGGGACCTGAAACACCGTTGAAATATGTAACGCAGTTATATACACACGGTCATGTGCATATATATATGTATATATATGTAAAGGTACAAGTGGGTGGTGGAGGCAAAGTGGATCACTGTTTTTACAAAAATGTTTGACGTGTACAGATAAAAATTTTTATGAATGTTAATGGTCTGCTAAAAGTTTGTCGCTGGAGTTATTTGCATGGAATTTTGATACAATTTTCAATCTCGGATTTGAGTTGTGTTGAATAAATTGTGATGTTCAAAGTGAATAAATTGAAATGTTGAATTTAATATACATTTTTTCTGGAATTCATTATGAATTTTTGTACATCTGACCCGCTACATTGAATTTGACATTTTTTTATTGTTCGATTTTAACTTTGAATTTTTGTTTCATTAGTCCGGGAAAATTGTGTCCCTTCAACATCGTCATTTATTCTTAATAATTCTAATTTATCGCGTACAAACATTGGTGAGATAAAATTCGTAATAGAATCGTAGGAAAGAAACAAATAAAGTGGAAAAGGTCGCACACAACGTCATGTTTCAGGAAAATTATTATCGAACAAATTTTACTAAAATTAATCTGATAAAAACTTCTGAACTTTATATACAAATTTAATATCTCTACATTTACATGTTTTTATCACGCACATATCTCTTCCAGTTTTTCCCTTTATTTGACATTTTTTTGTTTTTTTCCATTGTGTTTTTTTCTACCAACAGTAAAATGATCGTTCTCGAAGCTCAGTCGTCCTCAGTTGAAAATTGTCAAGGCTAAAATTACGAGGCGCCGCGTCGTCCGCCGGATGCTTTTCGTAGATCGTGCACGAAGGTCCCGCGCGGTCTCGTTTGAGGTTTCGCTCGACGGAGCAACGGAGAGTGTTCAAGAGGGAGTGAGAGTGAAAGACAAAGTAGGAGTGAGACTGGTAAGAAGCGAGGGCACGCGTCTGCTCAGGCTACTATGCGGCAAACGCGAATCTATGTTACAGGAAAGCCGTAGATCTGACTGAGTTAGGACGGCCGGGTGGGACCTCTTGTACGTATAACTACTCGGACTGTCTCGGTTACTCTCCCTCTTCTCTATTCCACTCTCACCCCCTTTTTGCTTTCTCTCAGTTGCGTTCGTTCGCTTCAGGGCTTTCCCTCTCTTCCATTTGCTCAAGCTAAAGTGAGTCAGGTATTTCCCCATTCGCGGTCAGAATTACGCGGATACCTGCGTCGTATTTTACCCTGGCCACCCTTGGAAATATTCCCTCGAGTTGAATACTACCCTTCAGAATTATATATACCTATATACATAAATAAGATTATGTGCAGCAGTGCGAAGCCAATCGTCTATTCTTCTTCTATGAAATTAATATAAATTGGTAAAATGAAAAGAAGTCAAGAATAAATTCATGGAAAGAAAGAGTCATGAAGTCGAAGTTACATATTCTTGTAGATGCTAGAATTGATACTACATTTGAAATGAGAATGGAAGGTAAAATTATTATGAAGTTCCAATTTTTACTTCATTGCAATTTTTGTCCACATTTTCATATAATAATAAGACATGAAAATCTTCAAATTTTTTCAAGATTAATTTCTCTTGAGAAATCTGAATCAAGTCCCATTGCTGATAAATATTCCTTCTGTGATGACGTTTGGGTCGTGTGAAATCATACCAGTACGACGATATGTATTCATATATACATTTTCATAGTATCGCCCTTTGATTCCTTGAGGAATTCAATTATTAGATCAAAAGAAATTGAGTAATAATATGAACAAGTTTATACATACAGTTCGACAAAGGTATTTTTTCATCTCTCTCTTATGTTTGCAGTGGCGCAATTAATTTTATTACTGCACAATGTTTCGAATGAATGTGAAGATATTTTTTTATTCTTATTTCACGTGTGGTACAGTAATGCACATTCATATGGAGAGAAATATACGAGAGTAGAGCACTCAACATTGCGTCTTCTATGGCCACTCTCATGTCTGTGTACAACTTTGCACCATTCGCACTGTCATATTTTAAACTTAACTGGCTGTGCATCCCACAGCACCAGACAATTCATTATCATAATTGACGCAACGTTGTCATCGCGCAAATTTTTATATACATATATATGCATTTGCATTATTCTTTAAACCCTTTTCATTCATGCACGATCATTTCCCCTGAGAAAAACTCCATTTCAAGCCGATGAAAGTCATATAAAAGAAAGTAGAAAAATAAAAGAGGAATGGAAATAAAAAGAGGAGCGAAAAAAAGTAGAAAACATACAGAGATTAATATAAACGACAAATAAAAACAACAAAAACAGAATAAAAAAAACAGTAAGAAATGTATAAATAAAGAATGAATAAAATTGGTATACGCGCGCGTACACGAACGAGAGTTGAACGCACGACAATGCGAATATTTTTTAATATCACCCGAACGGAAAAGGAAAATTTCCATTTGCAGAGGCATTTTCTCTGAGCGCGAGCGAGACGTGAATTTACGTGTAGAAATGGGAAGCGCGCCCTCTCGACCTCGCGCATTTTCTCCTTGTCAAGGGTTGAACGAGGGATGGTGTGACAGAGACAAAAATTCTTTCCATTCAATTCCTCATTGTTTCTCTCATTCACTTTCTCTCACTGATCTCACCCTATTTTTCTACACGCATAATCTTATACGCGTGTGTTCATGGTTTGTCCCCTTTGTCGTTCCTTATTCTTGCTATGCTTTTATTTTCTCTTCTTTTTTTTTTCAATAACATCTAAATGGATTCAAGGCACGAGTTCGCGGGACGGGGTGTAGGTACGCGTGTCACGGCAAATAGTTAGGGCGGAGAAGAATGGAATAGAGACAAGAAAAAAGGAGAATAAAAAAGAATATATATGGTAGACGAGTTACAATGCGAGTATGGAGGGCGGTTAAATATTTGTCGAAGGTGTAATTGCTCGAGAACCGCGCGCACAACTTTCTCTACTCCCCCTCTCGATGTGTAATTGATTCAACACTCGCCCGTGGCACATTTGTATGCATAGTTATTACATTAGATATTCCACCATCATTTTTTTTTTAAACAGTTTTATATATAACATTGTTTGTGTACACTTCTATTAAATATTAACGATGAGGAAAAAGTATTGGTGGGCAATAATTCTGCTGACTAATTCATAAATAGTTACGTAATATCATATGTGCATTCAGAAATTTAAACAACGTCGATCGACATATTTTACATTTGCACGTAAAACCTGAATAAAATTTCAACAACAAATAATTTGCATGGAAAAAAAGATACAGCCAAATTGGAGCAAATATCTGTATTGATTCTCATTCCGATCACATTTGTGCGTCTATCCGATTGTTTTCAATTCGTATTTATTGTTACTAATATTAACATATCAATAAAATAATTGAAGAACATAATATGAACAAGAATTTATATTACACTTGAATTATTCACATATTTTATTAATATTCTATAAACGATTGTGAATTATTAATTTACATCAATTATTCGTTGGATATTTTTCCAATCACAGTTGAAGTAATTATATTGGAAAATAAGTAGATTAAAATTAATAAATTATTTATAATGTCAATATTTTTAACCACTTTATTATAATGACTATAGCAGAAGTATAAAAAAGACATGAAAGACGCTGTGAGGGGTGTGATGTATGAAAGAGTTTGCCGAGTTAATTGCAGGCAATAAATTAAATTGCTTCTAGATGATAGTATCATTGCAAATAAACTGCCCGCGCGCGGTATTTTCTTTTGCATACGTTAAAGATGAGAAGGTTGTCGACATTCACATCGTAATCTACTAGACTCCAGCTTCAGAGAGATCTATGAATATTATTCAAATGTATGCGAAGTTCTTCCAACGAATTCCCTGCGTCTCCACTTCATTCTCTGTTACTCTTTGCCGACGTCGCCCACCCTTTATATCCGTTTTTTTCTCAGTCTTTTGCTCGCTTGCACGACTCTGCAAGTTATATACTGAGTTGCTATGTCTCGCAAGAGATGGCACAGTGGGTTTAAGCTCATGATGCATTTATTCTTGCCACACAAGCTTGAATGTAATATAAGGAAAACGCAAATAGACTTGCATTAACGCAGATCGTTGGAGTTGAAACAATTATACAATTGAAATTATACACTGAAAAATGGCATAGATATCATTGAATCATTTCTTTTTATTACCTCACCTTCTAAATTCCGTTCCCTTAAAATGTATTTATACATATTGGAGTAGTCAAATGTTTGTTGAGCTTAATAGAATGGAAATCTATAATCTGTCTTCATAATTCAATTCTACAAATGCCATGAGAAATGTATGCAAATATATTTCGGATGAATTACTAACGGAGCTTTCAAATATTTTCCATAGATTCAATAAAGAATTGGAACTTGTAAGTTGTAATTAAATATTCGATATACTCTGGCAACATAATCAATAGCTTCCTAATTGCTTTGCACTTGAGAATTGCGTGTGATAAATGGTTCTATGAAGTCGTATATATATATTATATACATATATGTACAGACAGAAAATGGGGAATAAAATGGTGTGTCGCATATAGTATAGTTGGGCTCGTTTGGGTGAAGATTCACGTTACATTTTCCCTGTCGTTTAATGTTTAATAGGTCCTGCTAATGGTATCCAGCAGAAATTGGGTTTTGGACTTTATGACCCGGCGGATATGTGTGGCCTTAGCGGCTCGGGTTAACATCAGGCACGAGCCGTAATACTGTAGACGAGCAGTTTGCCTTGTGCTAAGATTTACTTTCTTATATCTATAGATATATACATATCTCTAGATGGATATATGTATGTGCGATTTTATACGACAGTGGATTACACTCGTGGCAATATAACTCTGCGGACATACTCTAATATCTTTTTTTTTTCTTCTCCCCTTCTCTCTACATCTCACTCTCTTTCGATCTCGATTCCACTGAGATTTTGTGCAATCTTTCTAAAAGCTCACCACACCCAACATCATAACGACAACTTCGAATGGCCAGACATGATTAATTTAGTAACACATATATTCTTTTATTAGCAGTAGCTCGTACAGTTTTCATTGTTGGTGATGTCACGAATTTTATTGTAATTAATTGGAAAAATTCATGAGGATTAATTTTGTGAATTGATGATTATGCGAGAGGACTTTCCATTGCGATCACACTTGAGAATTTTATATTCTTCAATTCAATTATTTTTTTCCAAGTGGATTATACAACCATGGATATTTAGCAGGACAAGTTGTAGCACAAGAAGTGAACCATCTCTCTTCACCCGAATCCGTTTTGAATGAACAACCACGTGGGATACATCTCACTGGAGGTTTTCGTACTTCACATTCACCAAATGGTTTTTTATTGTCCAATGATATAGGATTTTTAACCCATTTAATAGCATTATTCAATGTAACTATATAAACATTCGGTAACTTTTGAAGATAGTCGATAAATCTAATAAATTAAATGAATCATTTAATCTCATACATATTTACTTTCCAATTTTATATATTTTTATTTATACTCACAATTTATAACCCAAAAAGTTTTGTGGATTTCTGAGAAACCACCCTGCGTGCATAAAAACTGGAAACGGCGCTCTAGATCCATTATAATGGCGTTGAAATTGTCTGATTATCCATTCTGAAATTGGTTTCGCTTGTTTCGGTCTAAAAATACCCAAAGGCTATTAAATTACAGTACACACTCGTAATTCAATGAGCTTATATTATCCACAACTCTATTCATGAAGCTAATTATATTGAGTACAATGCCTCATCACCACAGATTTAATAATACGATTTGAAAACCCAATTATTCAAACACAATAATTTAACATCTTTGAATTATCATGTATCAATAATGAATTATTTATCGGCTGAATGGTGATGAACTAATTAATATCGTGATTTGCAATAATCACACAAATATGTGAATCATTGATGCACTGAGCCAATGATTGATGTCCAATAATGTGAACATACTTATGAATAAATTCATGTTGGTACATACAAAAGTACAGATGATTTATTGACTTACATATTGACACAGGCATCCACCATACTGCAACTCACATCTTTTTCATCCATCCACATACTCATTGGCACTTCCCAAATGTTTGGAAAACTTGCAGTTGGACACGGTTCTATTTCGCAATTTATATGACTTGCATATTCCAGCGTATATGGCCACAATGGTGGGTCAATAGCGTGACTTACTGGCAATGACGTGTCATATGATAAACCCATTTCATTAATACCCTGAAAACTCACATTTCCAGATGTCTGCAAAAATGGCAATCTCGCTCCACGTATTTCACTCTTTGGTATTCCAGCAAAATTCATTATCATCTGTCTCAGACCATCAAATTCAGCTTTGAATGTCGTTAGATTTATTTCACGCCAATAATTCTCGATTTTGGCATCATGTCTATAGATAATGTGATTATTGTATCACAACGATGAATCAGTTGTTTAATGATAGGTGATTTATTTAATTATATTCGCTCCAATGATTTTAGTAGTAATAATTATCTGATTATGTAATTACGTGATTGAATGTAGACCAATTTCGTGTCCTCTAAGCCAAAGATCGTGTACCTTTGAATAATCAGCATATTCATGGCTTAGAAGATGTGTCACCCCTATTGGACATCCGTCAGGATTTTTTTTATTAAATAGAGCTTTAGAGAACAAATCGTAAGTGGTTATGGTTGTAGCATCATCAAATGTCAATAGAACCATCTAATTAAAGAAAGAAACAGAACAAAATAGAACTAATCGATAAAAGAGAATTCCACAAAGCAAAAATTGAAAGTCTCGATAATTCTGACTAAAAATATCTCTTTGAATACGCTCTAAATTATCTCCGAGTAATTAATTCACCTGAGGTATTTTCGCTACTGGTATTGAACTGCCACTCTGCGAATCGCTGCACTTACAATTCGGCAACTTACAAACATTTGAATTGCAACTTTGCGCTAAACTCAATCCATTCACCCAATTGCAACTCAAGACAATAAAATAAAAACCAACGATCCACTTCATTTTCGCAAAGATTTTATTTCAGTGTGAATAGAATGACAGTGCACAGTCACTCTGAGATATCAATCGAGTAATCATCGAAATATATATTCTCCCGATCTGCCTCAACCAAACATTTTTACATTTCACTGATAATATATAAGATAAAATATATCCTCTTTAAACAAATCAAAAAAACTGTCCATTTTTCTTTTTCTCTTTTCAATCGCCGTCAGCATTTTCCTCATTTCTCAAGCGCGTTATCGATCAGTTACGAGATAAGACACACAGTTTTTCTATGAAAAGTGCAACCGGCGTGCTCGGAAATCATAAAATAACACATACCCAAGACTTGAAATCAAAAGAAAGACATTCAACACCCCATTCATATTAGATAATTGATCGATATCAATAATCCGTAAATTGCAAACACAACGTATACATATATATATAAAATTTATATATGTAATAATTGATTCGAAAAATATTGCGGATTCCCGAGCCAATATTACTGGAGCGAGAGACGTGTGCGAGAGGCATAGCAATAGGCTCCTCATTCAGTCGATCGAACGTCAACGTTTTGTAACGTTGGTAACGATAATAATAATTTTATCACGGAGTTTCGTGTTCTATCTCGTTATCCCGATAATGCTATTGTCGATACTACCGTTCACAAACACATTGCAACACGCCTCAGTCATATATACATATAGAGTAAATGGTTTTGTGACTGGCGACGCGCGCGAGTGAGCGGAATATAGTATATTAAATCCGGTCTTGAGTTTGTATAGTCTCGCATTTGCTCGTCGTTTTGGTAAATTTGCAATGGACTATTTCAACTCAATATAATACATCTATACAAAATCATTTCGGTAAATGGGAATGTAAAAAAAAGAAGGGCTAAAAGAATTATTATGACATTGGAATGAATTAATGAAATGATTTTAATTCACTGCATACACATGTGCATATACACAGAAAGAATTCACGAGTGAATATCACGATTTAGTAATCCGCAATTCGATTGAGGGATATTGAGCATGTTAGAGAATTATGTAAAGATAATAAAATATGTCGAGATACATATTCGCATTTGTGCAAAATTTGTGAGTAAAATTTGACATCATTGTACAATGAACAATGAAAAATAATGAGTAACAATTACCCCATGGTAATTGTCCTATTTTCATTGTCAAAAGTATGAGAAAATAATGTTATTTTATGGGACAATTCGAATGATTATTTCGTGGAAAGTGACAAAATTGTGAAGGTAATTTTTGTATCAATTTACTATGATATTTCCATCATATAATTCTGTTTATGTGTATGTGAATGTAACAAATCTATAAACACATTTACAAATCCTGTAAATTATTTAATGTTCAACTGTTGGGGAAGTGGAAATGAAGGTAAAGGTTTTGCATGGCGTTGTCCCACCTGAAGGGTAATAATGTGATATAGAAAAATATACAGGGGGGTGAGTGTATCGAGAGACTCGGCGCGCGGTGAGATAAAATAATTCAGCGAATATGGGGTGTATTTTGTAAATTTATTAAAGCCATCAGCTATGAATGTATCCTTATAAGTGTATGAATGTGTTGTGGGTGGACAGTCAGTTAGTGAGAACATATATTTGTGCATGCATGTTTATAGAAGGTTGGTAAGGGTAAGTTGTATGTTTGTGTGAGTGAAAGAGGGACAGTGAGGGAGTTCTCCGGGGAGCAAACCCAGGTCGTTCCGATATATGCAAGTGACCTATACGCGTGTGCGAGTGGTATACGTAAGCTATGCGAGGATGAAGGGCATGACATCCAGACGGTCGAGAATACTCGAGGGAGCGCCGTACAATTTTATTCTTCCTTTCCCCCTTTCACCGCGAAATAGCTTTTTTAAACCCCGTGTATGTGCGTATACATGAGTTCTTCTATAGAAAAATACATAAACTATATGAATATATATGTATTTATGTCAATATAAAATTTTTTTATGGTATTGAAAAGTAAATTAAATTAGACTTTTATGTCGGATTGAATAAATGATGTATAATAATGATAGAAAATTGTTCAGCAGTTCATATTTATGGAAGATTAATGATTATTAAGAAACAGGGGAAAAGAAAATTCACGTCTGACTTGTACATTACCTTTTTCACTTAGAGTTTATGCGATTTATTGATGGGTGCACGAACATGTTATATTGATCAGTCTTGGACTATTATTAGATGAATTTTGTGTAAGGCAATTCTATTTGATAACAATAAAGTGTTCAATACCTTGATCTAGAGTTTTTCATAAAAATAAATGGAAAAAAAGTGAGCTTTAATATGTAGATTTAAAAATCGAACAATTCTGTCTATATTTTTAATGTTACATTTATTTTATAAATAACTATAACTTTCTCTTAAACTAAACTCTTAAACTAATGACTAACTAAAATAATAAGACTGATAGAAAATTATTGAACGTTGATATTTATACGAATGTTGGTAACTTTAAATATATAGAGCGTTCACTTTCTATTTCATTGATATTTCTCATACACATTACCTACACATACATATTTTTATTTACCAATATATTATATATACCAAAGATATGTAGAGAAAGACAGAACGAAAGTACTTCGCCATTTCAATGAACTTGTCCCTGGGATCGATTTACGATCTCATATATTTATACATATACTCGTTTCCACAATTTTTTTATGTACCACTTTTATTTTATATCTTCATCATTTCCCTCCATCTTTTTTTCTGTTTTATTTCCAGTCCCACATCCCTCGACGCACAAAATATTCAATTAACTATTTGTCAACGCGGATTACACGATATAAATATTTTTTATCCCGTTTCAAATGCTTTATAAAATAATAGTTTGTAAAATATATAATCCTCATACATATCTATATTCACATTCCAATATGCACATGCAATCATTTATATATATATATATATATATATATATGGGTAATTCCAAAAATCCGTCGGGAGCGGATTTATATATTTGTCGGATGCGGGTAGCAACGTGAGTCGGAAAATTGCAAGTTTATTTTCGGTCGATGCACAATTACGATGAATAAATCGTTATATACCATAGATACATAAAGTGTCCTGTGTGAATTTGCTATTGTCATTTGCTATATCATGAAATATAAAAAAAAATGAAATGGATTGACAATGGTGTATATCTGTTATACATAGAAAATATAGGTAGAAATATAAATTGAAGAAGAGAAAGCGAACGAAACGTGGCAATGCGGAATCGTCGCGGCGCCGAGGTGTCTAGAGAGTCGCGTGAGACGCCACAGAGCCTACTGCCGTGCGCCATACGTATAACGTTTTTGTTTGGATACTTCTGTGGATAAATAAGTGAGGGAGAACACAACTCGTCGCACGTGTATTTATGTTTACATATATATTTATAGATCAAGGAGTGTGAATACATCATGGAGATTACGCACAACAGCTAAATGTAACGAGTTGAGGATAAATACAGAAAAGAAATAATGAAAAGGAATAGTGAATAAACACAAATTGAACACTGCTGTGATTTTATTCTTCGCTTTTCGTATAAATATGGTGAGAGTATTGACGTGTGTATGAAGCCCATAGTGAATATTACATTAATTAGTTTTTCTTTTCTCTCGTTATCTCGGAAACATAATCGCTTAATAAATATGGCACTATTTATCAACACATCTCATAGTTTGTGGTATGTGCACGTTATATTTTGTCTGACGAAATTCTTTTGATAAATCACGTCATACCATGAAAAGTGCATGGCATATTTGTGGGATTTTTTTTCTTTTGATCTATCATTCATATTATAGGAAAATTGCATACTGTGATTGGCCACACTGAGTTATGCTGATAGACTATTAATGTAGTCTGATTATATACCAAGATACAGATTGAATTAGATGTAAATTGACAATCATTTTTATTCAGAATCAGACGTAATTTCGATTGTGAATAATTTGTATTAAATGTCATGATTTTTTTCAAGTATAATTGTCAAACAGTTTATATTTTATGTTGAATCATTAATTCTTTAATTAGAAATAAATTAAAAATTACATCACGTTACGAATTATTGATACTACGCTGCATTATAAGCACAATAAATGAAGCTTTTCTTGAAAGCTGTATCAGTTTTTACATTTAATTAATACCTACATACATGACGTAATGAAATTCAATAATTCCATTCTTCTTTGATGTTTATTCTAAAATCATCTTGTTGTATACAATGACGATAGTGATTGAACGACAGAAGAAAGACAAAATTTCAAGAGAAACAAAAATAGAAGAGTTGTCGCTTGGGGGCTTTAACTTTTAATACTTAGAGAGTCACGTCGATAAAACCATGTATATATATATATGGTTACAGGGCAAAAAGGAGCATAACGAAGGTAAAACAGAGGAATACTCGCCTGCAGGCGTATATTATCCAGAACTGCTGGTGCTTTATATATACCTGGTAACGAAATGAGGGGTCATGGACTGTGTGTATACCAACAAGGGTAGTTTTATGACACGAAAGAGAAGGAGCACGTTGGTACCACTTATACACCATATACATGTTTATAGGATCTATACTTCCAGCGCACGAAAACCTAAATAGATACATATACTTTCACCCCAAGCACTCTTGTGCCACGTGTTATTTCTGAAATCTTAATGATTTTTTCCTCTCCTCATTCATGATAATGTACTACTTGGACAAAATGTTAGTAATATTAATAACAAATCTCACAACAAATTCATGGGGATAACCTGATGGAATTGTTATCGCAATTTGTTATTTGTTCGCGTCATTCGAAAATTTGCAATCAAAATCGTAGCAAATTGAATAATACAATGAACTATTTTATGTTTATCAAGAGAAAACGATGATATTTCAGAGTAAATGTTTGTTTTCGTATGAATTTTTTGCTATTTATATCAAAGAAATATTCTAAAGAATTTTTTTACTTTTTATTTTTTCAATGATATTATACTTCAATGTGACGCTTTTTTTCATTTTGTCTATATGCAAACACATATGTATATACAGAATATTTTTTCGCTATGGAATATTCAGAAGAAATCAATCGATGTGCAAAAAAAGACACAAGAAAATGAAAAAATTCAGATACATAAACGAGAATATATTCTCTGATTGATTCTCTGAGTGTCCTCGAGTAACTTTATGAAGTATATACGTTCATGTTTGTTCGATAGCTATGTTCGAGGAACGGTAGTAAATATGTACTATATATAGATACGCTCTGACTTTCAAGCTTTAGTGATAAAAAAAAATCAAAAAGGCTAAGGTTTCATATCAGGATTCTGCATATATATTCGAAGCTTTTACCAATTTTGTTGTGAGCATTGAATGCAGAGTATTTTATGGAAATATGAATAAAATATTTAGCAATGCAAGTTAGAACGCAGACGGTTTCTATAAACAGTAATTTACAAATACATCAACACGAGTTGTATTGTGTTAGAAATTGAAGTTTGGATGTCTGTTTTGATGTGCCATTATACAAGAAATGTTTGGGACATCTAATGTGCTTGGTGTACTTGAAATACTTGAGATATAACGACCTATATATACATTATATATTTAATGCTGCTGTCAAGGTTGTTGACAAGATTAAAATTGTAACAACACGTTTGACTTGGAGTACTCAGAAGATCAGACGAATTGAACAATCGATCCGTAGGTAAATGAGAGATAGTGGGAGTGGGCGATCAAAAAATGTAATGGAATAAGAGGGAGATGCGATGAGATGAGATGAAGAGGCAGTAGAGGAATAAAGGGATGCAGCATTTTATATAGAGGGTGAATGAAAGATGAACTCTTCGTAATTCAAGTCGCGTTTTCTCTCAACTCTCAACGTGAGTCTTTGGGCAATGACCTTCGTGACTTTTCTCTTTCTACATTTCATCAAAGATATAAATATAAAAAATTGAAAAAAAGTCAGAATGAGATAGAGATAAAAAGTAAAGCGGGAATGTAAAAATAAATGCATAACTACTTTGTGTATACGCCTCAAGGGAATTAATTGGCTCAATCGAATTATGAATATTTAATTTACAGCGTTCTCGTCGCGGCCATTTGCAACCCTCGCTGCGTATCTCATGGGGGTTGGTAATTGGGCTGCCACTGAATTGGCTTCTCAAACCCGAAAATGCCACGATACAAACACATAAATTTATCCACTTTTGTTTATTTTATTTCATTAGATAACTCTATTCATCAATTTATTTTTCTTTTCAGACTTTATCATTTCTATATACACTGCTTCAGTAAAGTCAAGTGGAAAATGTTGATATGACTATGATTAGACTTATGCTATTTGAAAGATAAAAAGAAGGTATAGCAATCGATTGCAATTTTCATAAGATAACAAAGAGAAATAGAAAAATTCTTCCTCTTTCTACATATGAACTAACTCCTTTATTTCTCTCGTTTTAATATCAAATATTAAAGGAAAAAAAAAAACATGTCGTACATATGACTCTCTTCAAACGATAATTTCTACTCCACTAATTTTATGAGTTTTTTCCTCTTTGAACAAACTAACGGTAGAGGAAGTTTTCTTTTTCTTTTATTGCATTGCTGAATTCTTCATTAACTTCATGCATGCATTGAGCACAATTTTTTTTCCGTTTATTCCTTTTTCCGCGTTACTCATCCTTCGTTATATATACTCTGAGTGTGCATGTCTATATGTATATATTTGTGTGATGTCATTCCATTTTGCTCCATCAGTCTATTTCCCGAACAATCCCCCATATGGTAAGGCATCAACGAATGACAGAATTGCGCGACAAACTACATAAACTTGGATGTTTTTTCATGAGTTTCATGGGAGTTGAGCCTAGGACTTTTGTAGGCGACAATACGTGAGTCATAAACCAACACCGCAATGGGACTATGAGTGTACACGAGTAGGTTATGGAGAGGGTGGAATGAAAGAGCAGAGAGGATGAGTAAAGAAAAGACGCACGTAATACCAGCGGATCGGAGTGCCGAATATTGTTTTGTAATGGACTCTTGGCAATTTTCACGTTTACGATCCGTAGCGACTCTATATAGGCTTGCTCTCATCTTACTCTACAGTTCATTACTTCTACTCTCTTTATTTTCATTCGTTTCTTCCCTACATTTTTCGCCTATTAACCCGTCATAACGCAAACACAACTCACACACGCACATCCTTACACGGTGGTAAATCATTTTAGCAATGAAACGTATGAAAGTAGATTGATGCACCTCGATACATCAACGTAGAAAATGACTTTGTCCATTATAAGTATATATCCGTCAAGATGAACAATATTTTATTACCACATACTCACGTCTCCTTTATTGGAAATAAAACAATGTTGTTATAATATTGTTTATCAATTTTTTTATTATTATCTTATTTTATCTCTTGTGCATCCTTCCTAAGCAATCGTGCGCCTCGATCTTATGAAAGAGTTTACTCCATACATTGATTGAATTTTATTTGCGATTATGTATCATATATTTATATAGACATGGTATATATATATATGTTGTACATATGTGTGTGAACAAGATTCGGTTTTCTTGCTCATGTAAACGGTAAATGCGTTAGGGCTCTTATTATCGACAAGATTGCCTTGGGAATAGCTTCACATGGTTATAACGAAAATACATGGCCCTCTCTATATTGAATTTATTACGTTGAATTCCATTGAATGGTTTCGCGTAATTTTTTTTTTTTATTCACTTCTGTTATGTTTATAAATGAATATGTAACAGTAATACGAACAGGGAATAGAATGATGAGGCATTGCATGGATACGAATAATGAAAACAATTCATGATTGGATAATTGAAAGATTAAAAATAGTAATTTTACTTCACAAATTGTTGGAAGAAGAGAAGAGAGTGAATGTCATATTATTCAAAAGAATGTCAAACAAATAAATTCATTTTACCTTGAAAAATTCTCGACCAAATCGTCACGAACGACGAATGATAAAATTGAAGAGTTTATTCTAAGAAATTCTTGTATACAGAAGTATTTCCAAACATTGATAGACATGGAGAATAAAATATCATCATAAAGCTTGACGTGTCAATGTCACATTCATTACATCTGTCCATATATTTATGTATAATTTTATATACACATAATATGTATATGCATGTTAAGACAGGGACAGTCAGGTCGCGGTAGTGACGATGGACGCTTTGGTTTGTTCATGCAGGCGCCATACAGTCGGAGTATGGGCGACACGTGGACGCCCCGAGACTTCGATCCACACGTGCGCCACTGACAGAGAAAGGTAGACTGACATGTACAAAAGGGATGTGAGTGAGCTACTGAGAGGGCATGAGGGAGAACGAGTTTATGGTGAAAGTGGTGAAGTTATAATGGTACAAGAATGGCTATGGATGAAAAGTAGAGGGTTAAATGCAAACTATAGATAGAAAAAAAGGGTTCGTGTATGTATATATGAAAACAGAGGGTGTAAAGAAGGAAAGGGAAGAGGTGGAGAGTAAGGGCAAATGCAATTAGATGTCGGTTGGCTAGGTGGCTTGTTTATGCGAATTAGTGGCGTGGGTTTCGCACTTCCGGTTGCCCTCTTGTTCTCACTCTATGGTACTTTTGTCGTTTCACTGTGCCACTGAGCACGTGTGCAAAACAAAATAATATGTATAGTTGGAGAGAAAACATAAAATGAAAAAATTGGTTAATAGGTATATACAAGTGGTAATAAGAGTAGTTTGTTACAACTAGTCGAATACTAAAAACTCACCAGTATTCACCAGCTGTGTGGAACAAGTTCGAGTTGTAGAGAAAAAAAACAATGGAGATGGTTATTTGCTTTGTTTCACCGCACAATGAATTGTCGCAGTTTACAAACAAATTTGTGACTTTGTTGTTTTCAATTATTCATATGTCAACGAAATTTGACAGGAATTTAACTAGAAAAACTTTGAATTTGGTTAAATATGTCTAATTTTTTGAATGGTATTTTTTGTTTTGGTGATGTATTGAAGTTGTTTATCTGTTTGTAGAGTCTAATTATCTTTGCCATATTTCGAAATGAAAATAGAATTGAGCGAAAAAAAAAAACATATTTTCTACATTCAACGATAGAAGCACATTTTCTGGAAAATTTTTCGTTGAAAATTCATGCATATTGGATGATTGGCACTCAACTTATTGATCCTCAATGTTGGAAAAAGTCGTTCCGAGAAAAATGCTATGAAAAACTTTAGCGTAAGTAAAACTGTGCCGCACAATTTGCTCTAGGGGAAGTACCATATAATTTTAACATAATATCTGTCAGGCATTTCCCTTGCAGCATATACTTTGCAAAAATACAGCGAATCAACCCCAGATTTTTCCAAAATTGACCCTGTGACCTACTCGAAGTCGCTGTCACTCTATTTCTTGTTTACGAAAAATCTTTACAAATGACTCGTAACAAATACTGTTAAATCCATAATTAAAATACATCCAGACAACTTTCAAAACTCGAAATAGCTATAACAACAATAATTATTCTCATATAATACGAGTGATCAGTTTAATTATTTATAGAAGTAATAAAACTTCCACCACAGAATATCTTCAACAACAACTGCGTGACACATCGTGTGCAAGTCTCGCTCATTTATTCATCTATTTATTTATTATCATCATTCCTTTTTCCCAACTGGATGAAAAAGAAACGCGAGGATGGGAAGTGGGTGGTTAGGTTCATGTATTATTGCGAGTTCAATTTGTATTCCGTCGGCCGAAGCTCGTCGCGCCGCGGCCACTTTTATGACTCGACTGCTGCCATATCCCTCTCGTCCCGCACAGCGGATGCGAATTTGCTGAAACATGCGCCCACACCTGGAGGTAGAAGTATAAACGATGACACTGTGACTACTACGCGAATGTACGACAACCATGCAGGTATATACGACCTCGACAAAAACGACAACGAGAAAGTGAGGGAGTTAGAAAAAGAGCGGGGAGAAAAATAGAAAAAGGGAAGGTGCAAGCGTATGTAAATTCGTCACGTTGATTCTACTGCCAGAAGAGTTTTTCGTCGAGGTCGAAGCATAAATTCGCTAGGAGTACATAAATAACAACACACACGGGCCCCTTACATATATATCTATATCTATTGTACATACATATAGATACACGTCGTTGTACAACGCTGGCCACATTGTCCCCACTTTAATTCTCTCTGCATATAGTCTCTATCGCATCATTATTTGTTCAGGTGTTTATATACACAACCACGATGATTAAATGTGGGGAGTCATATACTTTTATGAGATAAAATTTTGCAACAAACTATAGTGCTCAATAAATACTCAAACACGCACACACACACACATGCATAGA
Source organism: Meteorus cinctellus (assembly GCA_030523045.1). NCBI lineage: Eukaryota > Metazoa > Arthropoda > Insecta > Hymenoptera > Braconidae > Meteorus > Meteorus cinctellus. Next base: position 172,467 of record JAPYZF010000016.1, on the reverse strand, counting down.
TGAGCAAACAAAAATATTTATCTTATCAATCCATATAAATATATGTATTGTCATAGTTTATAATGGAAGTTATCATCGTTGAGTTATTGTTAATGCGCTTACCAGATTATTGATGCGAAAGAATTACCTTATTTTTAATTTTTGTATCATATAATAATAAATATGAGATATCTTTCGATTGTTCAAAATTGGCGGATGATAAATATTTATTTTCGGTCAGTTGATTTGCACAATGGATGAATATAATGAAGGAAATGAATGTAATTCTGATTATTCAATATTTTACAATCTTAATGTCTTCAAAGTATTCGACCTACAATTCCTATAAAAGTCATTACGAGATATGTTTCATTCGAGAACTTGGCACTATATACTATCTCCAATTTGTAAGTTATTAAAAAATAATTTCTTCATTGAAGTGAATGGATGAAATTTTCGCACCAATGAAAATTTTCTTCTTTTCATTATTCAAGATGTTGCTATTAGTAGTTAACATTAAAAATATCAGAGCGTGATTTTGATGATCGTGATAAATTGTTCGTCATACAGCGAAGTTTTCGAAATGGAAGATGAAACGAGATTCGAGACAGGGACCAGTTGACTCTTGCACCGGTGTGCTCCTTAAAACTTTGCTTATTAAACCGCACGTTGTTCACGGTGGTATACATTCGACTTCGACGTTGAATCCGTTAGTGGAAGGTCGAGGGCCGAGGTTAACATGGAATACGTAGTTCTCTCTCACTTGCAACAACGGCCAAGAGGAGTGAAGAAACTTTACGTATGCTGCCGCGCTTGCAGGGGCTGATGCTATTTCACTCGAACTTCCTAATTAAACCGTTCTGCTTGTTATGATGGCAAGTCTTCCATCGTTTTTAGAGGTAAGGGTTGGGCAGCGAGACTTAAGGAAAGGGTGAGAAAGAAAGATAGGGGGAATGAGAGTCGCGTTGTCTTGTACGCTTGGGCTATAGGACACCGTGTACCAGTGTTACGAAGTGTTGTTACCACAGAAAGTCAATTAAACTTGAATGAACCATGTTGGCACGTCTGGTGATCGTTGTAAAATATCCATTTTCTATTTTATCTCGATGTACCATGAAACCCTTTAGTTAGTATTCAGTTCATAGTCATTTTTATTTTCATTCATTTCTTCTGGATGTTTGTTGGGGTTTCCTACATTTCGGATGAACAAATTCGCATCTCTACCACTTTTTATTTAGTTTTTGTTTTGGTGTATGAGCAGAAACGTAATGGAAATTTGGAATGTTATTTCCTTTGTTTCGCGGTCATTTACTTGGTAAATTTGCCCTCATTTTGAAAGCTAATCAACTGATTGAGTTTGAATAAATTTCATTTGAATATCCGAGTCAGAATTGAGATTTGTAAGGGTTTCGATTTTGTTTCCGAGGGGATTCAGGTTGCAAAATTTATTGATACATCGAAACTTTTTTTTTTGCTTGCTCTTATCATTTAATTTCATGGGTTTCTTTTTTTTTCTTTTCAATTAATAGTAGTTCCGGGCTTACTGACGTTCTCTTTCATTATAAAAATTAAATTTCCTTCTTCGCTGCAATGCATGAATAGTGTAATCAGGTCAACCATCACACAGAGAGAATTCCCATTCGGTCCGAATCTCTGTAATACAGCAGATGAATTATTGGTTTTTTCCTCACCCGAATCTTGTATATAAATGGGAAAGTATCAAAAATTTACTCGATAGGATAAAATTATATTTTATTCTCTCATTACATGGATGAAAATAAAATTCATAAAAATCGCCCGTTCTTATGAGCTTTTAATGAGATTACTTAGCTAAGTAGTTGCATAATTTGTGGATGAATATCAAACGAGAAAAAATAAAAATAAAATTCATCGTAACAAGCGCAAGTCTTCTTACCGACTGATCATAAATTATTTAGTTCACAACGTAGCCGCTGTGTAATACAACAATCATACCGCCAGTTTTCAATTGATTGAGCGTGCAGCAGTTTGCTTTGGCATGCTTTCAATATATTGTTTACTTTCAACAATTTTTCACCACATTTATTTCTTTTTCTCTCCCAAATTTTTATCTGTGTTGAAATTTATTCTTGAATGATGGTATTGAACTTTGGGGACATTGGTATACAGCCAACGTCAAAGAGAAGAATTATATTGTGTTTGCAATAACAATGAAATAATCCCAATTGGTTTCTCGGTTGGTGATGTCAATAATGCGGGCGAATTGACCATTCATTGTTTTCCTTTTATTCCTCATGACATGATACAAAACAAAAACTGCTAACGACTTCCCAATATTTCATTTTATGTTCATAATCCAATTTGATATTTAATTGGAATCGGTTTGGGTACACAGATGTAGACAATTCATATTTCTTCAGTTTTGTTTCTTTTTTTTTGTTCTTCTTCTTTTTTATTTTTCTCTCAGCTTTTTTATTCTTCCACCGATGAGCCTCAGGCAAGATAGATACTTTACGAGATCCGACCGCGTCTGTGAAAAGACATAAAACTTTGCGTGAGGGTGAGACACCACTGTATATATTTCGTAGTGACAGATATTACGAAATCCACGCAATATACTCGTAAAAAATCCAAATTTTCCATTTTAACCTTTAAACTACATAAACAGGGGACTGTGGCACCCCTAAAATTCGTTTGTCTTTGAATAACTCCGTAAATAATTTCTTTCCACTTTGTCCCTTACATTTTAAAATGGAACACCCAGGTGTTGAAAAACGAATTTCATAGACTTGAAATGTCATAATTATTTTCTTTTCATTTTTATTCAATTGGATGTTTCGCCAAAACGAAAAGGTTGCCACAATTAATAGGATAACTTTCCCGATTACTCTATTATTGTCTCTGTCACAAGAGCATAAGAAGAATTGAGAAAAAGTTATTGTGCTGCCTCCAATTCTGCTCTTCTCTGATAGATAATTCTTTGAAGTTTCATTGATAACGATGATCGCGATTGTATTTTTTTCATCCAATTCAATTCGAACAAATACAACTCCACGGACATTAACCTGTCATTAGAAAATATCCCTTCACTGCAACAGAGTATTTCACCACTTGCCTCCAGTTGAATAAAAACAACAATTTGGCCGTATTCTTTTTCCATTGAATTCTGAAATCAATTGTAAATCACAAATGGTCAGTGGAGAATTCAAGAGTAACGTGGTGGCAATTCATTAAGTGCTTTTACTACCGATTGCTCCCATTTAATCGTTAGATTTGCATTCTGGACACACTCAATTTTATCGAATGCGCCATCGATTCGTTAAAAAATCCAAGTACTTTTTTTTTATTATATTTTTTTTATCCCACGGTGTTTTCGTCCGTTTTGCAACCGGAATGTCCGACCAGTCATTCGTGTTTTTTTTTATTATCTCACTCGATCTCTCTCGTTGTCGCTCTCGACTACGAACATTTGGTGCCGCTGCGCTATATACTGGAGTGTGTCGATGGTGGTAAACTCTCGGTTCTGGCCTCTTCATAATGACGAACGTTACTGCGCGCTACTACTCCCGCTAACGAACACAATTAAAAACTGAGGGCCATCCACTCGGCACAATTGCTTCACAATTCTCGTGTTCTCCTCCCGTCATCCGACAGTTATTTATGCATTTTTTTACTTTTTTCCATCTGTTTATTATTCTTTTTCTTTTATTTTCAGGTCCATCTGTCCAACTGGATGAATAATCAAATGGAAGCACAACATATTAAAGTTCCGCGTATACATTCACTTTTTAATTCTCATTAATTTTTTTCAGTAGCATAAATACTCGAAATTATTGTTGTATACTGTTTGTGGTAGCTCTTCAATTGATTGAATGTGGGAATTGAGTCTGGTGACTGTGCTAAGAGACAAAAAAAAATATTTGTGCTGATTCAATCACTCTTTCACTTCTCGGTGACTGATCATATTAGTTTGTTCCAAGTTGGCTACATAGACTGGAGAAGCGGAGAAAAAAATAACATGAGGATGGGCGGGAAAGAATACGGGGTCAGTTGAGATATTACTTTGATTGTTTTATCGTGCGAACAGAAAATTATTCTGTACCCTCCCCAGAGCCCAAGAGGTGGTGAACTTTTGGTATCCTCCAATTTCCGAGAAAATAAATTAATATTTTCCTTCATCATGTTTCACTCCATAGTTTTTTTTCCTTTCGCCACCTTCTGTTTATTTTCCTTCTATTTTTTCATCCCCTTCTACTCACAATCCTCTGTCCCGCCCTTAGTCTCTCTTAATCTTTAAATTATGTTGAGCTCTGACAGTTGTGTCTAACAGATAAATTTCATTGTTGTAGTATCTAATGCGATAAAACTTGATCCAACTACATAATGAACAAGAATTAAACGGAATATATTTCATAAGAAAATAATAAGAAGAAAGTAAAATCAACCGATACAACTGAGACATCAGTTGGGGATCAGAAAATTGCCGAATTAATCGAAGGAGGTTCAATGTTGCTAATAAACCCAAGAAATAAAATAGAAGAAATAGAAAAAAATCAATAACCAAATAGTTGAACACAAAATATTCCATATTCTTTCACGACACGGTTATCTCAATTTTTCCGATGGGGATTCTTAGGGACCGTGTGGGGAGGAAACTGTAGGTACACAACAGATGGAGAGAGATCGCGTGTGGAATGGCGGAAAAAAGGATGAAAAGGTGAGAGAGGAAAAAGGGTGGCACGAGAAAGATAGGAGAGAGTAAAAACACAGGAGTGAGGTAGGGAGATAGAGATTCGCCTCGACCACGAAGGGGTGGTAGGGTGAAAGAAAGAGTGAGCCGAATAGAAATGTAGGGAGAGAATGAGATAGAAAGAGGACAAGAGGCGAGAAGCGAAATAGAGTGAACCTGGCTCAGTCTCCACTCGCCATCCGCCAGTTGCCTGAGCTGCAAGCCGGTCTACACCTCGCTGATAGTTTCCATTGCTTCTATCCGTTTGTGGTTGACGCATTCTATTCGATTATTTACCTTTAAGAGCGAGCGCGAACGAAACCGTAACAAACACAGCCAAATAGACGTATAGATAGACGCGTTTGCGTTTGTATAACAGTGCGCGGAACGCACGCGCCAAAAAGTCAAACTCACGTTTCAATTCATCTTAGTGACTTGTAAAAAGTGATAAATACTATCAATTTAGCATCACTTATCGATCTATTGAACGTATATGGGAAAATTGATTGATTTATAAATAAAGGTATTGATGAAAATGAAAATTTGTCTCTTTTATGTTTACTTTTTGATATTCGTTTGGGATAAAATTGTACAATTCATTGATCCAGCTGAATACTCATAAATATTTTCGATTTAATTCGATTTCAATTCTCAATGTCTATGAGTCTTTTTAATTACAACGGATAATATTAGAGTAATATTTATTTTGTGATTTTGCAGATGAGTGTCGGGCAAAAGTAAAAGAGATAAAGCTATTGATAAAGAGAGAGAGAGGGAGAGAAAAAAATTCAAGAGTCTGCACAATCCGCGAAGTTCGCAGCGGTGGTTTGAAGAGAGCAATAGTGCTTCAAGTTTGCCGACAGAGAAGACGAGATATAGAGTACACTGCCGGTCCGAACTTCCGGCATTTAAATCGATCTTGGGAGTTGCGCGAGAGTCGAAAGTTGGCAGGCAACAGTGGCGGTAACAAAATACCGTATATAACCCAACCTATCTTGGTGGCTCTCTGGTAAATAATATTTTGATAAATTCCAAAAGTATATACTCAACTTGTGAGAGAGTGCTTTGCACAAGATAAAGGACAAAAGTTTTTTCGGCACGAATAAAATAAACGGTGTTATAATACGAAAAAAGGGATAATAAAAAAAAACAGCTGTGAAAGAAAAAAATCCGGAAGGTGATAAAAATAAAAATTTATTCTGCTGATTCCAACATTTGCAAATTTGCGTGGAGTTCTATAATATATCTACAATTATTCTCTTCATATTGAAGAATAATAAAAGGTAAGATTAAAATTCAATTATTACTTTCATAATATTTTCTAATGGAATCTTAGTTTATTCTAATTTATCTGTATTCCATGCGATATTCATTCATTCTTCTATTCTATTCTGGGATTATTTAAAAAATCTCATTACGTTTACATAATTTGATAAAATACATTTAGAATATCATAATTGACGGTTGGAAGGACAAACAGAAGAAAGAGTAGAGGGTCTAAAAAAATGTTAATAGAAAAAATAAACATTGGTATCACGCTTGATTGATTCAATCATGGAGACTCCTCGAGAATGCCTCAATATCGCATGCGCTACATTGTGTTATCGTGGCTAGTGGACGAGATAATTAATCCGATGGATTCAACCGGTCGCTCTTTAATGGGCTTGATGAACCGTCGACGGTTCTGTACGCGATGCTAAAATCCTCCACCGGTGGGGAGTGGGATAGGGGGGTGAGGCTTATCCATTGCTACGAATTAGTCGTAGTTGGCGTACGCGATCCCGCCATAGAAATTCATTATACTTTGCGGCTAAATTCGCACACTCAAAAAAAACATTACGAGCTCTAAAAGAAATAGACAAACAAAAACAATAAAAAAAGTACGTGAAAATAAATATGTTCATTTCAGTATGGTCTATTTATTTTTCTAAGTGTGATAGTGAGAAAAACATTTCGTGGAGCGCTTTCATTTAGTCATGTCATGCTTGAGCGGGTGCTAAAAACTTGAAAAATCGAATCGAGTATACATAACATAAAACAGTAACAAGATAAAACGAATGAGCGAAAGAGACAAATATATATAGAGATAATCATCGGTATTTAATCCGCTCGACGTGGAAAATAATGGACACGTTATAAAACAATTCGATATGCCTATATACATGTCGAATTGGTTGTGTCTCTCGTATGTTTTCATTTTTATTTGAATTCCTTTGTTTTACTTTTCTTCTTTCTTTTTTCAAATAGTGCAATTTTTTTTCCTTTTTGGTATTTGTTTCGCGTGCTGGCATATACACACGCGAACGCAAATAAATGCAATAAAATTCACGATTACGATCTCGTATACGCATGATCGTTGGATTTTATTATTGTATATATATTGCATTGGTGTGTAGTCCATGCAAACGAACTCAATGTTGGTTGTGGTGAAGAGGAGGAGTTGTCGCAGAGCGTCGAATGGATACTTTATATCCATTTACATTTTTTCGGATCATTCAGTAATATGAACCGACGTTTACCCTGTTTATTTCTATATATGTACATTTTCAACATCCACATAAATATGTGTACATATTGTCCATATATGTGCATGTATACATTTGTATAGACAGAGTGTGCTGAATGCTCTTCGCCCTTTTTTTCATCTGCACTCTTTTTCCTACCGCAATGCGCGCGGTTTGCATTACCAATGTGGTAATGGTTATTGCCTTCCATTATAACATCATTCTGGTTTCATTCGGAAAATTTCAAAAATCACATAGAATGAACACACATACAGACGCATTTATATCAATATCACAATTAATTCATCCTTTTTTTTTTTCTTTCTATTATCCTTTAATTGAAAGCTCTTCGGCCGTACTGCGGATATTATTAAATTATTTCAATGTTGGATTTGACGTTCATATACACGTCGTTGATTAAAATATTACCGCATATATGTTTTCATGCTATCACTGCATCATTATTTGCGCATTGGAATCACCACCATCATCATCATCATCATCATCATCATCATCACCATTATAATTGATATTAATACTATCAATAATACGATATATCGTGAAATGGAAACGTGAAAATTTGATACACGTCCAATAATTTATATCAATATAACACTAAATTCAGTGAGGTTGAAATTCAGCGGTTTGCCCAATTCGAATAATCTCTTTTAAATCTGCACTAGGCGACGTATGAGCGCAGTGGTTTGCCAGTGGAATGGTGAAGAATTACCAAAGCGAAACAAAAATGAGAACGAGTTGATACTAGGCAAGGGGAGGAATGGGAACGTGCAGGGAACAGGCGATGAATGTAGAATGGGAAAATTTCAGGGTGGTAGCAATAGCAGTAGCAGTGAAAAAAAAATAGTAAAAAATGAACACAAAAAGAAAATAAAAAAAGCGGAAAAAAAATGCCAAAATGGACCGCAAAGTCTGGACAATGGAAATGCACGATCGAGCGGGGATGACATGTCGCAAGCGTACAATGTACATCAACACACTGGCACTCAATACATATCTATATATGTCTACATGTTTTTGTGTCAGTGCGTGAATCGAGCGCGTATAGAATTATCGATTGATTGGGGAATGAGCGCGATCCGATCGCGATTTCGCGTATCGCACCACTTGTGCGCCCGCGGCAAAGCGTCTTCATGTACATGCACATCTACACTCGTATATACAACTACATGTACATGAAAAACAGTGAAGGTGAGAGTGATAGAAAGAGCGAGCGAGAAACGTTTGGACGCCCGCGTGGACAGTGTAACACGTGCAACAGGAAAATCCTGTAATCGCATTCCCTAAAGTGCACCCGTTCGGATGTCGACTCGGGCGACTCTCCTCGTTCACCCTTTGCATATAATACATATATATATATATATCTGTGTATATATATATACGTATGAATATGTGTACTATTCTCATCCTCGGTCGCCACGTGAAAATGGGACGTGTGTCGGACTCAAATTATCGATGCTTATCATGACAACGAGCATAATGGCCGATAGGCAATGGCGGCAGTGACCAGCTCTTTATATAACTATATATATGTGTAGTTATATAGTTATATAACATATATATGTATGCCATTGCGTTGATTTATCGAAATCGAATAGAACTTTCACGTTATATATACTTCAACGTTTCGCGTATGCTTCTACATTGATATATTATCCTCGTTTATCGTAATACATTTGCAGATGACATATAGCGTTTCTTTTTCTCTTTTCCTCTTTTTTTTTTGCATTTTCATTTCAGTATAGTTGTAGCTATGTGTATGAATGAATGGGATATCATACGCACGTTACAAAGTTGAATGTATTAGAGGGAAAATTTTTGCCTTTTGTTTGATATGCTGATGAATAATTGTCAATATAAGATTAGAGTGAATGTTTGCTGTGTTTTTTCTACTAAATTGGAGTGAATGTATAGATGAATTTACGATTCTCAATAAAAAGTAATTGGAATCACTCAGAATTTCTGCCAAATTTATATAATATAAGTATTTTGCTTCGTTGAATGTGTGCTATTAATTTATAAATCAAAAAGAGATTGGCGTTGGGTCTTTGAATTTCTGTATAGACAAAGAAATAAATTCACATCGTTCTGATAGTTACAACGAAATTCAACATTCTGAATCGTCAACACATTATAAATATATTACTGAATGTAAACTTTCAAATTGTGTGAATTATAAACAAACAAAATATCAGACACAAGTACTTTTCAACCGTATCTTAATACGTCAGAATAATCCAGGAGACAACACACTGGGTGGTTTGTATGTATGTAAAAGAAATAAAAGAAAAAAAAAATACAAATAAAATGGGAGAAAATAAACCAAGTGAAGAATGAAATTTTCACAGTGAGCACCTACTACACATTCACGCATCTATGTATACACATATATACCAACGAAAAAGATATTTATATAGAATATCTCTGTTGAAGATATATATAAAGCCACATACATACGTAGCGAAGGAAGAGTAGAATCGTCGTCTCTGGGGAGCCATTCCTCAAGAAGGAATTCCACACCGAAAAAGGCGAGTATGCAAAGGGGGATGAAGTGAAATATATATGTAGCTCGTATACACAAATACACAACTACACATAGCGATATAACATATATATGTACACGGAAAAGATGAGAGAGATAACAGCGTAACCCGCGGATCTCTGGGATATAGGCTCAGTGGATATACATCACACAGAGACTAAATTTTGTATATACATGCGAGAAAGCGAGAAAGTGAGAGACAGGTGAAGTTGTTTTGTTATGGTCCAACTTCTGACTTTAGTCATATACTCATTGCAAAAGTGCAAGAGTGGGACAGGGATAAAATACTCACAAAGAACATAGCGAGAAATAGAGATATAACATGATTCATATAGATATATATAGTAGCGTGTATATAGAATAGTACAGAGTAAGCGGAAAGTGGTGGAAAAGGGCGCGCATAGCGTAATAGAGAACGAGGGTGAGAGTGAGAGCGAGGGACAGGTTGGATTGCGCGAAGAGGCAGAGAGCGCGAGCGGTAGCGGGGCGCCATTACAGTAAATCCTACTTTGCGCGTGAAAACACAGACGCTAAAGCGATTAAATTATTAGGGGGTTGGCTGCCGGGCTGGCAGCCTGTCAGTGCAAGCGAGTAAGTGAGATGGAAATAGAGCTGGTGGTATAAGTGAGAAGGTGGATAGTCCATGGGCGCGGCAGGTTGCAGGATGAACGCAAGAGAGTGAGAGAAATTGTGTACCGAGAGCCAGGCAATGGGATGAAGAGAGGGATGCTACTATATGTATGGCTATATATAGTTTTGTGCATGCAGCGTGGGTTGTGTTAATAGTTATAGAGCTGAACTACGGGGGTTGGGCGCATGCTATAATACCCAACTAACCGTCGACCTCGCTCGCCGACGTTGCCCGCTCCGTCGTTCCGCCATTTCGACGTCCGAGTATGCCGTTGTTGCGCGTCGTTCTCACCACCCTGCGTCTCGTCTCTTTCTATATATCTATATCTATCCACATATCCTCAAAGGACTTGACAGTGTAGGGCAAAACTGTATATTCTATATGTGGATGTGGATATGTATATATGTATGGATAGATATGTGGTAACGCATTTTGCGATTTTACGGTGAGTGGACGTTCCTTCGTAATCGTTGAAATAATTGAGTGGAAGACGCTGCGGCCAAATGCTGGATATTTAATAGTGGTGGAGAATGGTTCGTTTGGGCAATGGAGAATGGGATAACGTTTGGAGTTAAGAGGGATGATAATGTATGAGTATTTGGATCAGTATGGGCTGAACGATTAACATTCGTTTCATTTCAGAGCCTTTATGTATTGAAGAGTGATATTGCTTTTCTTTTGCTCTTGAGAGATTGAAGATAAAATGGATAAAGGTTTTTGAATAGTTTGAATAGTTATGAACACTGTTTAATGTAAAAGAATATTTTGATTGAAATTTTGATTCATTTATGCTGATGTTCATTAATAAAATCATCGTTGGATGAAATGAATGTTTCATTGGTAGAGTGTCATGTATGAAGAAATTATTCTCCCGAAAATGACTGAGATAAAATTCTGCCGTTTTCTGAGTAACATTTTCAAAACTATAAAATTGTCATTTTACATCACAAGTTGGCGGAAAATCAGATATGAATCATTGATAGTAAATTAATAATTGAATTCATGTACCACTCCCTGTACAAAAGTGGACATTTTCGATGAAACATAATGTCACAACACATTTCACCCATATTATAAATTTATGAGATTAAATGTTTATATTATTGATAACAGAGGTTGAATAGTCATTCATAATCCCCATGGAATATTCTGTCTTCATTATTTCTATATCAGTTTTTCCATTACAACGTTAATATATAGGATGGGTCTATGGGTTTTCACAACCCTAAAAATCTCTACTTTCTGCTTCGAATTATGAGTCAGAACGTACATGAGATATAAAAGATAATTTTTTTCTCGACATCATTCACAAGTCTTCAACTTTTGACAAGCCATTCCTCGTAGTAAAAATTTGTTCTTATTCTTTTCTCGTGAAAAAAAATAAATATGAACAGTGCGATGAATGCATAATGTAGATAAACGTACTTTTGAAAGTATCAAAAAGTAAATACTTATCCACCAAGAAAAATATTCAAATTTAAAATCATCATAAATTATTCATATTTAAATATTCATAAACTTAAGTGAGTCAACTCACAATTCAATGGAGATTACAGTCAATATACCTCTTACAAAATAAAATCTTATCAATCACAAATCTTTGGTACATTTATTATCTCATAATTTCTGAACGGCTGAAATGGTGAGAGTTGTAAAAGAAAACTGTTAGTTTTCATTCTTCTCCAATACATTTATATACGAATTGAAAAATGGTAGAGGACAGACGAAGAAAGTGGAGCTATAAAAATCCTTCCATATCGTCGATGAGATCTAACGTACATTTATCAGTATCCTTGTCGGTTTTTGAACACGTCAATGTTTTTTGCTTCATATATATATATATATATATATAAATTTCTTGTATTCTTTTCCCTTTGTTGTACATACGTTAAATACATATGTAGCAATATTTTATGTCCGTTTTTTTACTAAAGAAGTTTATTTGCTGCTTTTTTCCTATCATGGATCGGCCGCCACTGACTTTTCCATCGATTGTATTTCAAATGTTTATTGTTTTACTCGTGAACATTCATTATTTTTTATTTATTTATTCTCGTTTTCATTCTTGTATATTTTTTCTCTAACTGATGTTACCGAAGGGCAATTCGAAAAATATACGTCGTTGAGGACGTTCGCGTGTGGTACAAAATATGCAAGAGAGTGCAGCTTTATGTAGTAAGTAGTTATGGCCGCGTTTAGTCAGACCATTGGGACATAACAGTGGCGGCGAAACAATGACGCAGTCGCACTGCGCCCATTCGTGACTGCACACATACAGGGTACTTAGATTCGTTAGTCGCTCGTTTTCAACAAAAGCAATTACTCGAAAATGCGAACAAGAAATTGCGAAGTAGAAAAATAAAATAAAAAATATAGATTTATACTTTTGGATAAAGCTATTGCATATATTGCCGCAGTGTATTTACATGTTAAAAAGGGGTGTATATACCTATTTCGTGTTATAAAGTATTTATTTATTTTTTATTTTCTTATTTATTAATGTTTTGTGAACTCTTATAGGCCCGCTCGTGTTTCTCATCTAACTCTCATGCAATTTCTTCTCGCGAGTTATACAACTTATCGCTTTAAACTTTACATATATTATGTCAATTTCTCATGTAATTGCATACGAAAATTCTATTCTTATTCGAATACTTAAGTTTAGTACTTGAATTTATTCCAGATTTATTTAAATTGTACTCCATTGAAACGACCTATTCGTTTCGAATGACTTTTGGTGGGATATTTCATGTGTCGTGAAGCCATTTATTTAATGGGCTCATCACTGACTTCATTATAACTCACGTTTTATCATGCCAAAAAAGTAATAATGACTTGAATATAAGAAATATTTTCACATACATATTCTCATCATTAAATAAAAATTTTTACCCTATACAACTCCATCTTTTATTACATCTTGCTTCGTTTCATCGTTAAAAATTCTTCTTTGTGTGAAATGAAAATTGAGTGTGGGACGGTGATGGCCCGGAAAATTAGACTTCTTCTCTTGAACTTTTATCTTTCAGATGAATGCGAACAGAAGGATGAATGACGATCCAAAAGTTTTGTTAGATATTTTTGGGGAAATTCTAGTGAGGTTTTATTTTGCCGGTATTGAAAAATTATGAAAGTTATGAGGCTTCGAAGTTTAATGTTTCCACACAATAAAAAAAAACACCCCTCCTCATAGCCATTGATTTCGTGCATATATTATTCGCAATGAATTGTTTCATCTTCAATTGCGATTTCCATCGTCTCAAAAAATAATAATATGTCATTGTCACTGTCTCGAATTCCAATATATAATTTCAATTCACTTACTATTTCCATAAAAATGACGTGAAAAGGAAGGAGTACAAAAACATATGGGCATGTACATATTTTACGAAGACATAAGCGGAGATTCGACAGTATGGAAATGTTTGCCTGATGTTCTTCTTTAAAAATTTATTTTTCAAACTGAACATCCTTTTTTTTCTCTCTTTTCCTTCACCTTTTAGTCGAGTACATCTAATTCACTCTCGCCTTTTCCCACACGTGTTCAACATATGAATTTACGAATATTCGAATTCTATGTGGTTTTGCGGAAAAACAGGGGTGGAGAGGAACTGTAGGGTGATAGAGAGAGCATACGACGGAGATAGATCGAGAGCGTCCTCTCGACCAACTCTATATAAGCTCTCTTCGATGCAACGTCGACGATGAGTTGAATGCTCGAATAGTTGACTGCACTCTGGCTTCACTTGCCCCTTTTCCGTATCAAGAATGTTTCCTCGCTTGCGTGATCGTATACCCACTGAAATGCCTGGTAGAAAATTGGAGATAGCGAAGAGGAGGCAAACTAAAATAAAAAAAAATGGAGAAAGTGCGGGCGAGGACGACTGTGAGAGGGAGACCGTAAGTAAATTTGCATTTGCAGGATGCAAACGGGCTCAACGAGTATCGGTGTAATAGTGATCTTTCTCTCGTTTCTATACCACCAATTCCCATTCCCATGTTTCAGTATTAAAGTGAAAATATACTGCAGATATGAATATACAAAATTTAAGGGGATATGGTGAAATTCAATAACAGATAATGAGTAGAAAAATTTCAACGACAGAAATAAAAAAATTCATAGACAGTAAATTATATTCCGAAAATTGTTCATTTGGGCCTTTAATAATCCTTTCATTATGTAACACTGTTCAAATATTTGAGAATATTCAAAAATTTTCACATTATATCAGTTTGAATATAACAAAAGTAACAATCAGATGTAATTCACTTCCCCAAAATTTTGTTTCATAATAAAAATTTCAAATTCAAAACAATTGACGTTGGTATGTGTATAATAATTTTTTAAATTGAAGGATTTAAATATTAAATTGAAAGAATAAAAGAATTTTACACGTCCAATTGAACCGAATTGCCGAATCAACTTGAGATTGTTGGTTGTTCCAATACTCATCGGACGTGTATTGAATAATATCAACAGTATAACAATGTTAAAAAATTGCTGCTGTAGAAAATACAATTGAATGGAACAAAGAGAAATGAAAGTGAGAAAACATCAGAGAGAATGCAGAGGAAAAAAATGATAACAATAAAAGGAATGGGGTGGAAAAGGAAAACCGCAATTAAAAAATAACTGGCCAAAGTTTACGGCGTGGGCTGCATATTCACGAGGTAGCTCTTTGGTGGCGGGGCGTTAACATGCTTTTGAATTCATTAAACACGTTCATGATAAAGCGAAGACGCCACCAACCTCCTCATTTCCGCCCCCTTGGGCTCGCACTCAGTTCCTCATCGTTGCTTTTCTATATATAGTCACCGAACTGTATACTCTTTTTCTCGTAGCTCAAGTAACACAAACGCAATGCTTTTCATTTTATTTTATTAATACACTGCTCATTCATGCTGTGCTCCCTTCTCATTTCTTCGCTGATATTCTTCTCACAGTCTTTCAACAGTAGTTTTTTCTACACCTTCTCCTTCTTCTTCTTCTTTTATATACTGTCGACTACACAAAAATCTAACAATATGACAACGCAAAGAACCAATTTATGTCTGGGTTTGTGCAAGTGAAAAACTGGATTTTGTAATATACTTTGATTCATATATAAGTTTTATATATTTTCTCAACAAATCTCAGGTCATATGAATTGTGTCATGTTTATTTTATACCAGTTGAGAATTTACACTTGACATTGTAAAAATCGCATGCAAGTTTATTGTCCCATTATTTTACATCAAATTGATATTCAAATCAAGTGAAAGTGTGATGATATAATGAATATTCTGAACGGATGTTTTAAAGGATAATTTTGTCGTAGACATTTCGACCCAGATTGAATTGTTACATAACCATCACACAATTTTCCTCCATTTTATTCGAATATCTCTGAGTGATTACTGATAGCTCAAGAGGTTTGTGACGTTCCTAGTGAATATTGAAATTTTTTTGCCTCCTGCAGTCATTTTATTCTTACACTTAGTCTTACTCAAACTTTTCCAACTTCTTCCCTATTATTTTTATCACTTCTCTTCTTGGATTGTGTAAGTAGATCAATTTATTCACATAGGAATAAAAACGATTAATAAGATCAATAACGAATGAATGAATGCAAGAAAGGGAATAAAAAAATCAAATCAATATATCTCAGATCAAACTGAACTGAAGTATTTTTTCACTAGAAATATTATCGAAGGTGTAAAGTAAACGATGCTTGTGCCAAATTGAACGTGTTATTGGGTGTAAAATTGTCACAGTATGTTCCATGTTGAAGATAATAAAAATGAAGAAAAGTAGAATAAGATAAAAGGGAGTGAAAAATAATGCAGCATTGAGCGAAACACAAATGGATGGGCGATATTGTGTCGTGAGGTTTATATTGCCAAATCGGGCTATTTAAATCATCCCTCGATGCGAAAAAATTTCGCGCATATCACCCATACTGCCACACGACTGCTTTGTTCGTTCCTCGTTTTACGAGACAGCGGAATAATAGCGTGGCCGCGTGACAAATCGGTCTGAATTTGCGCGCGAATAGTATATACACACTTTAACATACGCGACGCACAATCGTTCAGATGATAGTCGCCCTTAAATAAACCTTTCCATTTATGCTCTCTCAAGCGCGCCAGAGAAATCTTAACTCCGACGCTTTTATTACTTTCCTGCCTCATCGCGGATATTTTGTCTCCGGGGGTTGTGCCAAATCGAGTTGCCTAAATCATCTGACAATTTATCATCCTCTTTCTTTTTCTCTTCATCTGCTCTTCGCTCCCTTTCACATCCTCTTACGCTACCACTTACTCGTTTTTTTTTTTCACCATGAATCATATTATCATTAAAGATATTCAAATATTATGCATAAAAAACAAAAACATAAAATGAAATATAATAAAAAGCAATTAAAGACGAACTGTAAAGTCGACATTTATTGCGCAATATTATTTTCCCCGTATCGTAAATACAATATTACGCAATAAATTAATACAATTTGATTGCGGAGTAGTAATATGAAAAAGCGCGAAACCGATTAAAAGGCACATCACGAATCTCCTGTGCAAAATATAACATAAATTAAACGATGCACGATCGAATAAGCGTGTTTCATATAATCATAATTAACCTGACAACGTGTACAATACCGCACAATGAATTTATGCGCCGCGCTATTTACGTGCACGCATTGTTATATTTCTCCACTTTTTTTTTCTATCTCTCTTTTTCACATTCAATTTATTTTATTTTTATTTACTTATTATATTCGTTTCATTTTTATACCTCTTTTTGTCGCCAATTGTCCCAACGTTCCACCATCCAACCGCCACAGATGCACTTTAATTATCCACAATTATGAATATTTATAATGCACCCGATAAAATTACGCTGCGTATATATAAACAATACATAAACATAATCACCGCTTTCTCCAACGCTTCATCGAGTTAATTATTTCTATCATTTATATTTTAATCATTGGATTATCCAATAAGTATAATTCAATTATCAATAAATTCCATTTATTTAAATAAAAAAACATAACTAAAAAAAATATAGTCCAATGGTATCCACAGTAAACTATAAAACAGAAGAAATAAAAGAAAAAAAAAAAGGAAATACGTATGCAACCATATTTATTTATACATATAGTATTTGCTTTCAAGAGCAAACATTTATTGAAGGAGGAAAATTTGTCGAGCGTAGCGCACATGCATATCGCTATCTTGAACCCACGATCAAAGGCAAGTGATATCGCTCGAGGACCCCATAGTATATCCATGTCGTCGTTCAATGGACGAGCATACAAGTTTGGGTGATGTAGACAAGCGTTATCCATGTCAGAGCTAATATCCATTCGAGTGGCGACGAAACCATTACACGTTTACGTCGAGTTTCCTGGATAACCACTTTCACACACGACTCTCGGGTCACATTAATGGTGAAATGGGAGTTAAAATGTGGCGGATCATTGTCGAGGTGTAGCCAACATATCTGTACATAACATTACTATATCCACCTTTAAATCTATCACAGAGTTAGAACGAAAAAGAAAAGACGGAAATGAATGGTGATGAAGAAGAAGAAAAAAAAACGAAGAATTGAAATATATTTTTATTGACGTTGCCGGAAACATTGGAGGGTTATTGCTTGCTATTAAATAGATGCTTCATGTTGTCATCATACGCAGAGATATGTGTTTGTGTGTTCATGTGTATTCTGTATGCTTGCAAGTTTGAATTACTCGAGTCTTTGTAAAGGGACGCTCTGTGTGTGTTTCCCTCTTTTTGCTCATCCTGTAGGTTCATCGTTTCATCCCCCTTCAACATTCTCCCTTATCCATATCTTCGCCCCATTGTGTCTTGCTATCGCGCACGAGCGTCATTGGGACGATGCTATTGTGTGCGCGAAACCTCATACCAACATCGCTTTCCAGGAAATCCTCAACTGCGTGTCGATGCTTGTGCTTCTCTGTACACTAACTTCGTGTGTTTGTATGAGAGGATTATATAGCTGCATTAACAACAACGCAACTAGAAAAATATAGCTGGATATAATAAACAATGGTTCACTTAGTTATTGCTGGGTTTTATGACGTTCAAAATATCTAAGACAGTTCTATCACGCACATAGCAAAATTTCGTGTTGTATTTAATTTCTCGTGTAATTACATGGATATCTGTAGTTATTTATTTACTTTATGACGAATATACAGTTTATGAACGAATTGTAGGAGCTTTTTTTCACTGCAGTGCTCTCATCCAACAGATGTTCACATTGAAGAATAAAAGTATCCTTCCACTTCAATATTATTCCAGTACTTGATACACGAATTAAATTTATCTGGAATTCACATTTAAATTGAGAATTCGTTTAGGTATTTGAAATTAGTTCAAAGCAATTTGGAGTTTATAAAATATCTAATGGAGCTCTTATTTTTTTATTAACAATCCTAACGGAATTTCCATGATAAAAAAGGTGAAGTGAAAATTGATAATATCATATGGCGCATGAACAGTATGAACGTTTTTGCTTCGTTTTGAAACCAATTTATTTTCCACTTCGAAATAAACATTTTCATTCTTAATTGAAAAATCAGATATTCAATAATCGATGCTAACGTTCTTCTATTATTCAATATTAAATTTCCAATTGTCCTTGCGTAAATATTCGATAACCTACTTCCATATTTCATCTAAAAAAAAAAAAAAAATCATATATATTCGTTTTCCGAGAAGATTATATCAAAAAATGAAATCCATTTCCAATTTCTCGTCTGATATGATAGAACAATACGATAAAAGCACTTTCATAGCGACATAAAAAACAATTGTTGATATTCCTTTATTTTTTTCACAATTGAAAATTGTGTAGATAAAATTGGAAAATAAAAAAAAAAGAAAACATGTAATTCTATCGGTGCTTTCCCGAACAATCGGAAGTATTTTCCGAGGATGCGCGAAGTATATAAGCCGCTTAACTGACGTGCCGATTCACCGTGAAGTTGCTTGTTCGTGTATTCAAGTGTTCCACGCGATTTTCTTTCAAATCCCCGTTCATATGTCCACACATATATACAAAAATACATTTATGTACCATACTGTCATACATTTATGTATGTACATAGATAAATACATACTTTGTCAAGCAGCGAATCGAGTGGTAAAAGTCAATTGTTTTTTTTTCCCCCTTCTTTTTATCCGACTCCCTTTTTCTTATACCCTGTACAAAAACGTTGACAATTTTTCACTTCATAACACATTTTTATTATTGATATAAACCCTACGAAAAAATAGATAAAACGACAAAGAATGAGACAATTGGGAAAGCAAGAGAGCGAATAACGAAAAGGAATCAACAATAAATATATATATATAGCATACATTGAATTATTGAGTGTAGCTGGATGTAGTTGGGTGTAGATACATCTGCACACATGTATATGTAATGGTGCAATGTCGACCAGGTACATAGTACTAGACCAGTGGGAAAACTACCTGATCTAGGTCGACCATCGTGTGGCTTTAATGGTATTGCATCGCCAGCTCTGGACTGTGCATGCATTTTATGCGCTCAGTAAAATCAAATGAATCTTTTGTGGATATTTTTCTCACCAGAATCATTCCACGTTTGCCTTGCACTCACCTGTATATACTGACATATTTCATTCTCGTTATATTCGTCCTCATCACTATCATCACGCACATCAAACAGATGTCGGTGTGCTTTTGACGGTCGGTGACTTTTCTCTCGCTCCATATACTTCGCTCTCACGTCGTGCTTTTAAATGCACTATATCTCTTCTCATTTTCATTTTTAACATACACATGGTGTTTTTTTTTATTCATTGTGATAAAATCCTTGAGCATGGCATCACTAACTCAACATTTTCATACAAGAATTTCTTTTAATTAATTTTCATTTGAATGTTTTGCAAAAATATATCTCTTTTTTTTCATTATATTAATTGGAATGGAATACTTTTCGCACAACAATTAGTAATACTGGAAAATCTCAATGGGAATAAGGGAAATTATCTGTTACTTTCAAGTGTGCGCATGCTACTACTTCAAACGATTAAATAAATCGCAATGTGGAAAGGCAAGTTAAAGGTGGGCGCACGAAATAATAGTAACTATATACAGATGTTATCTGAAGCAATTTAATTAACTGTAAACATACATTTCCATCCGAATTACTTTCTCATGTATATTTACATTTCTATATATATAAACTTGTCTTTGTACAAATAAAATATCACGTACTACAACGATAGAATATGAAAATATACATTTCCACACATTAAACACTGGTACTCTTATTAAACGTATATTTATATACACTCAGAGACAATTGAACGTAGGTTTTAATACGATGAAAAAGAGCCAAAGAGTCCTCGTGCGGTTTAACGAGCGCCATGGGAGAAGTATTAGAAATGGGTGCGGGGCGAGAGTTAAGAAAGAGTTTTTGGTATGGAAATGGTTGGTGAAAGGGCCAAGATGAAGTTGAATAAGAGACGAAGCGAGTTGAATGAAGTATATGTATATGAGCAAGAGAGAAGAGATAGAAAGAGAGAAGAAGAAGAAGAAATCGCATGGATGCCGGGGACGGTTCATCTTGAACCGCTAATGAAATTCCTTCGTTCCTTTCCTCTCTTTGTCTGTTTCTATCAACATCTCATCGTCATCTCTCGCTCACTCCTTCTACGTTTCTCACCCGTTTTCTTGCGTCCTCGAATATACGCTTCAATTTCCCTCTTTTCTTTTCTCCTTCTCATCTCTCTCACGCTCTTTACATACATCGCAGTCTCCACTTGCAATTGGAATTACTCACTTTTGCACGATTTCTCGTACTCATTCACTGCCTTTCCCTGTTTCCCTCTCACCTGTTCACTCTCTGTGTCTATATTATTTTTTTTTCTCATCCTCCACTCTCTCTCTATCCATACTTCCGTCATACCCGATAGTAAACTGGATGATTGCATTTGCACTTGAATCGGTTTGCTCACAAACGAAGTTGCTTGCGAAAATTTGAGCATCAACATTCAACCATATCCTATACGTTGTTGCTCAATTATTTATCATCATCATCATCATCAGCATTATATGTTTATAGCTACGCATACATATAAGTGTGTTAATTGCGCGCAAGAACGATGGGGTTACTCGCTTTGTATTTATTTGCTTTTGTGAATCAATAAACTCTGATATCGTATACCTATATGTATATATATACAGATACATATATATACATATAGATACATAAATTGTGTATACACACAGGAAAATACGCGCCGGCAAATTATACCGTGAACGCGATTATTGCTGCTAAGCCTCAGGCATTTGTATGTGCATTTATATACCACAATGAGTGAGGTCTGGAGATATGTATATGAATACATGTACATATATTCCCATGGGTGTGAGATTTACATTCAACATATGTATGTATATTCTCGAAATATACTGCAGTATCCGCCATTAATGAACATCATTAATAATCTGCACTTCTGACATTTGCAAAGCGCCATCCACCCTTTACTCACTTTGCCTTTCTCCCTCTCTCTCTCGCTCTCTCTCTTTTATGCACTTTGCATACGACTTGGTGTTTGCACTTCACTTTGTGGCCCGTGTTGTTGATAACGATATACTTCAATGCATACAGAGTTGAGTGTTGGCAATTCAGTTAGTTTCTGAGGAAAAAAAGTTTATTATGATATCAAGTATTATCATATTCATTATGTTATTTGAAATAGTGAAGGAAGAGAAGTATTTAGAGTACTGAAATTATTTCTTGTGCTGTGTTGTAGTTGATTTTAATTTATGTTTGTTTAATTATTGTAATTATTTATTTAATTTGAAGATTTTTTGATGGAAATGAATAATTTTCAGTATTAATATTCTAAATAATAATTTTCGAATTGAATTTATGTTTTATCTTAAGAATAATGAAAAACTTTGTGAGGATAATTGTCAATCTTTTTTGAATAAATCCCTTCTTGAATAAAGATTGATAGTTAATAAAAAAAATGGTTTTCATGGAGATATTGGTAAATGCGGATGGTGAAAAAAGCGAATGATGTTATACCGTCTTTAGGCTAAACTCTTTGTTGATATTCCTATGTGATATCTATCTATACTTTGAGTTCGTATTCATGAATACATATAGATATGTGTGATGGCAGCCAGTGAACGGTGAAAAATAACGGATTGATTGATAAACGATGATGAGATGGGGTTGTTGGAGCGTCCTGGGGTTTCATGTCAGCCGTCGGTTGCATTATTGAATTTTTCTATAACAAACGATCGACTTGGTGTGCTTTAAAGTTATATATCTCTTTACCCTCATCTCTGATGTTATGTATATAAGTACGCGCGCGCCCTTCGCAATCGCATACGCTGATGTCCATCCATCCATCCACCCTTCTACGTACATACAAACTCTGTTGACTTCAACTCTTATATCGATACGTACACATACATATTCTCACAACGTCTTTATCTGAGATCCATTTCACATCATCGCGCGACACTTTTTTCAATTGACCATTCTCCCCTTTTGCTCTCTCTATCTCTGTGTCGTTGCGTCATGTTCCAATATTCCGATCACGTACACATCCAACGGCAAATGAAAATTGAGAATACCTTTCGTTCAAATGTTCTCACTCGTTTCGCGTCGTTGTCGCGGTGAAAGTGATGAATATGCTTCACCGTAACGTCGTCACTTCAAGTTTCGACTTACAAAGTCGAAATGGCAGATGAAAAAACTTTTAACCAAAAAATCGAATTACTATTGAGCTGCGAGGGAGTTTTGAATAGATAGGTAGAGCTTTATTTATGTCAACGCTATATTGATAGCGCTTGAAGTATGAAGTGCTTATCAATAAGCTCAGTTGGAAATAAAATCCAGATTCGTTGGTATTCATTTCATGAGATGAAATGGAGTACATGAAATTAGTTATATGTATCAAATTTCGAATGAAAAAAGAAACAGATGTCAAGAATCAAAATCGTGGGGAAAAAAACGTACGAAATTTCTTTAATATCAATTCAACCTTTTTTTACTTGCTTCTACATAATTATTTACAGAGTAGTAAAATTGTATTCACATTAAACACACATAATATAAGAGTTTCCGTAAGAATATATTTACAAATAGTATGAGATATTATTCCATGACAATTGAGATGAAAAAGGTTACATAGAGCATACACACATAAAATGTTTTCGTATTCTCTGCCAGTATTTTACTGAAGACTGATCGATCCTTCACGACAGATAATTTGCACTATTGACAGATAACACGTGTCAGTGACATTATTTTCGTACATCCATCCTCTTAACTCTAGAAAATTGAACAACCAATTATTCTGACATCTTTCATCGTCTAATACTCCAAAGAAATTTACAAATATCCAAACTCCATGATGCAAGCGCTAAAAGCTTTTTCAATTCTATCGCCAAGAGTTCCATACGATAAATAAAAATTGTGAGTTGATCTATATATATACTCAGATACAGGAAAATATGTGGAGCATAACAGAAAAATAGATAAATAAATGTGATAAATAAAATAAAATAGATAGTAATTTTTTTCATTGCTTTCAACGTTGTGCCAATTGGCTCGTTCATGTCACTTCTCGAAAGCGAGGATAAATTCTCCAGCCCTTGTACCACAGCTACACATACAACACATCATTGGCACACTAACACGAGACCAAACGCGCGCGCGTTGGCAAAATATTATTAGGGAGTACGTGCTGTACTCCACAAGTGGTGAGGACTCTTTACGCATCACGTTCTTCTCATTCTCTCGTTTTCCACCTTTTCACATTTACTCCAGTCTCTACATTAGCCTTTCTTTCACTCTTTACTCAGTGACGCTTATTTTCCATATTTTTCCACTGCTACTTTTTTCTTCACCTTCTTCCATTCCTGCCATTTAAACTCCTTATGCTTTCGCACCTTCGTCTGTAAAAAAATATCGAATAAACCTCGTGTTCACTTTGCCCCATCGTCATTTATCCTCATTAGTCAGTTGCTTCACTCGCACTTAGTGAACTCGCGATATAAAATTACTCGTAAATTAAACATAATCAGTTCTACTGAATGGTGAAGAAAAAAAAAGCGCGAGAATTAGCGTGGCAAAATGAGAGTTTTGAGCAATATCTTTACTGCGACTGTACATCATTAAACCCCTTTTGAATGCTTCACTATCTGCACACTTATATCCATATAATCAGTTGACAGAGAAACTTAATTTTTTCTCAGTTTCAAATACTAGCACACCAACGTTAAGTTGATATTTCGTCTCTAGCTACTCCTAAAAGAGACTTTGCAAATGTCACTAAATTATTATTAAACGGAAACTTAGAACGACACTTAATTACTTAACAAGTTGTCGCTGCCTCGAGTGCAGATCCCATGGGATGGTGTCCGGGTGGACGTCGTAACTGCTACGAGACGACGACGAAGTCAACGCAAAAGCAACAGAAGAAGATGAAGAAAAAAAAAACGAGCACGACGCAATATATAGATATAGAGTCTCAGTGATAGCACATCTTACTGCAAATTGTTGGTATGCAACAAGAAAGTGTGCAGGTGATGAGGATTCCTGACAGGAGTGAGCAAGATAATGACAACGTAGAAAGACAAAAAAAAATGAGTTAAAGGTGAGATATATATATATATATATATATATATAAACGTAGGAGGAAAATCATGAGGATGAGTAGAAGAACGAGAGAATGAGGAGAATCGTGAGTCAGGGCTGGGCCCTTGGCAGGCATACGTTTCCCTATCTGCACCATTAAAAGTTAATTGGAGTAGAAGCCCTCTTTGCAATGCCTCTCACCGTCCTTGAATGAGAAAGAGAGATGACGCTAGTGGGCTACATTTATATATACGCACATATATATCCAGAGTTGCGAGCAAGAGCGAGAGATGACTATACGACACCAGGGGAGACACCGGGGATTGTGAGAAAATGAGAATCGGGAATGGTCGCAACAGAGAAAGCACAAAATGAGAGATGTGTATAGAGAATAAGGGAAAGATAAAGAGAGACAAAGAGAGTAAACGTGGTCGAAGAACCAGGCGCGCGCGAAATTTGTGAGGGGAAGGTAAAAGGGAAGGGCGTAAATCAGGAGTTATCACCTCTAGGCCAGGCCCTCTCCACACGACATTTCATGTATACATATATATGTATATATATTCTTTATTTACCCTCGCGTGGTGAAGTTGGTCCATGCTTGTACTCACCTTGCACCATTGCACTGTTTAAGACCAAAAATCTTCATTACCCATTCACTAACAAATGTAAATTGCATCAAAATTCCCTTAGAGAATTATATAGATTTATCTTGATTTATATAAATTGTATGAATGTTTGATATATCTGTAACAAGAATCGTGAGAATTTAATTGGAAATGATGAAGCATGGGAAAAAATATATCGACTATTTGGAGAATATGCAGTAATCGTGTGAAGGCTTCAATCAAATAAAATTATACACTTCATAAAACTAGAAATCGCTGGACTCCATAACGAGACTGTTGTCCATTCTACAGTAGTGTGTATTTCAATTACGTATTGTAATCAAAATGAGTAGGAAATAACCATTGCGAATCCATCAGATAATTTGAATTTAAATATATATATTATTTCAATAAATTAAATGGTGATTGGTTGTATCTGTGAGTGAATGTTTATGTTCATCACAGTATATACAAGATGAATGTACTGATAACAATGAAATTAATGAAATGATATAAAAGAGAATAGGAAAAATAAGAGGTTTATTGTCATTCTTTAATTAAATCACCAATGGGACATTATATTTTTGGTTGTAATCATCAGTCTCATTTCAAGCCAATCTCCAGCATCTGATGAAGATGAAGATGCATCATTAAACTTTGGTAGTGTCATTGTCGTATCGGTACGGAAGAGGAGCGGCCATTCATTTATATGAACTTTTATGCCAACATATATCTGTATGTACCATAGCACATTCGAGTGGAGGAGAAAAGAATGGATAGTGTAAGGAGAACGTTGAGGAAAATGAGAAGTAGGAGCGAAGAAGACAGCTATATGTATATATATCGCTTGAGCTCCACCGTCGTGTACCATCGTAGAGAAAAAAAAAGGAAAAAAAAAGAAGTAGTAGGAGAAAGTAGATAAGAAAAGTTTTGAAAACGTTGCCGCCTTATATAGCTCTCTTTCGCGATGAGGGACCGCGCTGGTAGAAACGTTGGTGGTGGGTCTTGGATGGGTGGGGAATCGATTACGTTTTATCGAAATCGAAGGGACGAGCTAGCGGGGCAATGGAGTTGGTGGTAAAAATAGTAAAAGAAAAAATGAAACAGCATGATGGAGAGTGGGACAAAAAGAGAGAAAGGGAAAAAGAAGTGAAAGATGTAAGGGGGGATTTTTCGGTGGTATATAGTAAAAGAAATAACGACGCTTGCTTACGTCCATCTTAATAAGGCATCGTCAGACACTATAGGCATGTGGCTGACTCATCTTCGTCTAGTCTTCAAGTAGACAAAATGAGAAGAGAAGGAACATCACTGTCAACGACGACAGCGGTATTTTTACTTTCCCAGTCTTGAAGGGTAATTGCTTTCGCGATGCAACCTCACTTTGGTTGTACGAAAATTGCAGTTCGGGCCACTTTTCGATTACCACGACTCTTCTTCATAGTCCTTTTTATCATTATTTTCCTTCTCTTTTCATATCTTTCTATATTTTCTTATATTTTTCTATATTATAGCCTAAGTATACGTATAGCCAACTAGTTACACAGATGTATACTACAATGTAAACATATATATATGTATCCATTTTATAAGAGTCGTTTGGTATATTGAGTTTCTGTATAATTTGATAACGGAGAACGAATGTGCAGAGGAAATGTGTATGTATACATTTGGATCGTGTTTCCGTCTCGTCGGTGGATAGAAGCGAGAGTAGCTTATGGAGATCCAGTTTGTTATGGAGATAGCGAAAGAATGTTCTTTCATATACACAAAACAATGTGAAATATATGTGTGTGCATATACAAAAACGTTTCATACAAAAGAGAACAGTTATTGTTGTTTTGTTGGCAAATGATATTAATTATTTTGTATACGAGTGATGTTTGCACAATTTTTCTTCTTTTATAATGTTGTTATGAGTTTCTCATTTTAATTGAAATTAATTTATTCATTTTAAATACTCATGACAGAAAGGATTTTCATTTAAATAATAATACTAATAATTGGTTAGATAGTATGTACTCAAAGTCGTCACACGTACGAAATGGAATTTAAAACTTTTTTAAATCTTTAAAAATGTAATTTTCATTTGCCCAATGTATTTATCAAAGGATGGTAATGGATGAAAGATTAGATTCATTCTGTTTTGTATTTATTTGATAAAAATATAACCCAAGCGAAATTCTAGAGATGAAATATTATTTGCAGCGATTGTCTTGGCATTTAGATTGTTCCCCACGGCGTTGCTTCGAATACTCACAGATGGCTACATAGGAAATAAATGAGTGTAAAGAATACAGGAAGAGGTTCGTCCCCAAACTCAACTGCATCCCGACCTGAGACATTGGTACAATACAAGAAATAACTGTACAGTGTACTCACACAGCTACAGACAAAAAAGAAAGAGTGGAGAAGTGAAAGAGAAAGAGATAGTTAAATATAAAACGTAAGCGAGAGAGCAACTACGAAGGAAAGAGAGTGAAGACACCGGCTGTAAATCAGGCTAGCAGATCTCAAGCTTCCCAACATTGGAGACTCAATACATATAAAGTCACGACAAGCGAGTTATCTCCAGGCTGATACAAACCGTGTGCGGTGCTGGATTGAATTTTACGCTTCTTCCATCAGTTGACCCTGTCCAACACAGAACGAGAATTGGAGATATAGAGGACGAAAGTGAGAAAGACTGTGGAACAGAAGAACACTGAGACAGAAACATTACTGAGAGAGAAATATAGATTGGGAATCGATGGTGACTTGCAGTTACGTATGGAGATTAAGAATCGCTATAGTGGAATGAAAGAAACGAATTGAAAGAGAGTGAAACTAATGTCTATACGTCGTCTTTTTCCCCATTTCTTTATTCTGTTCTGTTGCTCCAATACCACCACCATCACCTATATCGCTTGTTTCTTCCTCGCTATTTCCTCTTTCCTTCGCGTTTACCCACCGAAGTATTGCAAAGATAGTGTATAGCGCCCGCGAGTAACACGCAAAAGAAGGCTCGCAGGGGGCGGGAATCGATGCTTTTATTTAAATAAGATGGAGCCGTCTGAAAGGGTTCTTAGACTCCCAGACGAACCGATACATTTACGCGTACTTTTTCTCCTACGCCCATCGGACAAAGACGTCTTGATATATCTGTGCATTCATACATAGATATATACATTGAAGTGATGTGTTTTAAATCCTTCGCTCGTGATTGGTAATGTCGAGTGGTTTTCAAGTGATACAGGAAAAAACATGGAATAAAAAACCGAGTTGAATTATAAACTGTATTGTTAAGCATCTGAAAGTGTTTGCGAGCAGAAGTGAAAAGAAAAAAGAAAGGTAATGGAAAAAAATATTTATACATAATGAGTCTGTAAAATATATGAAGCAAAACTTGGGCTATAGGGATATTAAGAGATCTTATTAAAAGATTACATTTGGCATTAGCTCGCGCTAAAATTGTTCAGCTTTATTCTTACTCTCTCACGTATATATTAAACTGTGGAGGAATACAATTGAGAAATTGTCACGGGAGGTAAAATAAAAAAATAGCTTCGAGCATTATATTGAGATCGCAGTGGCAAGCGAATTTCGATGCGTTTGTATATGAAATAAATGCTCACACAAGCAAGAAAATAGTTGCGTCCAGATGTGCAAATGCACGAGATGGGTGAGTGCAAAGGGGAGAAATAGAAGAGAGTGACAATGAATTCAACTGTGAATTCACTCTCAGTAGATGAGAACTTGGATGTCTGCGGGATATATCTTATCATGATGCGACCGCAGTGCCACGTATTTGACGGTGACACAGTTGAAGGAGATCCCTAGAGCACTGAAACGACACTTTCTCATGACGCGATCATGATTTAATTCATGCCTTTGCCTCCAAGGCATAAAATTCTATATATAGATTAAAGCAGCAAGCACATTGCAAATGTCTATTAATGTTTCTCTGATACATCATTTTGTATATCGTCATTATTATCATCAATATACGTTATATAATGAAAAAAGTTTAACTGTTCAGGTATAGAAAAACTTCTAATCAGAAATTTTATGCGAATTATACATGAACGTGTATGTAAATGCAGAAAATTCATGCCAGTTCCATAAAAGTTGCATGAATTTCTGTAGTGTTTGTAGGCAGGCGATTGCACAGCCACGTATATTCGTATAAAAGTTGCAAGCTTGGCATATATAAAAAATAAATGAGCAACATGATGAAAATGCATTTTATAAATATGTTATTCAGTCAATTCTCTTAACATTTATTCGAAATATATCTATCAAAGATTTATTTTTCAAGGATAAATGGATTGCATCAAATGTACATTTATTTTCCAAACACTCACTGTTAATATTCTATATCTTCTGATTGAATGTCAGTCTATTCACTGATTAAAACTTAATGTTCATATTGTTTATTTATTTGGAATACAATTTTATCGTTATTGTTCCATTCATTTCACTGCATTTGGAATATGTGACTTTTTCATGAAGCAAAAAGTTCACGTCCAATGTATCTAGAAGGAAAAACCGTATAAAAGTATGAGGTTAACGTGTAATTTTGTTAGAATGAAATTTTTTCCTAGTTCCATACACTCCAACAAAAATTACGTATAATTTTTTTTCCTCTATTTTTTTTCTCATATCAGTGAACATTCGGTGAGTAGTTTCACAAGTTTTTTCAGTGTATGGCTTTGTACAATCTCGTTTGGCATTAGGTGGAAGGGTATAATGCTGGTTTAGCCTAATTGAGGGTTTGCTGCAACCGAGCCTGGTGCTGGACAGTTTAACAAGACTATTACTGCTTAACGAAGATACCGCCACCTAGATTGCCGCACAATTGCATTACGTCCTTATTGACGTTTTGCTACACAAGCAAATATATTCAAGGACGAAAATCAGATGCATTTTATCTTGACTTTACCAATTCTATTTGGAGTTCTTATCACGATCTTTCGAACTATTTTCTCAAAATGTATAATCCAGTTGCATCGCGTGTACGTTAGGAGATACTGTACCTGCATACATCCATCAAGTACCATATATGTCTCCCAAGAGACGCAGCATTTTATATTCACTTCGGTTTCGACCAAGTACCGATAAAGTCGACAATTTTATACGACCGTCGTTTCCAACGAACGTTTGAGGGACCCTCCTTTTCATTCTTTTTCGCTCTTCTCTCACACCCGTTTACTCTTTCTATGTCTTTATACTTGCTCTTCATTTTTTCCCATCCATTCGTGAAAGCGTTTTGCTCTGTTGGAACGTTACGTGACGGACGTCTTTACCGCGTCTCGGATCACCGTTGTCCATCTTCCACGATCGACTTCTCGTGGCGGAGGATATCGTGCGAGAAATAAACAAAATTGTCTCTTCTCCTATTTTACTCTTTCGCTTTATTTCAAAACGTTTCTTCTATCACTCTTGAAAGGACTCGACAGTGTTATCATTTATATATACCAACCAGAGATCGTAGGTGAGAATGAAGCATTTGGTTGTGATAAAATACTTGCGATATTTTATCAAATAAAAAATATACTATACTCTATTTTTCTTATATTTTTCTTTTCATGCTTCAATTGAGGATGAAATTATCTTTGAAAAAGAAAAGTTATAACTGCTAACACAATGTTTTAAGCAACGAAATAACTCAAACAAGTAGGATTTTATATTTTTTGTACAATAATATAAAGAGGCATACAATTATTTTAGTTATCTCAACAGATTTTCCAGACTGGAAAATTCTTCTAGATTTGCACAGTTCCACTTGAGCTGAAAGCAAACATCTCACACCAATATTCACCATATTTACATTTATATTCTTTCGTGTTACATTGTAAAAACAATTTCAAATACGAATTCGAATGTATATTATAAAGAAACAATGAATTCATTGTGAGGTTAAGATGTATACTAAATATAAATTCTTGACTGCTCGTATTGTCTGGTTGGCGATGCTGCCAAACGCCAGTTTGGGATCGCTTTACATAAATGGCTTTGATGCTGCGTACAGTCTGACATGGTGGGTAATCTTCGGGGTAGTGAACCAAAAACGTATCAGTATACCACCACTATATTACTACGTATACTAATATCTGAGTATTCAGTCCATTGAATGCCGCCGGAAGGGCTGATTGCAAGTAACATGCATAGCAGTCTGCGATATTAATTAAATTGACGCGTCAATCATACCAAAGTTCCAACGTAGGTATATAGAGTTATTGAGTTATCGTTGGTTATGTAATCGAATATGTACTAGTGAGAAGTGAAATCGAGTTGATATAGACCTTCTGAGTATGCTTATTTGTAGGACATATTTTGAAGATAGAGATATGCTCCTAACTAATGAAGAACAATGCGCTTAAAGCAGCGAGCCACTTTCCATTTATTTTCTATTCGTTTTTTTCCAGTCTTCGTTTATTGTCTTTCTTCATATTCTCATCATTCGACGTTTGATGCATTTTTAATTCCATTATTCAGAGAATAGTTCTTGTGTGGTTAACAGAATATGTTCGGGATAATTCATGCAGTTAGATTCGGGTCAAAAAAATATTTGTCTATGATCCTGTGCGCATTTCAACTTTATTATCATGGCAAATAGCCAATGTGTCGTATATTTTATACGGTAATAGTCAACAAATGTGTATTTGCTATGACGTAGACATGAAAATGGTCGGTTATGAAGATCAACTGGATAAAAATCGTTGTTGAATTCATCATTAGAATTATGATGGAAATTAAATGCTCTTAAGCTGTTGCTGAATAATATGACTGATTAAAAAATAAGAAAAATGTTTTAAGACTATGATACAATGAAGTTATTGGTTGAAATATAATATCAATTAGAATATTCATAAAAACAGTTTGGCAAAGATTCAAATCTAAACTTCAAAAAAGACTTGGCCTGAATATTTCAAGCATCGAGATTTATATTGTTGTCGCTTTTCCAAGACTTTGATTGTCAATATTGTCGGTTTATTTCATTTTGATATGTACTTGCTATTCTCAATTTAATTTATAACTTTGTGGTTAACATAAATATGACGTTTACGTCAAGACTGGTGCTCGTGTCCCGATGTATTTTCAATAAAGAATGAAGCTCTACACAAAATAATTTGCATGAAGAACAGAATAAGCCTCATATGGGTCACAAATAGAATTTTCAATTGCGATAAAGGTAAATATCTTTGTGTGTATCCCCACTCGAATAATTAACCTCATATACATTGTAACACATATAAACGAGATAGTAATTTAAGAATTAAGTTTCAATTAGTCACGAATATATTCATTGAAAATTCGCAAATCAAGTTTAATCACATTTTAATAATTTACGTCCAATGGATTTTCATTGAAATTATTCAGACATGCAAATTCGTAACTCTGTGCCAAGATTTTATAACCTCCATCTCAATTCTAGTATATTAATGATTAATTTAAAAATACGATAACTTCAACAGCTACATGTTAAGCGTAGTAGAATAACGTTTGTGACAATTGAATTATTACTCAACGTCAATTCCATTCTGTATTTTTCATTTTATTTTGCCCATTCGATGAAAACCCAGTTTTCTTTTCATCAAACAGCCAATTCCCTGTCAATTCACATTTTCCAAAAATAACCAAACAGATAAATTAATTCCATCCCAATAAATTCTCGTCCCAATACCAATGATTTTCAACCGTGACTGCAACCATCAAAAATTAAACTCCACTGTTATATCAATTGGTTCATATCTTTTTATTTCATGTCCTGCATTTCAACAGATATTTAAACGTACCAGAAGTTCATAAGATTTTCCCTTGTGCGTTTGAGCAGCAAAACGTAGCGTATACGAGAAATAGTGTCATGTCTGAAAATAAGTGATATGTGTGTGTGTGTGTGTCCATAGTTGGGTGAGTTTGATGTGGAAAGGACCTAAACGGTGCAGGAGGTCCGCAAGAATTTAGTTAGGGGATGTGACACGTGAAAATAAAAAAGGATAGCAATACTCAATGTCCTACAAGGACGCGCTTTACGAATATACACGAGAAAAATTTTATATATATATATATATACAGCCCCCTATTGGTGTATTCGTGTATGTACAGCGTACTCTTTTAGCTCAGGCCGCACGTACTCTGTATAAGGGGTGACACGCGCGCGCCAGAAGAAGATATAAACCAGAAAGTGTATGTGTGTGTATTTGTGCGACAGTAAGAACGAAGGGAAAGGAGAAAACGCAAAAGGAAGAGCGCGCTGAGTCGCATCAGTGAAGGCAGGCGAAGAAGCAGAAAGACGAAAAGCGGGACGAGAAGAGTTCGTAGCGACGCAAACATATAGCGATACCGTCGTACGTGTTCTGACTTCGAGAGTCAAAACGTTATTCGGCTTCCAATGTGAGCGAGGTGGCCAAGGGGGGTAGAGCAAAGGAATGAGGATGCGAAGGAGAGGAATAGGGTCCAGGGGTGGATCCACACACGCCCACCACCCGCAAAAGCAGCAGCAACATCAGCTTCAAGAAACATTCGCCCCAATGTCGCCTCGCATCCGTATTTCGCTTTATATTTTCCTCTCCCTGTTTCACCGTCTCGTTCAAATGTCCTTGTAAGCATATCTCGATGTCTTCTGTGTACTCGATTGCGAGTTTGTTCGTGTGTGTGGTTGTAAGTGGGACGCGATATATAACATTGTAGTAGATCGAGTGGGAGGGAAATAAAGGGGGTCGAAGCGCATGAAATAGGTGGATGGCAGTGAAGAAGTGCAGGGTGAGCAGGTGCGTCACTTATTTCGCAATCACAGTTGCGACTTGAGAACAAAGATGCGCGTCTTGAAGTTTTTGAGGTCGATAAGGAGAAAGAACAGTATTGGAAGGGTATGGGGGAAGAAGAGAGATAGGTGGGATGTAGTTGAGTGAGCGAGAGGATATTCTGCTGTGGATTATCTTGGGGTTGTTTAACACGGTGGATGCTTGGTATAGAGTCGCGCCCATATACTCATGCGTGTGTACATATGTTTATTCAGTCCTGATGTTCGCGTATTTTCTCTTTTTTTTTTTCTAAGTGAATTATGGGGAAGGTTATATTGATTGAAATAGATATTGACTGTGTATCAGGACAGAGATAGGAATAAGGGCATGGAAGGATCGCAATGGAAATATGGGTGGGACAAAATTAATGTATCTATTTTATATTACGTAGGAAGAAAAATCGTTTTCAATATAGAGATTAATTTGTCGTTTGATATTGTATTAGTTTGGTCACGCATGATCATGTGTTGAACGATATCGTTTAATTTGTACGTTGGAAATACAATGGTTTCTCGTAGCTCCCATTTCATTTAACGGTGATGGTAGTTTGTGATCCCGATGATTATACTAAGTATGTTGACTATGTGCTGTGGGTCTTGGAATAGAGTAAAGAGGAAAAAGGGTGTTGGTTCATGTTGTGTATAATGAATACAGAATGAACCCACAGACCAGAGATATAACTTGGGGTTTTTTCCTCATGTTGAAATGATGCTTGAGATATTTGAAAACGTTAGAGATGGAATTAATCTCATGAATAGTATACGTGACTGAAAATATCGAATTAGAACGTATTAATTCTTGAATATTACAATGAGGCAGTGGTTTACTCATTATACAGCAGATTGTTCTATTTTTTTTTAATTGCAAATAATTTTCCCAAAATAATTTCCTCGAGTGTTGATCTGAAAAATATTTATATAAAATTTCCAGAAGTAATATTTGCACTGCTTCTTTTCTTTTAATTGCATCGTCGATAGTTTTTATGAAGTTGAAAATATCCATGGATATTTTCTATTTATGTACACTGACAATATTTCTGGAAAACAAGACGAAGAAACAGAAATATCCAGCTACAAAATGTAATGCCACAGAAGTTTACAGAAATTTATTACAAATTCCACAATTCAAATGTATTTCAAAGAGCACATAAATGACGTGATGATAATAAACTCAGTTCTTTCGCTGTTCACTGTAATGCATATACTATTTAGCTCACTTCGCTGTCGACTGTACGAAGATTTAAGATTTGAATAAAAAAGTTCTTGACACATTTCCAATTGTTTGGTTTTGCAGTGTGGCTGGTAATGAAAAAGAAAAAAACGAAATAACTTAATTAGATTCGTAAATTCTTCTGCCGTCGCTTCCACCTCTTCATACTCATTCTCATCCCTCGATTCAAACTCTCGGCGTGGTGTGCGGGTACAGTTTATTCTTTTATTTTCAGTTCTCTCTATATGTATATATATATATTATTCCAATACAGTTATGCACCATAAATATATATATATATATTCGTTGAAAAGTTTTCTACGGCTTTTCCATTTCCAACCAAATGTTCATGTAACCGTTCATTCATCCGTTCACTAGATACTTCATTTTCTCTGAATATTTCTCTGTCACTCTGATCTTATATATCAACCATCATCCAAGTTGACTAAACGTTAGACTCGCCAACGAGTTTCTTATTTATAAAATCCGTTCGGTATCCACTGCAAGGCTAGTTCGTTAAGAAAGAATAATATTTGGTTGAGACTGAAGCATTTGGAGAGCCTTTCTCTTCCCCTTTTGCTCATTCACCCTTATATACAAGTACACCACTACACACCACTTGGCATCGTGTTGGAAGCATCGCAATGTTTTCCATCCCTCCCTTGCTATCCAACTTTTCGGGGCCAAACTTAGTTTCCAGCAATTTGCAAAGTCTCGTAATGCCATTGAGAGAGAAATTTTGCTATGGCGTATAACGCAACTGGGAAAACGAGAGAGGTAAAATGACAGCGAGATAGTGCAAATGGAGATACCAATAGACACGTCGATTCACCTGCGTGTAGGTCTGTTGTGAGATTCTCATCTCCAATTTGGATGAATGCATTAGCTGAGTTTTTTTTTATTGATTGAATTTTTTTCGTCTATTTGTTTTATCAGACTTTTCTGTATGTTTTATCTTTTTTCCTTTGGGAGTTTGACGGGCTGTATGTGTGTATAAGTAACGGGTTATACATGACCACCATATAATATCAGATATTTTTTTTTCCTTTTTAATATAAATACAACAGTGCCTACACTCTGGTGTGTATTGGCTCTATTCCTGGCTTTTACCAAATGGAATCCCATGTGGGTCGCGCTCTGGCGTTTTGCTATACACGTTGCGTTCCGCATCGCACTTTCGCGCCAATCGCCGTATTTCCCTGTATGTCTATATAGGTAAAAGTACACTGTATATAATCATACGCATATACAACTGAAGACAATATGTTTGGATTACATTGGTGGGTGTTCGCGAGCCAGTATATATAGGCAGCAGTCCTTCCGTTACACATCGGCTAGACGCATATTTCTCACTTAGGAATTCACACGTTTGTGCAATACCGATATCGCTTTTAGTATATACACGTGTGGGTATTTCAGTGTCAATGCATAAAGGTATTTCTACCTTATACACACACGTTGTCTGGGGATATAAAAAAATATACACATTGGTATGATCAAGTGAAATTACGACGGTCTGATATGGAAAAAGGTTCAATTATTGTCTATAGACAATTACTTTTCATTTATAAAATTTAATATTCTTATTTGTCGTATGGAAAAGAGGATGATACTCAATAAATTTTTATTTCTATTGAAATTTATTTGCGGTTGTAGCATTTTCCTGACTAGAAATAAAGTCATTTTGAGTATTGACCTTTTTTAGATCATGTTTGACTGTCGATCACACTAGTCGAATTCCAGAAACTATTTCCTCTTCACATAACACATGCACCAGTTCAGATATATTTGTAATCGATGTGTAACTGGAAAACTGAAATTGAAATATTTCGTAACAAAATTCTGTACTGAATATTATTCGATACATAGAAAATTGTTATAAATCGATTTGGTTATTTTTTATATTGACATCGTGGAAAATAAATTGTAAAATCGAGTCAACTGGACAACAATGTGGTCACTATAAGAAAAAAAAAAGCTAGACATAAATAAAAATAAGCACCAAAATATTATTTGACATTGTACAATGGCAGAATTTCAAGAAAAGTGTTTTTGTGTATTTCAATGTTTTGTTACTGCAATTTTTCTTTCATTCTTTCCTATAAATACATATACATATATATATGTATATATATTCACGTGTATATACACACACATATATTCGTATGAAAATCCACCTTCTATTCTCCATCTTTGCTTGGTGACTTCGAAATGTCTCTCCAACTGTGTCCACGCGAGCTTGTTTCCTCCGGTTTTCGTATACATGCATCGGGGTTAAATTTATTGACTCCGAGTGGAGCCAAGTGGTGCACGCTCGGACAACCGAGTAACGTAGAGGCATATAAAATAAATAAACATATATGCACCGATGTACCTATGGGCACATGAATATATACACAAACATATATATCGTGAGGAAGCTCGTGGCTACTATATAACATATCACATATCGGTATTAGATTATGGTGAATTTAGCAAATGATGTTTGCTGTGTGAGTAAAAAAAAATTGATGCTGCAGCAGGATATAAAAAACTTCGGCAAATCGAATTCGAATTAATCCAAGTGAATGATTTCTCAAATGCAACGAACCATTCGACTGCAGAAAAATATTATTCCATAAATTTTCTTCATAACTTTTTCAAAGTTTAAATCTCCAGAAAATATTGCTGAATTTGCGAAAAAAATATCGCCAAAAATTCGTCGTCCAATTCTATGTAGAATCTAAACTTGCTAATGGGGATTAATTCTGTTTCGCCACTGTAAAAGCAAACGAATGACCTTTACAACATACAAACACATTCACCTGTAGGTTTTCAAATTGTGTGGCGGTGGTCATGGAATGAATAAACTTCATTCCTGAATATATACACTATGGTTAGTGGCTGGATCCAGCAAAATGTTGTCTATATACAAGTGAAAACACACACATGAACGTGTGGTTTATATCAGCGATTTCCAGATAATTTCAGGCACCATGTGGACGTGTAAATACATGTGAATGCAATAATGTCAATGTTCGCATTTACGCACTCGCACCTCTTGTCGGCGCGTCAACCTTACCGGTTATTAACCGGATGTATATGTACACCCCGTAACGCCCCATCTTTGAATATGTAGCAGCAACGCCCGACGCGAGAGTGTATATAATATACTCTCGTTACAACAAGCGAGCAAATAGTTGGGCGCGGGCAACAAGCATCCTCTCACTGTTATTTGTTTTTCTCTCTTCCGTTTAGTCTTTACTTTCCTTTCGCTCTTTCACTCGCTCCTGTATCACCATTTGCTATATAACATTTGAATGTTTGTAGCCACACAACTGTGGTGGTCCAGAGGGCAACGTTGGTGCGTTAACCGCGGCTACAATCCACCCAGCAGTTATATAACGTCCCGAATACGGCGCTAATTCTTTGGGTATAAAGCACCAAGATTAAAATCATTTGTTTGCATTTTTATGAGACTCCACGAAAATGTATAAAGCTCACTCGCCTTTTTAACGCTCCGTTGCAACTTTTTTCTTTCTCTCTACCAAAAATATTTGTTTGTATAAATGTACAATGTCTATATATATATATTGGTATTTATATGAGTTAGGATATAGACTCTTTTTTTTGGTTTATTCTGGTTTCATTTATTTCGTTTCTCGTTTCTGTTTGCACCATCTCTCTATACAACTATGGCACACATCTAAATGCCTTTGTTGTGCCTCAACGATCGAGCCATCAGGCGCTTTTTATTTACGATCCAGTGGCAGTTTTCTACTGTTATTTTGTTTTTTTTTATTTTTGTTATGCCCTTTTTTTTATTAAACGTTTTGTATTTTTAATATTTTTTTTTTCTAGTTCCATTCTTTTTTTTATGCGTTCTCCATTTTAGAGAGGGGGGGTATCTTTTTATTTCTTCCGTTTCACTCTTCTCCTCTTTTGTTAAATTTTTATTTTCATCAAACAGAAACAAACGCTTCGATTTCCGATAAAGGGTAACCGATATTGGGTTGAGGTAATTTTTCCGGTGACCGAACGGTGAAAAAGAAGCAAAGGACGCACAGAGTATAGCAGTTAAATGGACTCAATGCTACAGAGTGCTTTTTCTGTTATTATATATAGAAACACATCCACAGATGCATATATATATATATGACTACGTAAAGTATGGATATATATCTATATACATTCGAGACATCGAATCCTGTGGGACGCGGTGATTTTCGCTGCAGTATAATACGTTATCCTTCTGTCTTTGTCTCAATTCGTGAACTTCCGGGTGGATTACGAAGTTGGAGATTTTCCCTCGGGAATGGTGTTCGGTCTCATGCCTGCAACGTGGAATAAAAGTCGTAATGATCGCATAAAAAATTAATTCATCTTCGCCATTCTCTGCGATTTTCTTCCTTTTTCCCTTCCATTTTATTTCGCTTTTCTATCTTTTATTTTTTTTTCGCCATTCACTTTACTCTCGCATTCTTCTTCTGATTTTTTTATTAGCGCTTATTTAGGGTCAAGTGTATATGTACGTGAGATAGAGCATGTTTCTGGCGCGGATATTGCACAACAAAGTCAGATTTGTGGCATAAAAGGCCAAAACACATTACTCGTAATTTCACGATTGCCAGCAAACACATCCCAGTCACGTTTTTTTTTCCCCAACCCAATTCAACTTTTGTGTATGGACGACGTAAGTGTCATTACACGAAACCGATATGAAAGCTCAGTGTAGTTCATGTGTGAAAAGCAGGAAAAAAACACCACTTTATTCAGGGTTCGTAGATAATTGATCGTAAATTCGTTGTGTATGTAATCAGTCATAAAAACAATTGGATGACATATCGTAAAAATAGTACAATGTGAATTTTTGTTTACACAACCAATTTTGGTAATTGCAATGACGCCGTCGAGTGTATAGTATAGGTACACCAAACTTTGTCACGAGAAATGGCTCATTGAATAACAGAGACTGCTGCTGTTGCACAAATGAGACACTTTGTCTCTGCGCGTTGTCAACTAATGGATTTAATTAATCACAATAGTGCAAATAGGGGTAAGGAATTAGGAACAAATACACAGATACATATATGTATATACATATATGAGGTAGTGGCGGCTAAACAAGTTGCAAGATTGTAGTTATTTACTCGTTATTTCTCAATTACTCTCTGACTTTTTCAGTTTTTTCTTTCTATAGAAATCTTGACGACTGTCGAGAATTGAAATGATCTCAACGAGAAGGAAAGTAAAAGAAAAAATATGGAAATTAGAGCAGGAAAATTCTTGTTAAGATTTTATGCGCATCGTGAAAACATTGATGGGAAAAAATTTATACTCCAATTGATTGGATTCGAACGGATTTAAACAAAAATAAAATGCAAATTATAATAAAATATAAATTGACAATTTCTCTCTTGACTTTTTTTTTTATTATCCCTCTTTCTCTCATTATTTCGACATCTCTCATTCCAAATATTTGTGGATTAATATTTAAAACTCAACTAAGCAAATTTACTCTGTCCATTAGTGCATTCATAATAAGAGAAGAGAAAGAGCTGTTGAAAAATGCGTGAAACAAATGAATGAACGCTGACACATGAAAAATGAGAAAGAAAATGGAAATGAACGAATGTGAATAGAAGAAAGAAGATATACTGCATATAAACATATACATAGAGGCATTATATAGTATTCAACGCGGTTATGTTTCACGAGTTACAACACGTCGACGAGAGGCCCTTTTTATTCATACCAACGAATGACGTACGAGAGAATGCTGCATAAAATATTCAGTGCACTCTCTCGCCACTCGATTCCATGCGTCAGGTCTTATCTATCTACTTTCTCTAACCCCTCACACTCCCCCTCGTTTCCATTCTCTTGTCGAACCATATATACATACAGGACTTGAGCTATATCTTCATATATATATTTTCCATTTATTTCCATTTGATGGTTGAACGACATTGTGAGTAAATAAATAAGTGGAAAAGTAATAGATGAATAAAATGAGAAAATATATTTAACGTCAAGAACGTGCGGTAAATGAATAAATTGAATCATGTGCACCGCCAGGTATTACACATCTGATCGATCACATGTGTGTCATTGTCAATATAAAATGTCTCGGTTGACAGTGGGTAAAAAAATTTTGAGTGGTTATTTTATTTCATTTCTTTTTTGTTTCTCGATAATTGATGTCTTTCTGAATTTTGTTATATCAACGAGGGGTAAACTTTCGTATGCGGTTACATCTCGAATATTTATTCATTGAAAAATGTTCATGTATACATATGTATCCTAGGCACAATATAAAGGGTGGAGGCAAACATGCTTGTGACAAGCGTCGAAGTCGCTTGGGTATCTCGTACATCAGTGTAAATACACGGGTCCATACGTTGCTGTAAAACGTTCGCGTTATATGTGGATGTATATATGCATGTAGCAACGATTTATAGCTGGCGCCAGGTGAATTATTGGTGACAGTAATGAGTCAACCCCTGACGGTAATTCGAGGCACATAATATTTACCGCGCGACCATGAACATAGTCGTAGATATTTTATGCGTCCAATCAACTGTTCAATCTTCCTCTCATTCACAATTTCCCCCTTTTTTCACTCCATTCATCCTCGCAGCTTTATCAATTCATTTCAACGCCACTCACTGCGGTATTGAATTTATAAAAATTTACACTCAACATCTCTATTAACGCAAAATACTGTGGGATGCATTTAGAAAAAAAAAGACAATTATTCTATTCAAAGTTCGAGGTAAAATAACTGGTTGGGGAAATATTTTTACATTATATTTATGGCTACTCTCAACAAACGAATTTGGTAAAATTTGGGATATTAACACAGCCGTGGGTATTATATAGAAAATATTATGAAAACATCATACTAAAAGTAAGTACATCCCATGTAATTTCGTCCTCGTGATGAATATAAATATGGAGTCCCTTTCAAAATATCCTCATTATTTTTTCTGACATATTATAATTGAAATTCGTGTTGTTAAAAAATTAATATTCCGGTTGTAACAGCATCCGGCTTCTAGTTGAAATATTTCAGGCGTGATAGTTTACATGATTACAGAACGCCCTTTGTGACCATTTTCGGAGTAAAAAAAAATTTAATGAACATGCCGCAAGTGATTGTCGTCACATCCGAGAGTTGGACCGTTGCAGAAAACAAAAAAAAATATGCATATAAAATTGGCAAGAGAACAAAAAAAAGCTCTGTTTGTCTTTGACAAATATCTCAATTGAAACGCACTACGATAAAAATGCCAGTTTCCAATGGACCATTTCAATTCTAATAGAGTTGGGAAAAATTCATTCACAATTCAAATACAAAAATACGATCTCAATCGTCTCGTCTGTTTGCAAAATATTGCATAAGCCAGACAGGAAAAAAAGTGACTGTAAAAATTAGTGAATCCTCGTCATTTCATTCACAAACTTTCATTTGTTCTATTCTTTTCCATTTTTCATACCTATACATTCTGGTATCTGTATAAATATTACAGTGTAATGAAAAAGGTGAAAAAAATCGATTCCCCTTTGACACGAAAATTGAGAACAATCCTATAATATTCCAATTGTAATCACAAATGAATCCATTATCAAATTCTATCATTGATTCAATTGTGTAATTTATATATATTCAATTCACTTTCTCCTCTTGCGACAGCGATGTTACACTCAACATAAAGTACACATACACACAGAAAACAAAC
Organism: Meteorus cinctellus; assembly: GCA_030523045.1. Classification (NCBI taxonomy): domain Eukaryota; kingdom Metazoa; phylum Arthropoda; class Insecta; order Hymenoptera; family Braconidae; genus Meteorus; species Meteorus cinctellus. Next base: position 129,120 of record JAPYZF010000016.1, on the reverse strand, counting down.
GAGCAAGTCGTTAACACAGTTGTGAAATATTAATACATACACCATCACGCTCTTATCCTCTCTGTCCTTATCTGTATTTATATCTGATGAATGTACCTCACTAATTCCCTTAATAATTTAGTGCATATCGTATAGCATTAAGGTTTGTGATACTCCGAATGTCGGAGGTTCAAGGAATTTACCCGCAGTGCATCAAGGTGAGAGTGACAGGGAGAAACGATGTTGAGCAGGATGTAGTTGCACAGTGACTATGTAAATTTTCGCGTTCTCTATACGTTAACATATTTGCCATAGTGCTTGATGAACTTCCCTCACTATTCATCTAATAATAATCATTGAGTATCGGTATGTGCAAACAGGATTAATTGAGTTACATGTTATTTCAAGCGTCCAAATTGAGGATGATGAGCTTATAAATTAATATGATTGATCGATGGATAGTTTGAAAATGAATTATCGGATAAAATCGTTATCGTTGAGAGTTTGTTTGGAAGATTTCATAATTGACCATGAAAAAATAATGCACTCTCTGATCGTAAAAAAATACTAAAGGGATTATAATTCACTGGAAATTATTTAAAAGCACAGATGCAAATGTAGAAATACATCTCGGATGTCTGGGAAAACGTTGCCATATCTTCACTCTCATTTACTCTATGATGTTTCGTCTATATAATAAAGACCACAAAAAAAAAAGTAGCTCAAAAAATAAAAAGGTACTCTTGACGAATTCACGTAGTTCTTTTTATCCACATTTAAAACACCACAAATTCACCCATCTCTTCTCTTCACTTACACTTATTCCACTCTTATTACTATCCTCATTTTATTCTTTTTTTTCTGCTCATTCTTTCTCAAAATTCCTACCACGTGTCTTTATTTTATTTTATATTTTTCTTTTTTATTTCTTCTTTTTCTTTTCCCTACCGAGGATATGAAATACATGAGTAGGGCGTATTGGAATTTATTCCCGTCGCGTCGTATAAACGACATATTGTATAAGAGAAGAGAAGGGGAAAGAAGCCGGATTGAAGTAAAAAAGTTGGCCAATGATGGTTGAAGATAAATGACTCGTGATGAAAAAGACGCGTATTTAGGGCGGTGAAAAAAAAGAAAAGGAATAAAAAGAAAAGTTGTTCATATATATGTGTATATATGTTCACGTTCATACATACAAATATACGTTGATGATGTAAATCTGTATAAGGTTATGTTATGTATGCAACTTTGTTGCGAGTTATAAGTTGCAATATGACTATAGAAATGTCTATGCGATTAGACCGAAATATCAGAATCCCGGAAATCGGACGACTGCGGCTCGACGGACTGTACATGCGAGACAAACTGACTGAGTTATCGCCCGCGGGCTGCTCTTTGGGATGCCGCAAATAAACCTTGTGCAGCTCACTGGTATATATTCTGCCGTAGCATCTAAAACGAATGAGGAGTTGCATGGGCGCATAAATTTCTCGATGCTGATGTGGTTATATAAAAGTAATAATACAAATATGCATATTTTGTACTCAATAATAAATAATCTCTATCAAATTGTGATATTCATATTTAATATAGAAATTGAACACTGACTGAATTTTATCAGTAGATAGAATTTGATTGAACAGGCGTCGTTGTTGGTCATACAATTCCAATACAGTGTGGAGCGTTAAATTGAAGATACTATTCACATTATTGGATAATGTCACTTGAAATATGTAACTGAACGTTTGTATTTGACCATTTATATTTATATAAACGTATATGTATGCGTGTGAATATTGGAAGTGATGAGAATACGAATTACTCAATTTACATTGTGCCATCATGCCTGTGTCAATGGTCAAAGTTTGAAATTAAACATTTATATTTGTGCTATGCAGTCGCAAATGTGGTTAATTGACCGTACAATGGGGATTGCATATAGGTGAACCCCATAGCCAATTAACACATGAAGGCATTTGCATGGTGTGGTTACGAGGTTATCTTTGACATTGCATCTAATCACCGCGCGTTAATGTCCGTATGCCCCTCGGCGAGGATTATCCAATAGATTATTGGTACTTCGCGGTTGCTCCATTCACGATATGTATGCGTACACGATATATTATATATTTGCATACATATAGACACATATGTATTCATTGTTGAAGGTATCACACGGAAATACAGTATCTCGTGTCATCCAGTTGAAGCAAAAAAAAAATTGTGGCTATCCAATTTCATTTCATTCAAACTCAACCAAAACCAGAAAAAAATCTGACATTTTTTGTAATGAGCAAAATTAAGATCAATATTGATAGTTCATTTCATTTCTGATTTTGATAAACAAGTATCAATAACAATTATCATTTAATCAACACTTAAGCATTAGTAAAAAGAAAGAAATCCAATTTTCTAATATCAATCCTCGAATTATTATAATTCATACGCCGCAAATATTTGTTCTAAATTGGGAATCAAGACCTTCAAACTGGTGATCATATTCCCTAATTTAATCTCTTTCTTCTCAACATTCTGATAAAAAAAAAAGAATATATTCTCCAAGCAAATATATATACTTACACACGTATACATATAAATGTTTGTTTTGAAACTTTTGGCATTTTGATGCTTAACGGGTGAAAGTTTTCGCGCGGAAGTTGAGGATGCGTTGAGGATATGGTTGTAACGTGGCGGATACGGGTGTAAAGTCAAGAGATAAGGAGTGAGCAGGAGAAATGCGACGGATGAGAAAACGAGGGCGGGAGAGAGAAAGATAGATGGGAAAAAGAGAGAGAGGTAGATAAAGGAATAGTGAGATCGAGGCAAGAGAGTCGAGAGTTAGCTGAAGAGGCTCGCCTGTGAAATTTACGACTGCGAGTAGACTCGACATATTCTTCCTCGAGGTGGCTGCGAGCACCGAGAGACGTTTACGTACGAACTCCGACCTCTGAGCGAAGACTAACTGGCGCGGTCCGACGATAAAATAGCGCATCAACCCCGCCAGCTGTATATATGTGCATGTATCCGCATCGTCCATCTGAATGGTGATATCACGACTACATATATGTTCATATATACATATATATAAGGATACATATAAGCAAGTGAAATGAAAGGAGCCAAAAGTATCTTTCTCTGCTTTTGTATTCCGAAGCAAATGAATTGACAAAGTGTGTCTCAGTGGATACACAGCTATTCACAGTTTACGTTTATTGTACAAAAGTATACACAGTTGAAATGGAAGTATAGACAGAGATCTTTCTTGCTTGCAACAGAAATAGACTATATGTGTAAGTGAAGGGAGAATAGAAGAGAAACAAATACGTCTATCATCGTATCTACAATCCAACTTAGATATTATTCAGAGTGAATTTAACAGAGTGAAGTTATTCATTTTTTCGTCATTACTCTTCTTTTGCATTGGGAAAATAAAAATAGTGCAATGATTATTGATTTATTTGAGTGAAGGAGAGTGAGAAAATAAATTCGTGATCTATTATGGATGTTTGAGAATGCCTATCAGAGGTTACATGTTCATATAGGATAGTCGATATGAGACAAAGATGAAAATTCGTATTCTTTTAAGGTAAATCATGAAAATGGTTGGTGACTTGATGTTTAGTTGATTATTATTAAGAATTTATTATATTTAACCAGTTTGTGTTGAATTGATTGCTAAAAATGTTTGAAAATTTATTTATATTAAAATTGGATACTAAAAAAATTGATGACATTGATAAAATTTTGATTATATCTAGTGATTTACCTTTATATCAAGTCAGACATTGAATACATATTCATCATAATGAATTGCAAATATTCCTAGAGGTTTTTCCTATTGTTATGAATGACACGATAAATGCCCATGGATTTGTGCCAATGCTTGTGTACATATTGCACAATAAATGTTATTCACATGCATTGGATGAATCCGTGTGTAAGTGTATGACCCGATAATCGTAAGGCTCGTCACGTATGGCTAATTGAGAATAGCTAGTCAGTTTTAACTATATATAGTCACTGCTGTGAATGTGTCGTTATACTTCGGGACAAACCGTAGAGTCCACGTCGTTGCAATAACAATTAGATAATATAGTGCGGCTGACTGTTTACTATCGAGACAATTTAACCGCCGCTAAGAGTTAAGTGGATAGGTATATAGTTACTACAGTGGTGCATTCGAGTGCATTCAGCCACGGGAACTTTATTATTAAAGCTTTATATTGTTGCCAATTCCATGTATAGCACTTAGTCTAATAAGAAAAAATTTCAAACAAATGGAATTAAATGTAGTTACTGTGAGCGTATACTTATTGATACAAATGAATTTTTCATATTACTTTTCATTATATGGAAGCACTGTGGAAGACATATTTGAAAATTTAAGCAAATTCAGCGTTTTTATTATTCAAAGTGTAGAGAGGGAAAAAAAAATATAGAAATAAGAGTTGTTAGTTTGTAGATATCACATGAGTTATACAAATTAATTACTCTATCAAAATTGTGCATACAGAAATGCACTTCCACGAAAGTTGTCCAGCTGTCGGTTTGTTTCTTTGTGCCCTTTATGAGTCAGGGTAGAGAATGCCTCAGTGAAAACGATACGGACTGTCCAAAATAAAAATGCATACACCCCTTTATAGTCATGTATTTGAATTGACTTTACCATTTACATAGTCTGGGGCCAGGTAAACCCCATTTTGACATATTGGAATTGTTTTTTTGGACTGTTACGATGGTAACATGAAACATGGGGTGATGGGACAGAACTTGTTTGCAATGGAAACATTTGGAGTGATGTACACTTACATTTAACATTTCTCACATCTGAATAATTGTGTATTATCAATTTATGAAGCATTGGAACAGAAAAGATTTTAATCTCTCACACTAGAAGTGCTCGAGCAAAACCTCTCTAATTTATTGAACAGAATCACAAAAGAAGAATTATAATGTTGTCATACTATTACGCAGAAAGCTGTTTAATATTCTGCTTTCTGTCAATGGGAATATTCATTTTAGAACTCATCGTTGAAACGTATGACGAGCTCAGTTAAATTTACTGGGAACAATTTCGCTATTGACAGGTTGAGTCCTTTGAACTTTTTTATGTGTTGTTAGTCAAAATGGTGAAGAGGAACGAATAATTACAATATCCCATTGGGATTCACCCAGCCACAATTGACGTCCATTTAAATATTATTTTTGACAATCTAGTTGAATATTCGATTGAGTACTCTGATGATAACTACAAGCCAAGTCATCTACGTGTCAAATATTTTTTGTTCCCTCTTGTTCAAATAAAATCAAAATACAAAATTTGTTATGTTGTTGCTATTCGGTTATATACAGAATACGAAACGACTATTGAAATTGTGTCGCTCTATTTGTATATGTATTTTACTTCTCACAGAAAACGATTCGCGGCAGTTCATCCAGTATAATTCCGTATATAAACGCGGACGCATCGACGAGCCAGTAGTTTTTCCAGCGTGAAGCAATTTTTATTCCCTCACCATATATATTTATATAGCATATATCCCTCATCTATACGCACCACCACATAAATACATACATATCCATGTACGATGTCGTTGTTGTTTCACTCACGTGCTCGTGTGCAATGCCCTCCCAGGCCGTGACAACAGTTTTCTCTCCCTCGTGAGCAGTAAATCACTCCTCGTTTTGCCTCCTACCATTTTTGCTTCTTTCTCTCTTGATCATCCTACTCTTGTCCTATTTTTGGTCACTCTCCCACGAGTCCCGAGCATTTATCAATTATTTTGCACAAACTTTTTGCACGACACGACGGACAATCATGTAATTCAGCCACGTTTGTTGCACCCGGTCACAGTTTCTCAATGACTAAATGCCAGCGACCAACTTCACTCCAATACTTCACCGCAGTTGAATTCTTCAATGCGTGACCAAAAAACACGAAATACACAATTAAAGTTTAATGAATCTATATTAACAAAGATTAAATTCCAAACTGCAAACACAGTCGAATTAAAAACGAATGTCAATAAATCCAAATCATTTCCTGAGCGAATTATCGATGATCAATACCATGATTAAAATAAAAAAAAAGTCCCAAATACAACTCTTATATATATTATACAACTTTTCCGACATTTATAGACTTGTGAATTTTAATCACAGCCAATATACACATTCATATATACATGTACATGATGGATAATATGAATAAATACTTGATACAAATGAGGAATGGAGAAAATTCCGATTTGCCTGGAAGGAAAACCGAACATTGAACTTCTCAATTGCACACGGCGACTTTCCAATTTGCAAGTTTCTTATATACTCTCCAAACCAATACAATACCTACGGTAACTTTTCTAATAAATGCTGGTGTGCGCTAAAGATTTGCCTTCCACATCTACCGCCAATACCCGTTTATTATACTCCCTTACCAATATATACATATACACCACAAGAAAATCGACAGTATGCGCCTGTATATTTTTGCCTTTATACCTATTCTCGTTATATACACATAAGTATGCATCACTGTAACTCGAGCCACTTATATTGAACCATAAGTACATAGTAAAAAATTCTTATACGTAACCACTTATTTCATATCCCATCTATCAATATCATCATTCCACAACGGGGAATATGAAAATAATTGCAATAATTACTGTTTTATCAACTTCATCATCATCAATGCAATTAGATTAACACACTCTGACGGATATGAGCTTTTTCTACATTTATATAGGTGCACTGATGAGTATATTGATGATGCGTAACATTTTGCCACCCTGCACTCTCTCTCTTTCTCTCTTCTACTCTTACTCTCTGCCTTTGTTTCACAATTGCGATTATCGAGGGTTATATGTATAGAGGGCAGTAGTCTCGGACAATTTCGGATGTCGCATTGGACTATAGTGTGTATATAGATGCCTCCCAATTGCCAGAGACGAGTGTGCTCGACTACGCGAGTCAACTACGAATTTATCGCCGCCGGGACGATTTCCCGAAGGCATTCGCAGGGTGGTGAGTATAGCAGTGTGCTCGATGGTCAAGCGAAATGAAGAGAGGGATCACGTGAGACGGGAGGAGAAAGAGCGAATGAGTGAGAGGGATGAGACTGAGCGGGCAACAGCAGGCCTCCTCGTTACCCAGCCGATACGACACGCTCGGAATCGCTCCTCTATATAAGTCCACCAACTCGTTTCGTATAAACTCCAGTGTGGCCGTTCGTTCTCTATGGCAACGTAATTGCTCACGTACGTGTGCATGGCCCCACCGACGACTCTCAGAAGAAGAAAGAAATTGTGTATGTGTATATATATAGGTATAAATGATGGTGGTAGTAGTAATGGGAAAGAGAGCAGTATATGGTGCGATCGTGGAAGGGAAAAATAACACACAGTATATAGTGAAGACCAAGACGTGAAGAGGATTGTGAAATAAGAGAAGAAAAAAATGAAAAAGAAGAAGAAGAAGACGAAGGAGGAGCAAAAGAAAAGACAAAGTTTGGACAATGGCAAAAAGAGTATAACGCAGGGTCAGCCGAAATCTAACGACCCACCGACCACTGGTCGTACCACCAATCGTTCAATGTTAATCGATGTGCCGCCCCACAATTCCGCCTTTTTTTTCCCCGATTCGTTTCCCCAATGTTTCAATACGAATAAAATATGCCTTTGTCAATTTCGAATGTAATCACTCTTGCTATACAGATGTTAAACAGGAGGAATATATTTTTTGTATGACCTGGATATGACACATTAGATTGATTTGTATGATTGTTATTCATTACTTAAAGTATTGAAATAAGAATTAGGTCATTTTATAAAATTGCAACGTTTAAATCATGACTGATTTAACATTGTTGTTTTTTCTCTCGTAATTTTGAGATTAATAAAATAAATCAGGACAATGAAGAATAATTCATTGTGTGCTGAATCATATAGGATAACATACGTATATACATATGTATGAATATTATGAATGTATAAAATATGTTATACTATATTTTGGCGAGCATGTGCATGACAATAAAATTGCTAGGATTGAACGCCCTCCAATAAAGAACACGTATCAGAATGAAATGGGAAAAATACATACACGGTAGTCGATATTGCATTATGTATAGTAAAAAAATCCTGGGCATAGTCCCCTCTCAACTGAATTCATTTCAGTAAGTTTTCTCTTTTCCATACATATATATATATACACATTCATACATATAAAAATATATACAGGTATATTAAAGTATACATGGACGAGGTTAGAATATAACGAATAGAATCGCATCGTAGTAACTGTGAAATGTTGAGTTTACTCCGTTTTGTATTTCCATCTTCAGCTTTCCATATGCTGTGATGCAACAACGCGTGCGCGCACGTTAACTCGTCTAATTTATTCAATTCGTGCATGCGACTCGCCACTTGTAAATTTATTTTGCAATTCAATCAAAGAGGTCCCTTTACCCACATGGCTTTTGTACGTAGCGGGTTGGTAGTAACGTACGTGCGCACGATAAGGACACAAATATAAATATATATACATATGGGTTATAAAAATCGACAAGGAAACAAGAAAGAAAGAAAGGGAGAGAAAGGACACAAGGAAGAAAATGAAAAAGGAGCAAACGAAGGCCGAGCACGTGTGTCGACGTACACAAGCGAACGAGCCAAAAGTTTTTGTCGTTGAGAGAGGGTAACATTGAGAAATTGTGTTTGTGTATGTGTGCATATGTGAAGGTCCGGAGCTACTTGAACCCTCTCCTCAAATTTTTTTTTATTTATCTTTTTTTTTAGACTTTCTGTTTACGAATTTCACCTCCTCACATACACATATAGCTAATATGTACCAGTACCAGGGTGTCTTCTCCATTTTTATACTTGCAACGTAGATCCAGGGCTGTTGGAATGAGTGCGCACGATGTTGAGGGGTCCGAAAGTGCCAAAGTTGCGTCGCGCCCGTTCTTAGTTTCAAGATGAAAAGTTTTAGCCCATTGCCAATACACAATCTATATATATATATATATATATTTGAGTGTGTGTGTGTGTGTAGAGAGTAGCGCCTTCTGCGCATTACTTTATTCTCTCTCTGTTTTTTACTTTGCAAGCAGAGATATTACCGATACTTGAAAACATCGCGTGGAATATATATTACGATATATAATGTATATACTTATACATATAAATTTATACGGATAAAAAAGTTTCTCGCCTTTGGACTCTTTTATACATTTCCACGTTGTGTGAATCTTCGAGAATATTATTACTTTGGAATAAATCTCTGAACCGAAGTATGAGAAGCTGTGATAAAGGTATAGGTATAGATGAATTTTTTATATTTATGGTGAATTTTCAACGCAAATGAAAAGAAAAAAATACACGAAGAATATTGTGTAAACGATTGATGAAGAAGAAATGCAAATAAATAAGTTGGTGGAAACTATTCAAGTATTGGAGAAAAATATTCTTAAGTGTGGTGAGAGATGATTACAGTATTATCGCACCTAATTGGATAGTGATAATTATAAAAAGACAAAAGAACTCGCCGGACATTTTAACTCAATCACGAAATTAATTAAAATCTGTGAAAGTTAATAAAATGTAAATGGATTCGGTAAAAAATTGCATTGCTGTATCATTGATTAATAAAGAAATTATTTTGGATTGAATGAAAAACTACTTTTGTATATATAACAAAAGATAAAAATGCACTAGAGCAGTAAGACATTTGATCGGTACTCTGATACCATTTCGAATGTTAACAGTCAGCTATTATTTCATAGGTCAAAGAGGAACCAATGTGATATGGCGTTTTTTTCTGCTCGACATTTGTGAAAGGATTGTATTTATGATTCATGAATAGAAATTTGAATGTTCCATGTTTCGTATGAATATTCATAACGCAAATATGTATTACTAAATAAATGAGTGAGGTTTGACCTCGCGGAATGCGTAACGAAGAATAATTATTCCACTTGCTTAGTTTGGCAATGTTATAGTAGATCAAAAAGTTATTGCGAAATTCATATATTCCAATTGAGATCAATTTCTGTATCAATTAAGGAATTGAAAATCTCAATTCCAACACGTTAATAACATAAAATATATTTATTTTGTTTCTTCTGATAAAAATATTATTTACGAATATCAAAAATCTTAAAATGTTTTTATTTACAGTTCGCGAGAAACTCGAGTAATATCAGCAACTGAGTAGTAAAAATCCTCTGATGATATATTTTAACACGAACACACATCAATATGAATAAAACGTGGAGAAGAAAATAATGGCTCTCATGGACTGGAGTAATAAAGGAAAAAATAATAAAAGAAAATATATAAATAGAACATAAATAATTGTGTAGATATATATCGTCAGAAAAATTTGTGGTGTAAATGTTTGCCATGTTCTCATACCGGATTTTGCGCGTCGTCATACCAAGCTAAATACAATATACATTTACCAGAATTTCGCACTATATACATACAAAGCAACAGTAACAACAGCAGCAAGAGTCACGGGAGTCGTTGAGCGAAACGTTTGCGAGCTTTCAGACTCTTAATTTTAGTAGAGTGTTGGCAAGTAACTCCCATTGCGACGAGAGAGGAAATACCTGCCGCGTTATGTTCCTATAAACACGATAAACACCATAAACGTCGCGAGAGCAAACCCATGGCGAACTATAACTGAGAGAATGGCTTGCGAAAAATAGGGGTGGTATGGACAGGCGAATAAGGGGAGAGCAAATAGGAAGGTCACGGAATACTCTCGTATACCAACTCTACTCGTGTATCACCTTCTTTTATGACTTCTCTCTTGCTTCTATCATTTTTTTTCCTCCCTGAACACCATTCCTCACTTGTGTCCATTAAACCACACACATATCTGTATAAAACACATGTGCCAAGTGTTTGCATTGCTCTGTGCCGTTATAAAAATATATAAAACATTATAAATCGTTTCATAATAGATATTTAATGTAGCGATGATTTTATCCATGCACATATTACCGATGAAAGAAAAAAATGAGGTATTAAATGTTTCATGTTAATACGCTGTCCCATTAAATCTCTCATTTTCTACAACGATGCAAATGTGACGATGACGGTGGAACGGCCCATGTAATAATATATGATGAGGTAAAGGCGACTAATTAGTCATACTCTTGCCCGCATAAGACTGATAAATTGTTCCGACATTGCCTGTGAAGCTCGTTTAATATGAGCAAGGCGCAGAGGTCTTCCCACCGCCAACACCACTAAATGTATAAACCATATATAGTATAGTGTCGCAAAGACGGTAATTTCTCGTTGGATAAGTAAACGAGGAGGCGTGAGTGAGTATAACCATCGAAACTTTTGGGTCGTTTTACCGGGCGTCGAGGCGCCATTACGAATGTAACTTTATATAGACCATCGCTGTGGAAATTTCGTCTATTTTATTTTTTATTCGTTCCGCACCGAGAGACGACGACCCACGTCGTAGTTGTCGTCGTCGTCGTCCGCTTTTTTCCGCTCGCGCGTCCATTCTCACGAGTGGATTACATCGTGACGGACGAGACTCAATGTATATGTATATATGCGCGTATGGAGAGAACAGATAGAGAGAAAATGAAAATGAAAGGCAGTGCACGTACGCACTAGATATATATGTATATATATGTTTGAACCTGTAAAGTTTTCTCGTAAAAAATAGACACTGTTCTCGTGTTCTCGATGAATCCAAGTGTCTGCTCACATATCCACTTCATCTTCTAGATATTGCAATATATACGAAATAAAGCAATTTATATTCCGGGGGAAAAAAAAAATATATGATATTTTAGAAATTTTATTTTCATTTCGTTATTTTATTTTTTATTTTTGGCTGGGGAATTTTTATCGTGAACAAGCATTGTTTCATATCGCGTGTCTGTGATCCCAGGAGGTGTGAGATTTTTTGTAATGTTTTTCATAGCTTCATGTTATGACGATGTATATATTGAGTTATCTACTTACAACAATTGAAAGAATATTGAGCAATGGTAATTTTTTTGAAACAAAGTTGAAGGGGAGATTATAAACTTGTTTACTCTACTTGAACAATTTTCAAACAGGTTGGAAAGATATATTTAGTTCATCCCAATAAGTTGCTAACTATTGCAGCACTTCTAGAATTGGTGTTATTTATCATTTTTAAAAGTAATTGATTTGCCTCTGTCATTATATTACGTAATTTATTCCAATCACAAAAATGTAAACTCGAATCGTTGTTTTATTCTCTGCTTACTCTATAGAGACATAAAATCAGCCGCAAGCCCCTGTCGAACACAGTAAAGAATGAAAGACAAAAAAATATGTGGCACCATGAAAACGACGTGTAATGACGCATTGTAATTACCACCCCAGCGATTGATTACCCGTCACATGGTGTCACTTGCGTGAAACGTGGCCTTTCATCCATGTGAACGGGGTTATTTTCCACTCGCATTCCCATTACACATTATTCCCATCAATCCGTCACCTAGCTAATTCAAATATCTCATGCTTTGTCATTAATAAAAATAAATGAATAATCACATGTTCTATTTGAAATTAATAGAAAACATAAATAAAATGAATAACGAAACATGAAGAATATATAAAAGAATTTTATTTCTCTTGATATATCTCGTAGTCCAATTGGTATGAAATAACTTGTATGCTATTTTGTTCATTTCGTACGTTGAGAAGAAAGCAAAGAGAAAATAAAGTGAATAAGAAAAAAATAAGGAAAATAACGAAAAGGAGATGAGATAGGCGGAAGGTGGAAGAGTTCGTATATACGGTCCAACGGAATTCAATTCAATGCATAGCAAATGGTGGCCCAACGGCCTCTCGGATGTAACTCCGATGTTTTCTCTCGCCTGTTTCCGCCCCTATAACCCCCCCATACTATATAATACTACTACGTACTACCAACTATCTACCACTGCCACTACTACTTCTACTACCACTGTTGCTGCCAGGAGACTGCCGTTACTACTCGCTCTCTTCTCGCAATGGCTTTCTTTTTTTCCTTTCGCTCCAACAGCCAAGGTGCAAATAAAAGTTGCAGTGCCGACGCGACTCTCGACGAGCAAGGCGGTACCGCTAAATAATGCACCTTTATCGTCGTCCCACGTGGCCAACGTGCGCCTTTGCGATTGCAGACCTATACTACATTTATATGTATATGTATTTGGATGTATATACGTGTACATTTACGCTCGGCCTCGCCCCTTACTGTGTTCACAAAGAAATAAGGGGAGAGATAGTCGTATGGTCTCACAAAACACGTAACATTGCCTCGCAGTGAACCGACAGTGTTATAGCCTAATGCTTTAATCGATTACCAACAGTGGAAAATTACAGGGTGCATCGTTGAGAAATATTTGATAAAGCGAAAAATTTACATATTGTACACAACACAAACACCATGGAAATAGTAGTAGTAGTGAGAGTTATATAGTCTGACTATATAAGTAAGTGAAATTAAATTTTTTGTTTGTATATTATCAGCATCTGCAGTTGATACTTAAGAGCTGGGAATATGAGAACGATAAATTGCTACTTAGATAAAAGATGTAGAGAGAGTCATATTAATTTAACCGTCTTTACTGTTCACGATGTTGCGGTAACAGCTATTATATGATAGTAAGATATTGCAGGACCAAAAAATTTTGAATTATATCTATTTCTTACATGGGGATTTTTTTTCTAGACAAACGCTGCATCAAGTATTCATAAATTTATGCTTTTGACCGAGATCTCTTTCTACGACAGCGTCTTACTTAATTCCATTTCTTTCTGTTGTTTTACTGCCATTTTTCGGATATATTTCACTTACATATTTAGGATTTTATGAACAATTTATAATAATTGGATTTTTCTAGTAAAGATTCTATCGAGATATTAATTATTATCAGAGAGTCAGTGACAAACAGACAATAACTTATGGTGGGTTAGAGAGAGTTTCAAGTTAGATAAATCCAAGTTCACTTCCATTATCAACGACTTCCAACAATCCCACAGACATAAATTCAACCAATTCAATGGAAAGAAGAGATGTATGATTGGAAAGGCGTTCTTGTTCAAATAGAAAACAGTTCAGCTATTCATGAAGGTGTTGAGTCGATGACAGTTTTTCACTGGCGACTAGAAAACAATACATTAATGTCTCGCAATTCAATCGCATTAGGAATTGGCTCACCACATATCTTTTCTTCTCACGTTTTTCATTGTTCCATTTATTTTTTTTTTCTCTATACATTTATCTATTGGTGTCTCGCACACGTGACTAAATCCAATCTCCATGGACACTTTCTTCAATCTGGATATCAAGGAAAATCTCTTGCACAGACTCAGTTTGTTGTGCCTGAAGATGCCACACACAGCTGATACTTCCAATCCTCTCCGTCGTCTACTTCTTCTTCACTATCTTCTTTTTCTTTACTTATTTTCTTTTTTTTCTTTTCTTTGCCTTCAATTTATGCACACATCTCTGCATCTCTGTGCTCTCTTAACTCGTCAGTTGTGTAAAGTGAAAATATTTGCCCATTGCGTTATTCTCGTTATGTTTAGTGAAAAAGTATTTCTTAAAATACGAGAAGGAAATGGGGCCGTGGACGGGTGGTAGTCAAGTTGAAGCCGGATCGCAATGCGATGAGATGGAAATTTTTCTCAATTCGAGAATCGAAGCGAATATTATAGACTCTACTCACGGGAATACTGTAGAAGGTTTGCGCTGTATAGAGGAAGTATCGAGCTAATATATATAAGTGGATATATACATGTATATAGTTACATACACCTCATGCCAAAAGGGTGTTACATCGAAGAAACGAGTGATGTATATAAATCCAGCATGAATGTAGTTTTCAGCCGTCCTCATTTTTATTTCTTCTCCTTGCTCCTTTTATTTTTCTTTGCCTTTATATTCTGACACCCATTTACGTCTCGGTATTATCCTTCCAATGCGTGGCCAAATCACCAATAACTCGACGTCTTATCCCTCAAATTAGACGCCACCAGCCATTTTTTTTCCTCTCCACGTGTCTTCTATTCCTTATTTTTATTTTTCTTTTTCTTATCCCTTTCCCGTCATGCTCTCGTGCTCTCTTTCTATTTTCACTCAATCTTTATTTTTATGCGACAGTAGAATGTAATAGTCTCTTCACTATCTTTTTTTTTTCTTCCTTCTGAACTACACTCCACCCATCATGTTTATACTCACCTATAGCGGAGTGATATATTTTTATATCCTCCGTTTGGACTTCATGAGACATTTATACCTATACATATATATATATATGTATAGATACAACGCACACACAATGCGTCCACTCTCTTTCTCTCACTCAGGTGCTCCCTGGAGCACGAAAAAAAAAATTCAATTCACCAGACCATATAAATGTGTCGGATAAAAAAGAATGTATCACAACGTTGGGGATTATTGGCTTGATGAAATATATTTTTCTGCAAAGAGAAAAAAATAAATGTCTACGAGTGTTCATATAAAATACATATATTTATGCCTACATTTGTTATATCTGTAAGTATATATACGAGTGAGATTAATTTATGACGTATCTTTGAGTTGGGGATGAAGTACATGAGATTTTAACGATGTATGGACGTAAATTTATCAGACATGAGACCATTTTTGTTCATAAATAGAGAACTTAATAATTAAGATAATGCAAATTAAAAGGAATTCTCATATAGATTTTTGCATTCTCTACACGAGCATTTTTTTATTTTTCTTTTATGTACAATTGATTTATTTATTTCAAAATTCTAAAAGCTACCATATGTCTGCCACATTCACACTCATGATAAATGTACTTATAACGCGATGAAATGTATAAAATCGTAGTGCAGCTTGAAAAGAGAATGTATAGGACCGACTGCTATGAATTTTGTTTGAATTAAGTGTGTCACTTGAAGTAAATTCAATAAATATTTTTTATTTGTGCGCTATATTTAATTTTAATTGAAATCTGAAATTATTCATAGCTGTGGACCTTATTTATATTTTCAAATTGTACGTGCAAATTGGAGAATTGAATATGTATTTATGGAAATTTTAATTGATATGAATTAATATAAATAAATAACGACAGCCCTCTCATTCGAAATCGATAATGGGTTAAATACGTTCATTACGTCAGTTCCGTAGAAGAATTCATATACCAAATGGAACAAAACAAAAACACAAAGTTGGGCTTCTATTAATTCGTAGTCAATTTCATTTCTCAGAAGTTCCAGATGGAAAATAAATAATGGCCAATACACGTGTTCTGAATTGAGCTTTTCATCTCGTGTGTTTCCACTTCGTAAATATCCAATTTCATTAATAACCTTACAACAAAAATATATTTAATTCATTCATTCAGTCAGACTAGAAATCAAAATAAAATATGAGGTATTGTCTAGAATTCAAACTATTCACTTTGACTAAAATCTTCTTGAATGAAAATATTCTTTCTCTAGTTTCAAATCAAAATTATATATGACTTTGATTTATATCTTGTTCATCTGAGTGTATTGGAAACTGGATGATTCCAAAGTTGATCCTTCCACTCCACTTCAATATATTTCCTATATTTTTCTATATCCCTCCCTCAACACAAACTATTTTTTACATCCATATATTCTTACACATTCTCACAAGCACACACACTGCTATATACAAAAATATATAAATGTACATATATATATCCAGAGTGGTTTCTTCATTTTCTCCGATCATTATTTTTTTTCTTTTTTCATTCTTTTCTTTCATTGGGTCTCTTGAGACGTGGTCGGGCGTGAACCCGGCAATAGTCTGGTGGGCCCCTCTGCTCTCTCGCGATATCCCATGGGGTACGCGAAGCGGCGCCGGCGGTTAAGCGAGATATAGAGAAACGTGAATATGGGAAAAATCCCGAGAAACAAAGGCATTTGATATACGTATATATGTGTACGTATGTATGTATGTAAGTCCATATAGTATATATGTAATGTGGAGTGAGAGAAAGGAGGTGTCGAGCACTGTGTATGAGGGCAAACGTTACGTTCATGTGGTTTGAGGAAAAGTGAGATCTAGGTATGGAATTGTGAGTAAAAGAAAGCGAAAGAGAGAATAAGAGAACAACGAATGTTATAGCAACCATCTTTCTCTTCGTTCGTATAAGGCAACGGAAGGAGGAAGTTATTAGAGCACTTTGCCCGGTTCAGCCTCCGGAGGCTGGGAAGCACCATCAGCCACACAGCTATGTAGTATATGTGGGGTAGGTGGTGGTGGTGGTGGTGGTGGTGGTGGTGGTGGTGGTGGTGGTGCTGCTGGTGGTGGTGGGTAGACAGCGGCGCATTACACCGTCCAATATAACTCGGCTTATTGTGGTTTATCGCTTTTGGTTTTTCGCTCTTTCTTTTCTTTGGCAAAATGGAACGCACCCGCCGCAAAACTTAGTGTTTGTGTAGGGGTTGTGTTTGTATGAGAGAAAGGAGAAGTGACGCGACGCTTCGTTGATCGGACGATGGGATATTGGGATCTTTATCTAGAGGAATAACTGATAGTTATTGTAATAAAGAAAATGATAAATCATATTTTCTTGTTTGTGTTTGAATGAATAAATGACATGGGATTGAAGATTTTTTATTATTCTACGATGTGTTTTTTTTTTCCCTTCGTGGAGATTTATATGGTTTTGTCGAATGAGGAGGGTCAAGTTATGGTTTGTTACATGGAGGTTAGGTATATACAATTTTTGGTGAAGTTTGACAAAGTGGCGAACACGGCTGGCGAGGACGAACACCCTGTAAAATATCCCCAGAGACGATTCACTAGGATTACGTTGAGATCCTTGTGTACATGTGTATATACACGCTCATAAGTGTTTATGTATATCTGTACATATCTATACGTATTTGTGTGTTTGCGAGTGTGTATGGGTGTGTAGAGCCAGGAGTTGGCTCGCGTGTCCCACGCTCGTTGACTCGGTCGCCGACTTACGGTCGCCAGGTATTAAATCCGCGAAAAAGAATGGTCGAGACGCCGCGCCGGTTCTGTGTTACCTCTCTTGGCGTCGGTTATATCCGTTTACCCAACAAAAATGAAGGAAAAAAAAACAATATGAAAAATACAACGTAAGAGAAATAAAATAATACAAAGAAAAAAAAATAGATAAATAAATAAAAAGAGATTGAAAGTGGCAGAAACTATTCTTCAAAAAGCGCCCGCAATATTGTCGCTGGTAATTTCACCAGATGAACGAACAATATATCATGAAATACGTACGATAAAGAAGAAATATCAGCGAAGAGTTGACAGTAGATCCAACATTAAAATAGTAATAAGATATATTGCCATAGATTGCACATTCAAATGTTCCATAATTAATTGACTACATCAATTGATCATGAGCCGTCAAAAAGTTCAGAATCAACATAAAAATAATTCGCTGAACGTCAAAATTATATTCATCATCACAGTGTGTTAGAACCCCTGGAAATTGCTTCAGTAGCAAATTGAAAACTTCATGTAAAAAATTTTTCATACATATAAAGTAAATTTTCATCAAAGTAATACTGTTATCCTCCTTCCAATCACTTCTATCTATATCCACATAAATTGTCTCCCTATTTCCACACATACTTCCCAGGATAGCACCTTTTCTTTTTTTCTTTTTTTTTTATTTGAAACGGTGCGCACACGCTGACGAAGCGGTGGCTCGTGTAATGAACAGTCCGCTTGAGTCTGGACGGGACAAACGGGCCGAATGACATATTACCCAGTGCGGAATACGCATTCACGTGTGTGTGTTCGTGTCTCTCTCCCGGTTGGTTCGAGTCAGTAATATACCTATACACATGAATATATATATATATGTTCAGAGAGCGATAGATAGAGCACATACAGTTGAAGATAAAAAAAGTATAAAATGAACAAATCAAAATGTACGCGAGCTGCAGCGAAAAAGAAATAAATGGAAATGAATATAGTTGAAGTGGTTGAATATTTTTTTTGTATTATTTTTTCACCTGCTTCTGTGTCGATCTACCTTATTTGTTTTTATCTGCATGTCTTCCTCTTTTGCACGCTTGATATAATACATCTGTTGCAAAATTGAGGAAACACGAACTGGAAATCTTCTGTTGTCTCAGAATCAAAACCAGTTTCCTTCACGTAATACATTCCTTTGTTCCTCTTCATTGGAGTTGTGGGTGGGCTGGTTTTATACAGAGTTAAGTAGACCAAGGTCTTCTGTGCTTGAGTAAAAACTAGTTGGATGCCTCTTTCACTGGTATATAGCAATAAGGACAAATGGCTGCGACTGCCAAGCGCGCGAGAAATAAGAGAAAAGAGAAATAAATAAGAGAGAAAGACAATTGTTTGCGAAGTCACGGGAATTTAATGGAGTGAGGGAAAGTTTGAAAATGGAATGGAAAAAAGGAGGAGACGAAGGTTCACGTGCGGATGGAGGCGCGTGCCTGAGGAATTTTTTTTTGTGTTTACTTTTGCGTGAAGTCTCGCTTTTGACGGTCATCAGTTTGTGAGGTTTATGTACATATTTATTCGTGCTGCTCATTGTCAAAGACATTCCGTGTACGTGATGAAATAAATGTTTATAATGGTGATAAAAGTTGAGGAATAATAAATGGAGGAGTAAAAATGCACAAGTTCTATCGTGCCTTATCATACTTCGAAATATTGTATATATTATTCAATAAGATTGAGAAAAAAAATTTTTAAACGACTACGGACCACGTTGCGTCGTAAAGTTGTAGACGATAACGGCACCTCTGCGAACGCTATGTTCGTTTGCACCAGAAGCAAAAAACAGCGCAAGGGTGGTGGGAATATCGCCGTATGGTAAAACAAAATGATCGATAGTTTAGTTCACGATCACAGCTATTATTGATTCGAGAGAAAAAGAATTTTTGGTTTCATGGAGTGGATTTATTTATTGAAAACTATAAATTATTTCAATACACAATTTAACCACGCATGTGAAGATTGATTCTATTTTCTTAATAGAGCATGGAATATTATTATCATCGGTTGATTTTACGACGTCAAGAAAAAAGTAAATGGAAGGGAAAAGAAAAAGATCGAGCAAAGTCACTAGAGGCGAGAGCCATACGCCCGCGAGCGCATTATAATATGATTCATGATTCACGAGCACCGCGTTGAGCTCATGCGACTCCCGTCGTGATACCGACGGCTAAAGGATATTTTCCGAACGGGACAGGCGCTCTCTAGTGTGCTCTTGGAGTGGTCGAGCTGATAAAATTATTATCAACCGTGAGAATTTATGAAGCTGGATTATCCTCCATTTCTTCGTTCTAGCTTTTTCTTTATTTCCTTCTTTGTTCTTTCTCGCCATACTATTTCTCATTCGTTTCACTGCCAAATTTCTCGCATCCACCAGTACATCACATTTATTTTCTATAAACGTAGAGAGAAATTCGGTATGAAAATTCTGTTGGAGGAGTTGAATGTTTGGTAGTCATTGCGTATGATATTTCTATCGCTAATGAAACCCAAATTGAATTGCTCGAATGAGATTTTGTTATCAAAAATCTCTCTTTGCATTTTGCCAAAAAATGAATTTTACCCACAACTTGGACAGTGGCCTATAAAAATTGCGTAATCTCAAACGAACATCAATACAAATACAGAATATAACGAATCAAATGCCAATTCACATAAAAAATAACAATAAATATAAAACAAATTTATCATCTTCAGTCATTTCCTAAATAATAAAACTTGTTGAACTCATACAATTTAATCAAGAATTGAAAAAATTCGAAAGTATAGATGCATTCCATTTTCTCTTCTCCTTCTTTATATTTTTCTCGTCTTTCCGCACTTTTCTCCTTTCTCGAGAAATTGATTTTGAAAATAGAGGAACACGTCTATACAATTCCAAACATACAGAAGAGTTTTCGCTTGACGATGTGTATTTCGCAGGGCGACCTTTTGTCGAGCGTTATCGTAACCATTTCAAGAAAGTGTGTGGCTCTTTGCCCATAGGGCTTTGTCCCTCTTGCTTATATTCAAACACTTACACATACACACATTTATCTAAGTATATCTACACTTTTGCCATTCGAATTCGAGCACCCGACTTTCTTCCACTTTCACATGTAATGTAATCGTCGGGTGTTAATGTTCTGGCCACGAGTGCGAAAACGACACAGCGAGGAGCTCAGGCAGGGTCATACATGAAAGTGGCTTTAGCATTAGAGAACGAAACAATGATGAGAAGGAGCTGGTGAAGAGAATACTCGTTGTGTGGAATGCTTCTACATGAATATTTCTTAGTGGCGAGCACCAACAGGCTGTTATATACTCACTTATGTATGTACATATGTATATGCATTTGAGTTGACTTGAAAAATCCGAAATGTTCTTTATTCTTCTGCGCCATATCACTCACACTAAAAATCACATTGAACTTTGCTACATTTAATTGTTAAGAAACATATCAATATCCTTCAAAATCAAAAGCCAACTGTTGAAAACATCACACTACTCATAAATACATTTCTTCATTCTATAAAATGAATTAGTTCAACACCTACCATCAATAATTTTATTCCACATGCAATAATACGCATCCTAATTAAAACAACACGCAAGAAAGAATATATATACATATTTGAATTATACTTTGTGGTCGTAGCACAGATACAATGAATAATTCTTTTCTTTTTTCCCTCTCTAGCAAATTAATTTGAACGAAGTGAATGAGGAGACAGTAAAGCAGCCTTGCAATTTTCTTATCTCTTGAAACGCCAAGAATTTGTCTTGATCTTCACGAGGATTCCACCAAATAAACTCTGGATATATACCACAAACTTTATTCCTTCATTATACATGTTGACCAGCTGGAGTTCACAGTATCCGTGATGATCACATATATATATACAGTATCATAATGGCGAGAGACATTTATTTTCAATGAAATTGGCGCACACGAGTCAAGTGTAGTGTACGACTATGAGAGGATCGTGGAAAATTCATGAGGGATATTTAAACAGTGGGAGAATGAGAAAGGTTGAAGGCAAACGGTACGGAAGACGGTATAAGGTTGATAGTTTAGTCAGTGTATATATGTATATATAGATAGTAGCGCAATGCTTGGTTGTTACATGTTGGGGCAACGGGGAGAAATGCGCGCGAGTAGTCGCGTCTGGCCCCGCCATGAAGAGGCTTTATGCTAATAGATGTTGTTGCAGTCCCTTCTAACCAACGCGTGTGCTCCACACTCATTTCATATTATAACCTAACCTCTTCTGCTCACACACTTTATATGTATATACATTTACTCTTCACCACCTATATACTACCACGCGTTTTGCCCATACCAATCCAACTAAATGTGTTCTCTCTTCAATTTCTCCAACAGAGCATGAGACAATTGCAAACTCGCACGGGAATTAGTTGTGTCTAAGTGCCATCCTAAAGATTTGTACATATTTATTTTAATAATTAAATTCCAACACATTGTGATACACGATGACTATCATTACGAAATTACGACAACAATTCTCTTCTCTCGCTCAATTTGAATTATTTCATGATGAGTAATTTAATTTGACTGAAGCTTGAAATCTTGCGGATAGGTCTCGAAAATTTAATTGACTTTGATTGCCACAGATGAAAGTGCGAAGAAGGGTCAAGAGGGGTAAGTTGTAACGGCAAGAGATGGCTGAAACTGAAAGTCGATTATGCAAGCAAGAGCGGATGAAGTTTCGTGTACACAATTAGCCACCGTGCGATACCCACCAAGTGGCGCCAAGCCCACTATCAACCCTTTCACTGTGTGCAAGTAAATGCCTCTATATACCTTATCCACTACCTCCACCTCTTTTCCACCTCTGCAATGATGTGCCAATAAACGCGATTCACCCGCGAAATAAGGAGCCACTCCGGTGGGTCCCGGAATTTCGAATTAGTTCTACGCTCACCTCAAAGTACTTGAGGTGTGAAGTTGGAGGTGGATAAGTTGGTAACGGAAGAACAATTTCAAAACATCCGCCTCCAACGTTATTCGAGAGCTTTTATCCTCTCTCTTACCCTTGATGCTCCTGATACTCCTTTCTTTATATTTATATATATATATCTACCCTCTGTTGTGTCGTTCCACTTTCAAATTTCCTTTCATCTTTTCATCCCGATTCTCCCTCTGTCCCCATTTCCACTCTGTTTTCTCCACCAACTATTATATATCCTCATTAACTGTCGTATGTAATTAATTCAAATTCCACAGCATGTGTTGTTTTCAAATTAACAACAAATTCTCATTCATAATGAAAACTGACGAATAAATAACACAAAAAACTTGAATCCTCCCCATCAATCTGCATGATATTCTAATGATTCTTCTACATATTCTTTAAATACATCATGTAAATATAAAATACAAAGAACCAATCAACCTCTCCAAACTTAAAAAATCACAGCCATGCGCTTGTCTCACTTGATAGTAATGCCATTAACTGGAATAAATCTCTATTGAATCGCAAGGACTACACATAATTTATCAACACTTTCTCACCTTCTTTTTATCTACCCATCAATACTCATTTGCACTTCAGCATCAACTATATCCATTAGTAATTCAATCTTATCTTTTCTTAATTCTGTATCTATTGTCATAGCTTTTTTTTAAGTCGATATAGTATCCAACTATGTTATAGAGTCCTCAAGATAATCGCCTTCGTGCTTAGCCTCTCGTCTTCTCAGAGCACCCTACAGTGAAAGCCTTTCCCTCAGTGTCTCATCTTCAATGCCAATAGCCAACGTTATTGAGGGATATATCTGTGAATGTAGAAACCCAGTGTATATATATATACATTCAGATAAAACACACTTCAACATATATACACTGGTGTTAAAATACACCCCTCGCCAGATAAACATATACATACAGTATATATATAAGGGCTCTTTTCACGATATCGTCGTCTTAAGTTTACAGCTCCTGTGTATATTCACGAACGTTCTCTTTATAATCTATATGTATATATTATCAAAGATAAAATATATACGTCCAATGTATATATAAATAACCGAAGAGGAAGAAAAACTTTTTAAACGTAAATGATATACCCTGTTAAATCTGAGAGTTATCGATTTCTCTTGTTCAATAGAAGATGCGGTGCCTTCTTCTCTTCTTTTTCTTCACTTCTCATTTTTTGTTTTATTTTTTCTTCGCTCTCAAAGTGCAACTGAAGTGCAAAAGAGATACAAAGTAGAGCAGTATATAAAGATATATATTTTGATGTGTACTATAAACCTATAAGATGAGAAGTGAGATGATGCGTGCATATTGAAAGTGACGATGATCAATGTGAGCTTGGTTTATTGTTACTCTTCGAATTCAAGAGAGTAAAGTGCGAGTTACCGTTTCGCGTTATGTCCGCCCAAGTGATGGCACGTTCAGAAAAGCTATAGAAAGCAACAGTTTCCATCTATCGTTACTCATCCCTTTTCACTGTATATATATATACTTGCGTTATATCTGCGCGTGTATATAGGTATAACATAAGACCCTTTCCATTCTCTTGAGATGATAAACGATGTCGCTGGGTGAAGCAAGGCAGAACATTAGAGTCGTCGTCGTCGTCGTTGTCTTCGTTGTCTCTCTTGTTGAATATGTCTTCCTCACTTTCTCTTTCTCATTGGCGCATCTAAAAGACCAGAGACTTTACTCACTCATCTCATCCACTTTCCGATCCTCTCAATTCTCAACCAATTTTCAAATTATTTCCCATTATCGAGGTCAGTGAGTAAAAGAGACAATTCTATTAATCATAAATACTCGTCGATTTGTGTAAGAGAAATTTCCTTTCACTTCAATGTCATCATTTTTATATAGTTATCATTAATTTGCAAATCCCTACTTACTTCATAATAAAAATCATTTAAATATATATTTTGAACTGTAAATTTTATTTTGTTGTCGCTTTTTTTTTTGTGAACACGATGACAGTTGACAGTTGAAGGGGTCGTTTAATTTATGTAGAATAAATGACGTTTGCAATGTGAACGAAACTAAATTAACTACGAGTTTTCGATAATCAATATATCGACATGGGAGTGTCGTGACAGATGTTTCAAGACTGTCAGCTGGGACATTTCGTAATTAGAAAACTTCACATCAACAAAATACCATTTCTAAGTTCATTCAAGATGCTAGATCCGAGTTTTATTATTGTGGGAGAATTGCATGGGAATAATCATAACAAAATGGAAGGCTGGAAGTACAGAAATGTAATCAGTGTATCGCTTTAGATATAATGGAACGTTTCCAAAGATAAATCATAGCTTTGATAGTATTGCATATCTCCTCTCATAAAGCAAACAGCAACTTGAGTCTGTGCTAAATTTCAATCTAATCGAAATGGCAATTTCGATGTGACTAGCTAACAGACTAGATATAGGTACAATGTTTCATTTTTATTTGTCTGGAGATAGGTATTGTATATGAGTGGGTAAGGAAGTGTCTTGAATTCGGAAACTGCGAAATTTCTCGAATGTTATTTATGACGTTAATAATTCCGGCATATTCTAGCTGAAACTCAACTGAACAACACATTCCGTGGTTGAATTCCGCTTGTTGGACACTCTGCGATGAGTTGTGATCTCTCTTGCTCTAACTCGCTGCAGCTTGTTCTTTGTTAGTGCTATACGTGCGCTTAGGGAATCCATATGGCTGTGAGATAAGTCGCGAATGACAACATTTTGTCAGCACCGAGAGAGTTGTGGCATTTGGTTAGAGGTAACATGCCTGCCGGGCTTTCGCTCTTGTACGTGTATACATAAAGTCCAATATAGATAGTCGTCACCATTTCGGGATTACTCGAGAGTCATCGGGTTTGTCCGATGGTTAGAGCTGATTCTATTTTCCGTAGATTCATCAAATCCTTGGTATTTTCGCCAATATATACAATGCTGTGTATCGATTCAATCTTTAGTATTTAGTGAGCGTAACTGACCAAAATTAGAATCCTATTGTTGACATAGTCTCATCATCAAAGTTTCAGCCGATTGTGGTTTGATCAATTAATCCCTTTCGATTTGAGTGAACAATGACACGGTGTAGAGAATAAAATTCAAAGATATTACTAAGAGATTGATGAGTACTGCAATTTCGAACGTAAATGTATTTATTTTTTAGAGTAATGGATTACTTATTTGAGTAAATAGAGTAGATGAAAGAACAAAATTTTTATTTGAATAATTTTTTTCTTCTTTATACATTGCGATCAAAAAGAACATAAAGGAACGAAGATGAGGGGTAGGAAAAATAGTGAGAAAAGGAGAAAAATGTAATGTAACAAAGGAGGATGTACGGTAAAGGGCGATAGCTTGAAAAGCAGGAGTCTCAGCTCAGCAGCCTTTTAGACGTTCATAAATTCTGCTGAAGTGAAAATTGGTAGAAGGGACACCTAACGAACTTACAGGGTCTGTGTGCGCGCAAGGAAACGGGAAAAGAGAAGAGAAGCTACTCAACGATCTCGTGAGATCAGTTAGAGGGTGCTGACATCGTCATCATCCTTGTGGTCTTCGTCATGGCGATACCCACATTCTAATGAGATCCCTTATTATTCTATGTCTGTCTGACCAAGGTGGTATATCACTACTTCCTTTATTACATACCAATGGATGAGAGTGCATATGTATGGGAGAGAGTTGGACAGGCGTAGTCCATCAACGAAGTTGTGGATTTGCAACTCATTGCACATAATATTTTAGTTGTTAGCAGAAACTAAATGTAATGCATATGGATGAAGTTCCATCAAAAAATTACATATTGTGGGATCTATTTACTATTATTAAACACATTTATTTCACATTATACTTAGAGAAATGAGGGAATGGTGAAAGGTTGACCGATTACGAAAGGTTAATAATACAAAAATTTTCTGACGGAATTAAAGTTTATCTTGTTAGAATTTTTTATAATTTCTTCCTCTGAGATATCTGTAGATACAATTCAAATTCCAAATTTTCCTTTACCAATAAATAGATGTGATCATATAAAGGTTTTTCCCAATTGTTAATTCGCAGGACCCTGTGTACCTTTCAAAATTTTCTCTCGCTTCAACAATTTCGTGGAAAAATCTTTCGTAAACATCCAATCCCCGTAGTTGATCCAGGTGCTGTACCACATTTCTCTCTCATCCCTCGTTTACGTTTTTATACTCACTCTCGTACTCTCTTCCGCGCATTTCATCCGTCCTCTCGGACAAAGGGTATATGCGAGTAGAGTATGGGTAGGGCAAACTAATCAAGGTAATCTACACTATTTGCACGGCTCTCGGCCTCTTGTTTCCCCCTTGCCCGTCCCCTCGACAATTGCGCGTGCGTATTTGTACCACACACAACGTAGTTATATATAAAGTTGCAGTGAAACTGTGAGATATACGGCGAATGAGTCCAAGTGGCATGCGGTAGAGTGAAGAGAAGAAGAAAGAACGACGCAGCCACAGGCGTTGAAATGCAATTGGCTCTCGTACACAGTTACCAAAAAATATTCCTCACCACTTTGTGCATTTGTATCGCTGCTCGTGTATATTTCTTTCAATTCCAAACACTCTGCCCACATTTTTTTTCTAATATTACATGATCTCCAGGAAACCTTTTCACACGCGTTATGCATACACAAAACTAGAACACATTTATGTATGATGTAACATTAATTGTTTATCACTATTGACATTTATTCCATTCACTAATAAATATTCCCAATGTACAATCATCAATTTGTTCAGGTCCATCATTTCTATTGGCGTGAATTTCATTATCAATCAAAGTATTTCATCTACTGTAATTAATTCAAGAAAGATCCCCGGAAATTACCTGTTTTCAGTGCAAGTGAAATTCTTTGGTACGAATAATTCTTTTACCTTCAAATTGATATCGTTTGAAATGAACTTTTCCATCAGCACAACTTGGCAGACATGAGTTCATAAAAAAATCAACTAGTTTGACAAAAATAGTTAGATATTCACGTTTTTCCTTGGAGAATGCTTCATAATAACGATAATATTTTACAAGGGGATGAAATGTGCAGTATATTTTTATTCATTGCTAATAATGTATAACCATATGGAGAGATAAACATCAAGTATGAAATCGTCATCAGACGCGTGTCAATAATGAAGTGACTACCGTGAACGGATACAAACTCTACCACAGACCCCACCAAATACGTGGAAATTCATTTTACTACAATATGGTGATGGTGTCAATTATGTGAGATATAACAAGCATACTGTCTATATGCATTTCTACGTAGATGAGTATATTATATACTCGCCGGATATATCAAGGGAAGTGGTGAGAATCTGTGGTGAGATTATGTGCTTCGAGTCTCGTGCCAGTTTCTTGCCAGACACACTGGGGACATGGTTATTATAACAGGCTGCTGGTGGCTCTGGGATTGAAATGCATGAGTGGAATTCTAAAGAGAACAAGACAAAGAAGTAGATGAGAAAAATTCACAAATTGTGAATGAGAAGGAATAAATAAATAATGAAACACAAACCATTAAATTTTATTACTGTCATTTTAATTGTATCATTTGTTTTGTATTATTTGCTTTTATTTTCTTTCCGTGTACAACTAGTGGATGATATCTCGACGAGTGTTTAATAACTGGCGGTTGATCGTCAAACAATGAGATAGAAAAGGAGCCAAATATATATGATACGAAAAAAGAAAAGAAATGTGAATGTGGGTCGAGGGGATAAATAAGTGTGCAATTTTGGATAATTCAATCCTAGATGGAATAAAAGTGGATGGTAGAGGAAAGAAATGAGAGAGAAAGAAGAGATGAAGGGTGGGATAATTCGTAGGAAGAAGGGTGAGATGGAGAGAAAGAGCGAGGGAGTCTTGCTAGCGGCGCACCGATGTTATTATCGAGGCACGCTGGAGCTAATTTACTTTTTAAATAAATCCTGGTAGCTCGTTAACTCGTGGGAGGGCGAGTGAAACCACGCGTCGAACACCGGGATGCTGTTCTATAGAAGAACATTTCCACCCCTCTTCGGTAAGGGTGGAAAAAAAAAACATTGAAGAGAGAAGGAGACAAAAGTGCCACAGCAACGTTTGCCCAAGAAACCATCAGAGAAGCCATCGCTACCCTCGGAAACTCATTATTATTTTTTTTTTTCTGTGAAATTCGGCATCACACTCGATCAAGTAATTCAAATATGAACGATAAGTGATGGATGAGTTACTTTTTGTATATCTGATTATGCAAAGATTTATATGTGTTGACACTGGATCAATTTATAATTGAACATGGGTATCGATTGAAAAGTTTTGTTAATGAAAGAGCACGAAATTTAACATCTCGTGTAAAATCTCACCAAGGATTTCGTAGTTATAATGAAATGGATTTGTCCATTGTTGCATTATTTTCTAAAATTGACAATTGAGATGTAAAGATGTCTATCAACAAAAGTTTCATCAGTAGTTAATTTTGTTTTGAGTATACTGAATTCAAAGCAGTTCATTCTAAATAATGATGAGAAATAGCTCTCTAGAGGTTCGACTACAATTGAATGAACTCTCACTCAACAATAGAGAATTCCAAAGATCCTAACGTGGATGTTGCTCCAAAATTTGTTCATGTTCTTTTCAAGGCTGATATTCTGCTGAATGTTAACTCCGTTCGACTAATCATAATATCACTTTCTGTACTATAAGAAACACAATTAATCGACTGTCTCATGGAAAGTTCAGTGCAACAAACTTGTGTAGAACAAAGAAAGTACAACAAACAACAGATGATAATGAATTTGCCAAAACAACAAGTACTGCAATGAATTATTGCTTTGTACACCACTGAATAATAATTATCATTAAACTTTGCATCAACATCCTTGATTACAATAATATCCTTTTCCGCATTCACCCCAGAAATAAATATCATCTGCGTAGGTTAATTAACAGAGATATCAGCAGTGAGATATTATTCGTCCACTGGAGCTTTATGAGTTGGCAATAAATCCACCAGGTGCTCAGCCCCCAAAAACTTTGCGACATTATTTTTCTAAATAGTATTTTGCACCATAAAAAGTTTTTGTAACTACCAAACTTGGGTCTCGTTTAGTCGAATTTATATTCTGCCACGGCGGTTTGCGCGTCTCGCGTTTGAGCTCTCGCGTGTCTCCATTTTTGTTTTCTCTTGCACGAACCCACCAATGTGCTTTACCCATTACATTTTCTATTATTTTTTTATTTTTTTTTCCTGTTCCACCTTTTTTTTCTCCCCATTCTTTCACTCGTTTTGCATGAACCTCCTTCTTCCGTCTCATACTTTGTGTCTCTTTTCACTCGCGTCCCCTTTCGTTTTCTCTAAAGTAAAGTCCTTTTTATTTTTCCGCATCTTGTGAGCCCGCACTCTCGCAGTGTTAACTTGGACTTTAATTGCTTTAATTACGCGTTCCCTCTTTATTCTTCACCTTTCTGTTCGGCACTGAGAGCCCATAGAGAGGATCACTCGCATTGTTTTATATCTTGCAGAACAAAGCATTGGGCAATGTGAAAATAAGAGTCTTCGTTCTCGAGGTGTTCACTTTGATTTTTATTTTTATTCTATTCTATTTTTCACTCCTCTTTTTTTCTTTTAACGCATATTGTTGAGATGAATACTCGAATCTCGTTATCTAACGACGATAATGAAATGAGTAGAAGTATAAATGAAAGGAAAAAAAGGGACAAAACAAAGGGAAAAAATAAGCAAAATAAAACATAACGTAAGAACTTCTTATATTAAATAAAAATAAAACACTTTAAACAAGACTGATTTATTTCAAGATATCTTCTCCTCACAGCTCTCTGTATGCTCGCGATTATACTCCGCGTCATCCGCATTGCTTAACGAAGTGCTTACACTGCACCATGTCTGCGTATATACTCAGTTTATTTTTTTACTTCATCATCTTCAACCTTCTTTTCCTCTCCCTTCTTCATCTTCTCATCATCTACACCATATTTCTACTATAAAAATTCAAAGACCATTATATCAACGAGTTATACTATGCATATAATCTTCCAGTAGCGCACAAGACAGATGAGTTCCTTATGAAAAGTGTACAAGTGAGATATAAGAAGATTCATACAGACAAGAGAGAAGAATCTGAACTGAAGAAAAATCGTGACGATAAATACTCACACATTCTTTTACTGCCTTGCATATATGCGTTGTGTACATTCCACATAAAGCAACCTCTCCATCTCTCCCTTTCTTTATTCTGTCTTCCGTTTCCCGTCTCATCTACTTCCATTCATTCAGAATGATTAATACTACAAGCGTGACTCTAAATTTTCTTTCTCATTGCTGGCCATGGTCTATTTGTATCAAATATTGTCGATAGATATGGAAGCAAAAAGCTTTATTGCGCGCACTTGCAGGAGATCATGTATATGCCATTCACATGAATAGAGAATATTGTTCAACGCGTATGTGAATATATATGGCAATGAATTGTGTTGTCTACAGAGCAAGTGATGGCAACGAGAAGAATAACAAAAAAAAAATTAACTCACATAAAGTTATAGGAGTGCGCGCCAAACGATGACAATGCACAAAAACCAAACATACCAATCCATAAATATATTCGTATATGGTTACTATTTATTCACAATATTCTACAAACATATTTTTGTTATTTTCATTGTGAATTTCTATGGCAAACGCGTTTTTTCGTTTATCCTTTCGCTCGTAAACGATATAAAATAGTGCGTTTAAATTTTGAAGGAGTAAAATTTCGATACAAAAATACTAGAGCGTATCAGAGAGATACATTTTGCTGAACACTTTCACACTGATATCTGTTCTATTTTGTTCTTTACATGTCGTGTGTGTGTGTGTGTGTATAGACCCAAATCGAACCCATTAGAATCCTGATGGAGATGCTGCTGGTGTTCATTCTTCTTTCGACGTTGCGCGAATTTTCCCGAGAGCATAAGAGAGGCGACCGGGCAATACGGTAGAAAAGCAAGCAAAAAAGATAAAAGAGATGTATAGCTGGCTAGTAAAGGTCCACAAGGAGCAGGAGGTTATAAATTGGATCATCGGACAGTAGAGGAACCTACGATATAAAATCACCAACGACAAATCGCCGATTGCGCCCGCCAGGCCAAACGTTTTCCCGCGCGATTCAACCCGTTATACGACGTCATCCTTCCTCTATTTTCATGTACTTGGTCCCAGACATTACTCCCTCTCTTATATTCAACTCACACTATCCTCCCTCTCGTGCACAATGTATAGATATATGTTCTTGGTCCACTTGCACGCGCCCTTGGAATAACTGATGATACCAAATTCCCTCGAGAGCACAGGAATTTCAAGGGAAAATTCTTGCGACACAATAAAATTGAACTATAAACTTTCCAGAAATACTCTCGTTTTTTTTTTATGCATACATGTTTTTGATGTTTACGTAGTAGAGGTATATATATTGTACACGGGGTAAAGTTGTATTAAGATTATTGTGGATGCTGTGAAAAAAATTCAACACAATTTTTGGTTGGTTTGGAATGCAAAGAAATATTGTGTGGTCGGTTTTTTTTTTCTTTTAATTTGTGATGAACTCATGTCATATATATTAAAAGAAGTTCTTGTTCACAATTTTTCGACTAACGCCACTATACAACAAAAAATGTTTACATACTCTGTAGATAAAAAAAAATGAAGTATACAATTTAGAAGTTTAATATTCTATCACGAAGTATCATAAAATGTCTCGGTGTTCTACATAAATGACATCTTGGTAGATAAAGTACAAAAATTATATTCAGATGAACTACGATAAATTTTAATATACTCCTGGTACTAGTAAGATAAAAAAAGAACTGCATGATTTTAATAATGAAATTCCTAAGGTATTTGTTTTTATTTTTTCACAACAACACGTAATAAAAATTTTACAGTTTCTGCATTGAAACTTCGCACAAAAATCTTCCCTCCAATTCGACTTCCAAAAAAGATCTGCAATAGCAAAACACACTCACATACTTTCCATCATAAAATAAAATAACCATCAGAAAAATCCAATCATCAGTCAACCAGCACTTCAACTTCTTCCAAAAATCTTTTTCAATCCAACTGAAAATTGTCCTAATATATAGATGATTCTAAAGTGGTATAGTGCACTACATATACATGGCTACGCATTAATAATACATACCCACTGTGTAATGTTGTGGTGTAAGCCCATGTATATATAGGTATATAAATATCTATGTATGTGCATCGAAAAACGAAGGGGATGTGCAACCCACTTGGCCGGGTTCCCGAGGCCGCGAAGGCGCGACCCCGAGCATCCTCTCAACGACCCCAGGAGCACGCGAGCAAGCTTGTCTCACCACCGTTACATATCTATATAGACATATATATATATATATATATATGCCTATACGTATACCTATATAGGATAATATAACCCTCCCTGCCTCTTCAGTGTCGTCATGCATGAGATAGTTTCCGCATTATAATAAAACGCAAACGCTTCAGGAAATTTTCTGTTTTGGTTTTATCGTCTGGAAAACACATTTTCAG
Source organism: Meteorus cinctellus (assembly GCA_030523045.1). Classification (NCBI taxonomy): domain Eukaryota; kingdom Metazoa; phylum Arthropoda; class Insecta; order Hymenoptera; family Braconidae; genus Meteorus; species Meteorus cinctellus. Next base: position 95,567 of record JAPYZF010000016.1, on the reverse strand, counting down.
TGTTGGTGTAGCTGTACCACGTAGTCACACACTTAATTCGGTTTATCTTAATTACAATTAATTCCATTCTGCCAATTTGCCACCTATTTTTTGTTATCTCTCACACTTTCTCTTTCTTGTTTCAGGTGAGAATATATAGATCCAATTTGGCAACTGTACTTAGAGTGGAGCATTGAAAAAGTGCATCAACTATCTGGCAAAATACGAAAACAAACAAGGTGATTGGTGAGTTGAAAGTTATAATTCAAACTTTAGTAGAGGATATGTGGCTATATCTTTATATATGTATACATGGAATATTCTTGGTAAAATCGTGTAGTGGGTTGTGAATAGAAGAGAGATGTGTGTATGGGAATACAGTTGGTGAGAAGGTATTTATATGGCTCTCATGAGTGCGCGTGTCCCTGGGCGAAATTAGCAATTGGATTTCTAATAACTCTGGGACTCTCCTTGGTATCGCAATACGTGATATACAGACAACATATATGTTTATGTATGATATATATCTCTGTGTGGATGTATGTATACATCGGGGGTCGACGCGACATCCGGAATCCGAATGAGAATTCGGGTCCGAATCCAAAATTCGATACTACTTGGAATGGAGCCAAGTGCTACACACATATATACAAATACCAGAGTACACATGCATGAAATGAAGCCACGGGCGTCGTACTTTTCCACTGGTTGTTCACCATCCTTTTGTCATCACGACTGAAAATTCATCTATTTCTTCTTTATTCTTCCTCCTATTTTTTTCTCTTATTTCTTTACTCTTTTTTCACTTCTCTCGGGCGTTGTAATTTTCACCTGGATTTTTTTTTCCCATATATTACTCCTATATGATAGTGGAGATATATTTTTTCGAAGTGTAATTATGCATTGCTAAGTTAGGATATTTACTTAATGTTATATTTAAATTGATTTTGATAGTTAAGATTTTTCGTTATTAAGCATTGCAGTTCCATTACGATACGAAATTGCGTAACTCGAGTTTGAACTTCATGTAGTGTTTTGCCACCACAATTTCCCAAAATTAATCGCATTTCCACCGCCCTCAATTCCATCGACATTTGGCTTTGCATTCCATTTCCTATCCACATATACATTATACACTATATCTACTTGATCATTAAGATCATAAATGTATATTCACCATTCATTATGTCTCATGTCACTGAATTATACAGATAGAGAAATTGAATGTATCAAGTTGAACATTGAAAATGTTCATTGCACACGGGTCAACTAACAGATCAACAAGTCACAGACGCCAAGTTGGCCCGCATTTTACACACCAGCTTCGCTATTTGACAATGTGAAAACCTTCGAACTTCAACCCCCCATTTCTTTTCGTAAACGCGGTCGCATAGCTCGACCCTCCGAAATACCAACCGCACAAGTTCAATCTCATCAATGTCACATACAACTACCTACAAATAAACAAGCCTGAAACTTTTTTCTATTTCTATCTTCTTGCCAAGTTAAAAGTTCTAAAAATGTATTCTCTCTTCATCCGAATGATCGTTGGCAGATGATCTTTGAGCTTTAATATTATATATTTGTAGGCTCATAGCGACTTTTCTAAGTGCATTTAAGTACAGTAAAGCTTAACCACACCCATTAAATGTTATGTTAAATTTGCAAGCGTAAGTCATGAAGTTATTAACATATACAAACTGCAGTGATACATGCAACGAGAGAGAAAAGATAGGATGAGACTGGACCGGACACGGTTTTCACATATACATCCATTCTCCGCTTCTTGTCTAGTGTCTCTGTGTTGCCCTCGCAATTTTGACGACTCGTCGTCGCCTCCAACTGCGGCTACATTCTAAGAGGATTAACTCTGTGGTTCGTAAAACCCCAACGGTCTCTAACATCAAAGCAATGCGCTCTTCTCCTGTTCTCTCCTTCTCCGTGGCTTTTCTATCCTTCATATATGAAATTGTGTTTCAGGGCTATATTCGCGCACACTATCCACCACGTCATGGGAAGATATATATAGAAACACAAGCACCTTGGACCCCTCAATTGTATTAACCCGAGTTGTGACAAAGCTGACATGTGCGGCGTTGACAAAAGAAAAAAAGAGCCAAATTTATATGTACTTTTCTGGTGCTCTTGATTGTTTATTAGCTCACCCTGGTGTCACACTCAAAGTATATCCACTTATTTACAAATATATATTTATACATTGTGTGGTGATTCTCGTGTCTTGCCAAAAGCCATTATTTGATAGTTTAGCAGGGGGATGAAAGTGGATTGTTTGCACTCGTGGCTATTTAATTGAAAGACGTAATTAAATTTCATTAGTTTGGAGGTTATAACCCAGGGTGAATTTCAGTGTAGATATGCGCAGTAAATAGTGAGAGGTTGATTCATCTCCGAATTCACTGGACCTCGTTGTAGTGAAATCGGAATAAAAGAAAATTGAATTCATGGAGTGCCACTCGGCTACGAGGAATGCACGCGAGCGGCTCCTCAGTAAATTGCATATTCATTCATCGACCATATGCCTCTACGTCGAGTGTGTCCATCGTAAGAGACGCTGGTGAATTTAACACACAAAAAATAAATCGATGCGAAATTATTTTAAATTCATCGTGGTATGCAAAAAATAAAATAAAACGAAAAAATAAGGGATGTGAAGTAAAATGAGGGAGAGGCTATAGGTCATGTATGCAATGTTGCGGAGCAAATGGCGAGATATTCAAGAATAAGACGAGTGAGAGAGAGTGAGAGAGGAAGAAAGTGAGTGGTTATAGCACGTCACGAAACGAGCGGGTAAGAAAAATAATGGCTAGTTGCGCGTGGGAGAGAGGTCGAGACGGTGAGTGGGGTAAGGAGCTATAAGGGGTGGTAAGTATTCGTGGCGCGTCCTTCTGAATTATCGCGCGAGTATTCCCGGGAAAATGCCACTAAATCAAGCCTCGAGCTGTCCCTCTCACGCGGTTCTCGGCAGCTCTATCGTCCTCTTCTATTCTCGTCCTCTCTCCCTTTTACTCTTGCTTACAGTAACTATATAGCTTTTCTCCACGGGCACGAGCGCCATGGCAAGATGCAAATACGAAAACGGCGCGTGTGAGAGTCGTTCGGTTGAAATATTGTTGCTAAATAAATAACGAACGGTGTAATATGCAAAATTACGAGTCGACTCCCACCCACGCGCGTACACTCGCTTTCTGTCTCTCGTTCTCGCTCTTTCTCTCATCCTTGCTTACTTGCTATCTTACTCGTCCTACCGCATACTTTGGCCATGTAACAACGTTGGTGCCCGACTGATAACGCCATTTTAACTCTGTGATATGCAAGGAACGATGGCAGCTCTACTTCCTTGTCCTCTTCCGTATAAACAATGTATTATAGAGACTTCTGATTTTCAAATAACCCACGATCAAGGTTGCAATGAAGACATTTTTACCATTCTCATTTGAATCTTTTATTTAAATTCATGATTCTGTATTTGATATGTACAAATTCAAATTTAAATTTTTACTATTGCATTTACTTTCAAACTAACCTGAAAATATCCAAACTCCAAAAAAGGAATCAATGTTCAATAATAATAGAATTTATCACTTCGAAGTACATATCCATATATTTGTTCATTTCCAATAGTTCAAATTGTTGAAGATTCGTTGGGAGTAAAAGTCATTCAATGGGATTACAGTTTGTCCAACGAGTTTTTCGCGCGCGTTCAACTGACTTTCCTTTGGTGACAGAGAGGTGGAACGAAGGCAAAGACATATAAGACATATAAGAAAGCGAAAAGAAGAAAAAAAAAACTTGGAAATGTTCGACACGCGCCAAACTCTTTCGTTTGGTTTTCAATCCCCCGTACAACGAATGCATCGCAGGTCACACCAACACCATCGTTACTAAAACTACCATACACTTATATACACTAAGCCAAAGGGTCGAAGAAGAAGTATTAGTTAGTGGAAAAAAAAAGGTACGACTAAGAAGATGGAGAATATCGTCAAGAGGTTGCAATATGGAAAAGGTGAATATGAAAAAAAGAAAAAAGACGAAAACGACAAGGGATATGGCAGTTAGCATTGGCGGCCACGCGGCAGTGTACAACCCGCCAACACCTGATCCGACACCAAGGGCTGCCTATATCGTCACCAACAGAGTTTCGTAACTCTTTAAAATAGCTTCGACAAAGTTCTCCACGTTGGTAATTCCTGTTTGGAAGTAATCTCAGTGAGGTGGGACTATACGCGTACAGACGATCAATATTAATGGCATGGGCTATATAGCAAGCATGTATATACATATATATATTGAAAGTACTTCTTCTCATATATACATATATATATATATATATATATAAGAAACGAGAGATTCCAAAGCATTGGGCCAACGCCACTATCTTCAGGTTCGATCTTCACCAGAAGGTGTGGCTGATAACCTTCGCATAAAAGTTGATAAACCAGAATGACGGAAAAAAAATAATAACAAATAAATTTGATCTTCTCGGTACAAATTACCTACTTCACCACCACCCTCATAATCATCACCAGCGTCATTACTATCAGCATCATATGATCTTGATATAGTTACAGGAACAAATTACCAAGTTTGCTGGTCAACAGCTCGTTTGACCCGCAAACACACGAAACAAACATTCCACAATGTGCATGTCTGCTTCCTGCTTTCGGTCGAGTTAGTTACTCGAAAATGGCAAAATTCACCGTAACTCTAACGAGAATCCTGGTTGGTATAAAGTGCAATGGGTATATCTACTGCGCTGCCAAACACACTGCATTTACATGAATACTCACTGTTGGCTCTTGTATTTAAAGGCGTCTGTGGCGCGATGAACATTGTTACAAACAGCGAACGAGTTTTGAGTTCCATTGAGAAACGAAACGGAGAAAGTGTATAGGATGTACAGAGTGTAGCGGCGAGTAGATGGTCTCAAGTACTCTCGGGAGGTCCTCGAGGCCGATGTTGGAGGATTGTTACGCCGAACAACGCTTGGCATGCCGCTCTTTGCGTTAGTGCGTCTCAGTCGTCAGAATACAATAAATAACGGGGCAAGCAAAGTATAAAGTGGCGTGGGAGTGGACTTAGTTGCCAAGCGGACCTGGTTATCGCTGTGGTGTTCGAGCACACCACAATATATATCCATATATATATTCATGTATTTATATATATATATACATCTACTTTGTTTTAATGTGTAGGTTTTCAGCGTAATGTATATTCATATATACGTATAAAATGTATATGTAGCCGTACTTTCGACGTAGTTGCAATGCAATGCCAACGATATGCAACAGTATAGACCGGATATACACACCAGTACGTCGGTTTAATAGTCGCATTTGCCTATCTGCCTCCTTTAACACACCCAACTTTAATATATATGTATTTTAATGTATATATAAAGCGATACATGTATAGACAAGCAGCTATTGGTTTGCAAGCAAGGACGATTCATGTGGATAAATGTTTCTCCACAACTCGACATCTAAATCGCTACTACCATTTTGTAATCATTAATCAAAGTCAATGTGATAAATCATGCATCGAACTTGAGAAATTTTACATGAATATATTTTGTTCGCTGATTAGTTAATTGATTGCGAAGGTATTCGAATGAGAAGAATTATGGCGATGTAGATAGAGGACACGCAAATGAAAGGCGAAGTCAGTGAGGGGCATAGAGGTCATAAATCTTTTGTTGATTTTGTTTGTTGGGAATGGGGGAGGATATTGTCGAATAATTATTGTCACGCTTGTATTGAATACAAATAATATGAAAAAAAGGAAAGAGATTTGATTGAAACCAGAAATGATTGGAAGGTACCATAACTAATTGCAACTCACGGCCTCTACGTGTAATACGTCCTTGTGATTATTGATGTAGATAGAACAGAACAGAAGAGAATCGATTGAAATTTACTCAGTTTGTGTATTATTTATTGAGTTCTCTAGTAAATATGACTATTTTGACATTGAAATGCTCAGTTACTTTTAAAAACGTAAATTATTCTCAGTAAATTCATACATTGAAGCCTCATCCACCAAAGTTCATGCGCCAGACTTACACATAGTGAATGTCTCTACGAACATTCCATGTACGTGCAATGTTTGCGATTTTTTTCTTCGAGATATAGTTATAAAAACCAAATCAGAATGCGGACGTGATTTTCACGCGAGTCTCACTCATCATTCCTGGCGGTACCAGCGGGGATTCTCGCGGAAAATGCGCGTCGCGGCCATTAATCTTGATTTCCTGGAACTGGCACTGAGAATTCAGCTTGAAGGAAAAGGATTGGATATAAGAAGAAGATGAGAAAGAGAAAGCCTGATGAGAAAGAGATGAGATGTCGAGAGGGTCGGCGTGGTTGGGCACTACTGAGAGAGAAAATTGGCGAGAGAAATGCCATTACAATTCCTCACGATACACATTCTCATCTATATTTTTTATATCCAAAATCTGATTTGAATTCTAATCCCAAAATGGATAAATTAGAATTCGATTCCAAATCACAATTTATGTGTAACATATAAAATGTCGAATACATACGCGCATTATTAAATGTTTATCTGTCATTTGATAAATGATGAAAGAAAGAAAAACGAAAAAAAAAAGCAAACGCAATTGCAATTGCAAAACCAACATGACTTATATTTATTATTAATGATGTAACATTTGTTTAGTAACGTACTGCATAAGTAATAAGAGTGGTGTCTTTAATCTTGAACAAAGGCCCAGCTGCTGCATGACACTGCTTCCACCAATCACACGAGACATGATGCATATACAGAACACAAGCGCATACATTCACGTACACATATGATATCACTTGACATGTGTATGTTGGCGTCAAGCCCAAATGACGTTTGCAATTCTGACAATACAACATTTCAGAATTATTCAACTCGACTTGATATGTATACAGCGCATCTCTACAAGCTCATGAAATAATCAAATATGATTTGCTACTGATAGATAAAAAATGTGAAACTGTAGTCCCGTTAATTTTATTCATAGAAATTTTTTTTTATACTAACAATCTTGTAATATTCAAGATTTTGTGTTTAGAAAAGCAGCAAGAGACAGCACGAGCTTTCCATCCACTTTTGGCACAGTGCCCGGACAACTGAACAGTGAACATGTATATATATATATATATATATGTACACGGTTGAATGCAAAACTTTGAGGGGAGTATAACCTCGATGAAAATGTCTCGCGTTGTTCGCTCGTTTGGTGGGTCGGCACTCCTGTACATACTTGTCCTCGGCACATTTCCTATAGTTACAGTATATTCCATTGCTCGTTCGGTCACTCATGTAATAGCGACATAGAGAAACATTCATTGTGCTCCATGGACACACTCCACGTGCACGTACCTAATGACCAGTGACGAAGTGAAGAGAGAGAGAGAAAGAGGGAGAGAGAGAGAGCGAGGCGAAGGTGGAATATAACACTGGACATTTCGTTACGTGCCAAATCCAAAGAGAGTTATAGAGAGCAGCAAAATGCTGATGGCAGGCCCTGGTCGGTGCATGTTGGTACTTCTACTACTCGTTCAACTCTCATGGATCTCTGTATGCAAATTTTTGTTTGTTTTATCTGACTGATGTTTGTAATACTGTGTGTTACTGCCACACATGAGTGACTCAATGTGCATACTGAGTAAAGATGATGTGCATTCTGTCAGTTATTTAGATATTGCATCGACACGAGTAGGTCAAACTCATTAAACTGCAATTGTACTGCAAATAGACTCAATGTTTTATTTTTATTTGACGAAGTATTGCACAATGAATATTTTTTAACGAAGGTTTAATTGGTTGATATTGAATGGGTTCATATTGTCATGTGACCCTGTTGTCAATCAACTTCCAACATGATAATTATATTCGGTGTCATTATAATTTGATAATTTAAAAAACATGTCCCTCATTTTGTGACCAAAACAACTTTTTTGTTGGTATTATCTTCATGTTGTGACGTTCAATCATCACTGGGGGACTTATCATTGAATTATTGCTCAACTTGTTAGTTGAGAGCTATGAAAAATAAGTCATAGGGGCTAGAACCATCAAATGAATAAATGAATGAGTGATTCATATATACGAAATTGTCGTCAATTGTATGATGGTATAAAATTTTGCTGAAATTTTTTCATTGCATACTCGACAAAAAAGAAAACAAAAAATGTATTTGTGGAGGTATATATGTGCGGTTTACAAACCCGTGGAGATTTTCCGAAACGTGTTTGCCAGTAATGGACTATTGGGAGAACGGTAGCAAGAGATTCTGATCCAGATCAGCTGAATGAAAGCGCTATAGCGCTTAGTCCTTCCGCTTTATCCTGGTTCGTGATTGCTCTATGCGATGTCATCGTGCAACGTATCGGGGATATAGATAAAAAGGGGAGCACGGGTAGGAAGGTGTGAGTTGAAGCGAGATGAGGTGAGAGTGAGAGAGATACAGAAATGAAATCGGCTCAGAGTCCATCTGCGACCGCACCTCGTGCAAAATCCATTCAATGGAATCCAAGAGTCATGATTAAATAGACAACGGTGGGAGAGCTCAGAGTGTTCATGTGCATCATAGTGGTTCTTCATTGATGTTGATATGTATGTTGATGGTTAATCTGTGGTTCCATCATTCAATGTGGAACAGTATTTTTCCAGTTTTATAGTTGAATGTCAAATTGGATTGTCAACACCTTTTGTTTATTTTGCATTCTCATGAATTAACTTAATAAATCCTTTTGATAAGAGTTGGGTAGATATACTTTTTTCAGCCACTGGAAAATGCAACCAGTGACATAGTTATTATTCATTCAATTTTTTATTGCATCCACTCAAAAGCTCTGATCCAAATTGACGAGAATTTTATGGACAGAATAATATTGAAAGAAAAATTATTCATTAGCAAATAATGTCTTCAATATTGAATCAAAACGATTCATATTGAAAGATGTTTTATCATTGATGTTATATCATTGAGGAAAAATAAACACTAAGACAAATATTGCCGATATTTCATTGAGGTTTTTGTATGGGAATATTGGTGCAACATAAAAGAGTTGTATCCAACTCGATAATGAACTTGTCGTATAGGTATACATAGGTTTGAATAAACCACGTGTTGCCTCTCATTTTGGTTGCGGGCGAAAGGAAATAAGGAGAAGAGTCAACAGAATTATATGTGTACTATATCAGCAGGGCAGACGAATTGTTTGGTGTGTCGAGGCCATTTCCGTAGAAGCTTAGCCGACTCTTCTTCTTATGCTCATCGTATAAGTCGTGCAACTATATATGTATACATAGTTTACTAGTCCTTTTCTCTCTCTTACACGCACTTGTGGTCATACATTTCAAACGTGTATATTGCTACAAACCCTCTTGTGCTCTTTAATTTCACTTCTGTCCGCAGACGTAACTCAACGCCCCAAGACTCAGTAGGAATGGGAAGACGACGGCGAATAAGAGGCAACACGGTTTTGCCAGGAAATCGCACTTGCGGATATCGTTGTTGCACGAGAGTTTGCTCTCAGTCCAATGTATTTACTTTACTCCCACGTTCATGTATTTATCATTCGGTGACTTGAAAAACTGTCGTAACTTCACTTCAGGAAGAAAACAAAAATGTATAAATAACAAATGGAAGAAAACAAAAATGTATAAATAACAAAAGGAAGAAAACGAAAATAAAAAAAAAACGATGAATCTACATTGAGTCTGAAAATTCGTGCCAAAAACTCGGAATCTCAAACTCAGTTTCAGTGGTGGAACACAATTTGTGCTTTGAAATCGAGGGCAAAGGAAATGAATTAGAGAAAAAGAAAAAACACTAAGTAAAAACCATGAAGTTATTTAATTTAAAAAGCATTCGAGAAGTTTTTTTTTCTTCACCCCGCTGACATTTTAATTAATTTCACAATTCTGAAATTATTCCAGCTACAAATACCTTTTATAATACACTTGCTGCGATTAAACTTGGTCTGATAATGAATGCAACAGCATCGTGCAGCCATTAATCCGAAGTTCCTCAGTTTAGCGTGATATGCCATGCTCTCATTCGTGGCGGACGAATTAACTCTCTTGCAGATTTTTAAATACTGCTTCTCTCATTCATCTCTTCTACTTATTATTTCTATCTTTCTTCCTATTCATATATATGTATATATATATATATATATATATATATATATATATATATATGGAGTTTTTCTATGCATCTTCGTATTCGTCATCTTCTTATTCTGCTTCTTATTTTTCGTGCTCACGTGCATCACGCCGCCCAACGATTCTCCAAGTATAAAGTCACGGCTCGCTGAGCGTAACGAGGACTCCCCAGACAACAATGAATCTTCAATTTTGTTGCTCTCTTTTCCCCGTCGTCGTCCTTCCTGTTTCCATCGTTCATCCATACCTGGAGTGAATCGACCATGTATCAATTCAACCTCTCTCGTGCTTTACATCCTCCTATCTCACTTTCTTTCTCTCTTTCACTACATCTCCAGCTATGTAATATGGATATAGTGTAGCACGAATGCAACAGCCCCATGCATCAGTAGAAAAAGATCGAGTTGGTTCATCTTCGACAACCGGAAAAATTGGAGTTTCCTCCAATTTTGTCGGTTAAACGAATTTAAGTTGCTCAAGTAACCTGAAAGACATCGCGTGATTGTAATGCATTAATTTCATCAGTTGGTATGTGGGCGCCACATCGTCTTTCCCCTTTCACCTCACTTATCATCAATACATTTACTTGTATATTACCATACGTGTATATATCTTGCAGCGACTTTGAGAGTGTGGGCGGCTACAGAAAGTTTCATACTACTATATCTCACAAGGTATAACCCTCTGTGTGGTATGTATATGGTGAACGCCTCTTCGAGCTCCGTTAATTTTTCTATCTCTCCTTTCATTCTCTTCCCACTTTTCAATTCATTCTGTTTGCCGCCCTCACTATTTTCGGCTGCTTGGATACGAAACGTACAAACTTCAATTTTCTAAGAGCTGCTGAAGGTGAAGGAGATGAGAGACGAGAAAGGCCCGCAAGTGAACGCGACAAGAATATGAGAGAGGCGTGTACAGTCGTAGCGTAGAGTCAATTTGAGTATGTATTGGATGGCGAGAAATAGAATGAAATAGCGAGAAAAAGGGAGGGAGGACAGGCGCGAAGGCGACACTACCACCACTGTGTAGTCGTAATAAAATGAAATTAGCCAGGCTGTTTCGGATGTCTCGAAGGGGGTGGCGAGACGTTGTGATGGTAGTACTAGAGAGCTCTGGCAATGAGGTACGAAAGGTCCTGGTACGGTCTCGGGCGCGAGACAATGCCATCTCGATTTCGCACGCCGTTGGATTTCGATTCGAACCACCACACTACTACTTCAACTACTGGTGCTGCTGCTAGTGCTAGTGCTGGTGGTGCTGCTGCTGCTTTACCCTCGACCTCTACTTCTCTTTCACTCTTTTACACTTTTTGCTGCTCATTCGTTTCTCCTGACTTCATCTCACGCGTTGATTCTTGATTTTCCACCAACGTCACAGCTCGACGGAAATTTCCATGCGGTGAAATTGGTATCACAAGTTCGTTCAATCTACCAAACCTCATTATCGCAATTATTTTTCACCTTCACGATTGTTCACTCAGTAAAATCTATGCCGCATTACCGTCACAATGGATATTCTTCCATCGCAGCTCTCAGTTACTGTGTTATATATTTACATATTCACATTGGCACAAGAGAGATCAAATCGATTACATTATTTTTTCTTTGTTCTCGCTGTTTGCGATAATCGTTTATTTTTATGTCATTGAAAATGACGGCAATAGTTTAGGATCAATTTAATTTCCAATTGAATTTTCTTTCTCCTCTCTTCATTCTTATTCTCTTTTTTTTTTCTTCTCGCTTCTCCCACTCTATACTCTCACCTTTTCTCGCTGCATGGGTGTTCCGTTTCATCCAAGGCTTGTCTGCTTGCTCGACTGCCATTTCTTTTTTCTCCCCGCCTTGATGCTGAACCCCGTGTATGTACCATCTTCCCTCCACGCGGCATCTTCGTGCCTCAATATAACCGTTGGTATAAGGCGAGGTCGAGAGTGCTTTGTATGTAAATCGTCAACATTTAACGATCTTCACCGGTTATTTAGAAGCAAAATACCCGAGACAGACGCTTGCCGGTTCCGCCTCTTTGACCTCTCTCTTTCTCTCATCCTTACAACCTTCAACCCCCTCACACAGGATTTGATGCTTTCTCGCTCACTCAAACTGGCGAGTGCAGGCAAGTAGGTAATTTGTTCATTAAAAATTATATCCTTAAAAATTAGCAATTGCGAGAAAAATTGCTTGAGCATCTTCAACATAAATTTCACCTTAGTAAAAAAAGAGAATGAAAAACACAAACTAAAAAGAAAAAACGAGGAGGATATCTTCCCATTATCCCTATATATAAAGGACGATGAAATAAAATAAATCTCCGCTCGTAATAAAGGTACTAACAATTGCTCTGCAATAGATAGATAAAAAACTGCGATACCAACTCCACGTGTTTGACGCACGGAATTTCCGGGATTTAAAAAAGTTCAACGGGATTTTCAATGCATTGCACACATTACATTGCACGTGTGTTCAATCCCCTGTTGTTATTTTTCAACCCTTTGCTTTTTTTTTCCTTCAAATTGTTTTATTCCATTTTCATTTCATCATTTTATTCTAGTTGAATCTTTTTTAATTCCTGGCAGTATCAACCGGTCTCTATTTCGAACGAGGGAATATAACCGTGTGTGCTGCCGTTCGACCGGGGCTCGACGTCGCGTCGCGTTTGAACGACTTTAATCGGAACCCTCGTGGCGTAAGTGCAAAGCGCTGTTCGTTGGGGCGAATGCGAAAGGTTATACTTCTCCCCTCTGCAATGTGCATACACATTCGCTCACTCTCACTACCTTTTCCATGACTTTTCAATGACCAAGTGAGTGAGTACATATTACTCTCTATATGTTGATGTACACTTTAGCGAATTATGGTCAACAAGGCTTGGACGTGAGCTTGATATGGTACGAATATGAGAGTTCATATTACTGCATTTGCATTCATATTTTGTTTTCTCCGCAGCGGTTTCTATTTTGGACATGTTGTAGAGTTGGGTCGCTACAGACGAGTTTGATGGAGGCTGAAAGTACAGAATTCTGTTTCATTTATGATTGTTTTGATGAGTACAGTCGATCAACAATTATATTAGACATTGTTCCATCATGTCATTCTATTTGATCAACTTATGAAATATAGGCCATATAAAACTACGATAAAGTCTAGGGCCAGTTTCAATTTGATAATTTTTTTTTCTCTATCACCATATTTCGCACTAGAATTTCTAATAGATTTAAAATTCACTTGAGATGCAAATTCTAATAGTTTCTTAAAATTTCTATGTTTGAATCTGATTTTATATTCAGGGAACTGAAACATTTTACATGCAATCGTTTTGAACACCTTCTAGATTGGAAGTCATGATAAAAATATCACGAAAGGTCGATACCATGATTCGTTATTTGAGGATATTCTTCGTCCAGGAATAAAAAAGATTCTTGAATTTAATAGTGAGGTACTTAGACAGAAAGTGCTACTGACCTAAAAGGATTGGGAATCCTTTGATAGTAGTGAAATGTTAAGATACGTCACATGAATCAATTTTACGTTCAATCGATTAGTAGAAATGGAGATAATCCAACGAATACAATTGGTCAGAATTTTTTCATAGTATCGAAATAAATATGCAAACTGCCGACTTGAAGTATTCCACTTCCAAAATCCAACAATTTTTTAGTGGTTATGAGGACTATGTTGTTTGATCCTTTTCTATTTGTATGGATATTGATTTTATTTTCCATATAATGGCTAAGGGCATATCTCCCTTTTCAACATTTATTCTCTACATTGCCCCAAACAGCCTACTTTTATTCACGAATGAACACCGTTCAATTTTATTGTTTGGGTAGAAGAGCAAAAGGAAGAAGAGAAAAAAAATGATCTATTTGATCTTGAAAATCGTTAGGTTTGAATAGGTTTTACCCATTCAGAATCAAATGAAAATATTCTAGTGTGTAATTCCTTTTTTTTTCACCTCTCATCGCATTTTTATTTTCATACATGCAAGTATGAATTTATAAGAGTGGTAATAGGTGACGATGAATTTATAATAAAGTGCAATACGTACATATATGGAGTTGAATTTATTGAAAAATTGTATGGCATGAATGTAAAAGCCAATAAGTGGTAGTAAAAGAATTATTGAAGAATTTATTAAAAAGTGAAAGCTATTGAACGAAATTGATTGATATAAACGATCGAGAGCAGAATCTTATTTGTTAATATCTTGGATCTCATGAATTATTAAATTTAATTGAATGGTTGGTATTAACACTCTGTATGAAAGTACTCGTAATAAATAGCAGAAATAACGAGAGACATGGTAAATCCAATAGAGAAAGCGGTGGATTAGCATGGATTTGCTAATGCCACATGGGGCTGTAGGACTTCATGTGATTGAAGAACACAAATCAATCATTTCATCAGACACAAAGTCCATCTCCAACATTATTTTGATTCCAACATTTGGCATGAGCTGTTGGTAACGGTTATAATATTATGGTAATGTTATGCAGTTATCAATGGCTGGAAAAAACTCGAAAATCCCTTTTTGATAAGCCAATAAATGGATTCTTGGAGTTTCATTCATATGCATATTCATGGAGAAAGAATCGACGAGGTTCAGTCTGATAAAAAATACTTCCATATCAAGGTTGAAAATACAGCACAGATAGTGAAGCTGAAGTGGATAAGAAAATAGTGCATTCAAAACACGGGCAAACATTACTTATTTAAGTGCTTTGAAAGTGATGATCCAGTTGGAATTCAATTTCATTCCGCTAAAATTATGTTTGTTTGTAAAGATTGGGACTTGTTTGAATCATCATTTGAATTTTTGGGTTAATGATTATGATTCTGAATAATCTTCGAGCTCCGTATTTTTTTCCTCGTGAGTGGATTAAACTGATGTAATCAACGCAAATTGATAATCCTTCTTCTTAGTCTTAGTCTCACCTTTCCCATCAGCCTCGTCCGCCCTGCTCGCTCCAATTCACTACGTCCTTTATAAATTTCCCATGCGATTTTTTCCTTTTATTTTAAGTAGCTTCTTCGCATGCTTAAACTGAAAAGTAAAGCAGACGCATTTGATGAAAGTTGGAAAGTTGGCTACACTGGAGTTACTCTCACACTTTGATGTGATTTGTTGCACAGCTTTTACCGCCCCATTGTCTATCTCAACCCTGTAAGTTTGATAATCGTTTCACAGAAATTTGCCCCGAGTTTCCAATTATACAAAAGTAACATTTGTGTTTACACAAATTAAATATATAATACATACAGTGATCCTATCATATTAATGTATAGTTGAGGCAATCAAAGCACTGTGTATGATTTTAATGCAGTAAAAAAAAAAGGATAAAACCTGTGACGTGATGAGAAGGAATTGTCAACTTTACATTGATTCTCCCTATTGTTTCCCTTGCTATGGACACTATTCTTTGAACCAATGAAGATTATTATTATTATGTAACTATTACAATGATTCTCTGATTAATAATATAATCGTGAGCATTATGAAGCTCAACGCCAACCACAATTTATTACTAATATTCACAAATGTTTCTTCATTTATTTCAAATGAATGATCAATTTTTTTTCCTACCTATATTTTAATATTTAAAATGTCTCTATTTCAAATTTGAAGCGCATAATTTATATAAATGCGAAGATTGAAATACAAAAGTGTCGTGGCTTTTTTGTCATAAAAAAAGTGTGACGCTTGTTGGCATTTTATTCAGAAGGAAGAAAGCTATAATCGTATTTCCTTCAGTGCAATATCGATGTCTTCCGTGAGCCTGTTACCATCATGCTGCGAGGCAAATTAGATGAGAGTAGCTGGTGTACGTGTGTACTATACACGATATATAAGTATACAGATCAGAAGGATACATGTGACAGAAGTGATGATAGAATATGGATGCGAAAAAAAAAATACGTAGAGCGGAAATATATATAAAATAAAATCAAGATATTAAGACTCTCTAGTAGCACACTGAGTTCATGCGATTAGCGTCTGCTCATGACAACGGAAGAGTCGGATGCGGACTTTCTCCAATCATTTATACTCATTTCATATAATGAAATAAACACACGACGTGAAGCGAATCAACACTGATTGCGGTAGAGTTGCCATGAAGCTTCAACGATTTCGTTAACGATCCGACTGTGCGTCAATCCACATTGTCTTTTCTCTTTCGTTCTTACCATAATCACTTTACGATCCACTTTCTTTCCATATTGTCCACACTTTTTTCCTCTCACGTAGAAGAGAAAGAAAAATCCGCCGTTATGTTCTATAATAAATGAATGTTTGTGGATGTGAGCTCCTGCAGAATTCAGATTAATTCAAAGAACGGAAGAAAATTTTATTTATTCACCAATTTTCATTCTCCAACCCCAAATTAATACAAACAATCAAACGACGTTTGTCTTCTTCATACCAATTCCAGTTCCATTCAGCATTCCACTCCTTCAGCAGCATCATTATAAATCTCTGTTACGCACCACTTCACGTTATAATATAAATTCAGGATATAAAATGAAAGCATACTAAATGCAACAAAGTTGTTAGTCTTTTATAATCTACAAGGAAAAGAAAATTCATGAATGTCATGCATTTTGCAATATTTTGAATGAGGATTCCACTTAATGGTGACGATCAAGTCATCACAGTGTTTTTACACAGTGAGCATTTACGTAATGATCATGCTTCAATATCATCTGGAATGTGTGTTACGGTTTATTTATATACGCACATACAACTGCGACGATATAGATATATACAGTGGATTGCGCACTAGTGCCCTTCATCACTGCTGGAGCGCACTCGACATCGTGCGAGTGGGGCCCCACCGACCTTCACGGCGAATCTCGAGTTACAACAAGTGGTCGTGGCGAACTTACTATACATACATATATATCACTCATGTACTCACATATATACGTAAACGAATGAGAGATTAAATGTGAGTGCTTTTGTGAAGCCGTTTGACGAGAATCTTTTTCTTTATAAGCATTTTATTACTACTTCGTAAATGAACTATTAATCCAGAGTAATTTAACCGGAATTTCTTTTTTTTTTCCATCGATATTTAATCTGACGCTGTGGAATTCAACACTGATATTAAAATATTCAATTATTTTATTTATATGTCATATATTCGTTCCTCAATTAATTCACATTATTGAGTTAACTATTGAAGCATGAAATTGAATGATTCATATTTACATCATCAATCAAACGCAACCTAATACCAATAGACATTGCAATTCGGTGATCATACTTCAATTATATTTACTTGATGTTATGTCACATGGTTGAGAATTAATAGAGTTTTGCTAATCACAATTTAAATCGACTCACGATAATAATTTTATTCCCAACAAAATTCTGAGTTTTAATAACAACGAAAGGAGATCCGGGTACTACACATAACTGCACGTGTAAACGTGAAATGTGAAGTTTTGTCCATCACTAAATCCCCGAAACCATTTAATGATATCCTGTCAATCGCACCAGACAGATCAATTCAAATTAATCCAAACAAATATTGATTTTGATTTGTAAAAACGCAACTCACGTGTACTGAATGCTATTTCCTATTGTGATACTATTTTTGATATATTTGTCATAACGAGGATTAATTGTCGAGGTCGTGACAGCGACTTCTCGACGCGGTAGAACACAGCCCACGAGTTTTAACCGGCCCACTCATGGAACCACTGTTAAAAGTATACATTCGCACAGGCGCACGCTTCACGAGTTCTCTCGCAAGATAGGGCTCCCTTCATTTCATTCCGTTCCATTTCATTCGTTTTATATATTCAAACACATAAAAAATATTATATCTGTGTGCATCACATATTCTCACTTTCTCATATTCTTTCTCTGGGTTATTACGTATGTGTATAACACTGTGGAGAGGTGGTTATACCAAACGTGGGCGCTCTATCCCATCGTGTATTTTTATCCATACATATAGCACAACGAGATTAACGTTCCCGCAAGCGAACTCATATGTATATATATATATATATATATATGTGAATACGAGCGGGGGCGTGCGCGCGCGAGAACCGAAAACGACACCGGATAAGCGTGTGCAATGTTGCGCCCGGCTAACATTTCCTCCTCCACGCTTTCTCTATCTTTCTCTTTCTATCTTTCAGCCCCCCTGTTTGTCTCTTTCTCTATTCCTCCTCTAACCCTCCATGAATCCTTCTCCACCTCCGCGTTCGCAACTGGCAACACGGGAACGCTATCTTGCATTTGCGATCGTAACGGAAATTCGAGTTTTTTCGTCCATAAAATTCTGCGCCATGTTTCGTTCGCTTATGGCATAACAAAAACGAAGAAAAAATCAACTGAACAATTACAAAAAACTTATTGTAAACGGGGTGGGGGAAAAAAAAGGAATGATAAGTGTTTTTGTATAATTTTTTATTTCATCGATAGACTATGAAATTTATTAGTGAAAAAAAATTCTTTTTCTCTTCATACATTTTATTTTGCTGAGCATGACTTCGTGCAGTTGAAAGTTTCTATGTTTATATCAATAATTAAGAGGGCGTTTGTAGGGTATGAAAGTTGGAGTACATAAAGGGATGGAAGCCACCGAGTGAAACACATAAGACCATGGTGGATTCAGGTGGGAAAGCGGAAAAAAAAATGATTAAATATGTATATATATTTAGAGATATGAAAGGATGTCGAGTAAAGAGAAAAAAAGAGTGTGCAAGCGCGAGAAATGATGTGGTGGCGCGCATTGCCGGCGGCGCGTACGTCAACCCTCGTCACTCACTCCAATGCGCGCAAGATGAGAGAGCTGCGTTGTGTGTATAGTGTGCGAATATGGTGACATGAGAGAAACGAAGGAAGAGAGATGAAAAGTGCGTGTCGCGCACGGAAATAAAACGGACGTGTTAGCAGTACGAGCCAATGAAGTGCGCAATGGACAGAGTGTATGAGAGTGAAAGAGAAGAGAAATATATTGCAGCGGTGGAAAAAAGAAAAATTGCACGTGAGTTCTCATTCCTGTATTCGAACAGGCGTGTACATATACACTTATACACATTGAAATAAAGTTCTATAACATGATGGAATGCATCGGTGTATGTAGAAAAGAGTGAGTGAGATGAAGCGAATAAACAGAGGGAGGCAGACAAGGAGAAATAGTAGATGTGTATGAAAGGGAGAGGGGTGATATATAAATGAGAGTGTCGCTAGGTTGGTTGGCGTGAGCTTGTTTCGAAAAGCGCTCTTGACTCTTCCCTCTCCATCTCTTCATTTCCCTATACATCACTCTTGCTCATCTACAACATATACACATACAACGTACACATCAGTGGCAAACAAAATGACCATTTTTCCTTTAGAATTGAATATAACAAATGGTAAAAATTGTGAATAAGTTTCCAGATGCATTAGTAATAAAGAGAGAAGTTTTGAATGCTGTGAATGGTATTCGATTATTCGAGCTGAAGTTATCAATATTAATAGAAAAACGAGAACTACACAGATGTGAAAGAATGAAAATCCTGAAACTATCCAATATCTATCATGTGAATTGAGTAAAAATCAGGACCAACTTGACCAAAATCATGACACCAATTCGCTGAAAAAGACATCAATTGAGAAAAAAAAACATTGACTTAAAAGGACCATTGTTGTATTATTTTTTTATGTCACCTCACTATCCACCTGGAATTTTCAACTTAGATATTCAAATATTATCCACCAAATCACAGTTATTTATGTCCATTCATATTTTTTGCTCATATGTAAACATATGTTTGTCATCATCACACGAGCACTACAGCCATAATAGAACTATCAAGTGCCATATAACTTTACTCAATTTACTTAAATCAAATGTATACTCGAGTTTTGATAGCACGCGCAAGATAAATCTAAAACGTTTTAAATCGGCTTACGTCACTGCTGGCAATCGTCGCAAACAATATGTTAGTTCACGATCTAGGGTCGAAATCACACATTGTGTGTTGTATTTCTATGTAGGTGTGCACAGACCGAAACTATATAAAGCAGACAATGGACTTTGGCCTTCGTAACATCTATATCTATATGTATATTCTAAACCACAATATGTGTAAGTATGTGTAAACACATCTACATAATGATGCCATGGTCTATGACGTTGATTATTTTTTTTTGCTTTCACACGAATATCATAAAAGGTTATATGTCGCAGGGTCATCACATCGTTCAATAGTCAAACAAAACTTTATATTCGAAAATAGTTGCCATCGAGTATGTGGAAAATGTAATGAATAAAAATGAATAACTAGAAAAAAATAAGCGAAAAAAGTGATTTATCACACGTTGCAATTGAATATTTCGTAATGGCAATACAACTGAACTATACATACGGCCGTACATGAAATTGCCTGGTGCTGCGCTCGAAGAAATAAGCCGTAATCGTAGAGTTATTGGTCGAGCCATTTCGAGGCAGCAACCCAGAAGAATGATCATCTCGTCGGGGCACAAGTGGCACAAGATTAAATGGCTCGAAGCGCGTTTAAGTGGAAGCACGAAAGAAAGAGTGTTGGAGAAATAGAAAAGGGAGATCATAAGGAGAGCTGGATGGTGCTGGTATGTATGAAGAGAGAGGTGACGTGAGACTGAGGAGGAATAAAGTAGGCAGCAGAATGAAAATAAAATAACAGAAAGGAAAAAAACTCCGAGTAAACCTTATCGTCAGCTAGAGAAAAGAAAGCAACGAAAATAATAGAGAAGTATTAGCTGTTCGCTCGATAAGCCCGCAGGATTTCTTCTTAAGTTCCGATGGGAAAGTAGTTCCGGCTCTTTCCGATACTCTCGCGTGAATATTTGAATTCCATTGAGGGTATGAGGTCCAATATATATAATCTGGCCAACGAGTTAGAATCGCTCGACCACGAGAAAGATGCACAAGACACAGAAGATAAAGACTGTACAGTGGAGCGAGTGAATTTGGTGCAAAGCAATATAGAGAAAAGGTGCGGCTAGACTTACAAGGCAAGGAAATAAAAGGAAAGATAAAACGCACTGCACACAGTATATTGTGGGAGGCATGTAAGATGGCGACAAAGCAAAAAAAAAGAGAAAGAAGAAAGAACCAATGGGCAAAAGAGAATACTGGATGAGAGACAGATACGAATATAAATCAAGTGTTCTCTTTCTCTTGTCTGTAAGTTTCATGACTGTTCAGCCCGGACTATGAATAACTTTGTTATTCCAACACGTTAAATTGCTCTGTTCTTTATCGTTTTTCTTTTCTTGTGTTTCAATTTTTGTTTATTACATGTATCCTCCTGGTTGGATGAGTCGAAAAAGTGTTGCATGGTAGAAGCACATAAGCAAAAATATTCACTACCAAATATCAAAGCTCAAGACTTTTTGTGAATATAAAGTAATAAAATCAAATGGATTCTGTGTAGTCAGTCTCGATATAATTTTCATTCCCTTCTATTTTTCTTCTTTTATATTTTCTATCATAGACTGCTTTCCTGTGCCTTCAATTTCGCCTGAACCTTTTTTTCCAATTGTATTTGATGATGACAATGGAGCCAATTGAGCAAAAATATAACAATGTGATCGTCTACATGCATTTACTCAGAGTTAAATCTGATTCTGCTATTATATTGATCCAAATTTCCATTCCTTCCTTGTTCTCTTCATTCTCTCAAGTAATATATAGAATGAATAGACGCCAAAGCTGTTGAAATAATCGGCGTCTGTGTTCATCAATACCTGGAAGAGAACATGGTTTATTTAGTAATCACAAGCACATTCCGTGCGCGTTTCACCATATATGTATTGCTATGCATATACAGTAATGCGAAATATGCAAAAGGAAGCGCTATTGGTATTGGAAAAGAGAATGAAAAAGGCAAAAAGATACACAGAAAAAAAAAACACCACAGATATACATAAGAGACGAGAGTTGTCCGGGGAGTTTCCGGTAACGTCTGGCGGAAAGAGATAAAGGAACGCGGAAAATCCGAATGTGAGAATAAGATGACGACGATGTACACGCGCGAGAAAAAAGATATAAGTAAAAAGAGTAGATATAATATATATGTATATATGCACGAAATGTATAGAAGTATGTAGGAATTTATACACATATATGTTCGAGACGTGGCACGCGCGTATAGAATAAATTTGTGTATTGTCGTCGTGCAAGTTGGATTTTTCTCTTCGTAATTTTTTTTCTTATTCTATTTTATTTTTACTCTATGGGTGGTGCGCTGCGAGACACCTACACTAATACAACGAATATGAAGAACCGCGGGCCCGATAAGATGAGTACAAAAACGACACACTCTATTTCACACGAAGCGTCTTTGAATATTCTGCTTATGCTTTGGGCTATACATTCTGAGTTTGCAATGATGCGAGCGCAGTGCGTGTGCGACTCACATTGCTACTGCATCTTCCTCATTCATTCGTTTCTTCCGCATTATATTTTATGTGAATAAAAAAAAAAAAACAAGAAACAAATAAATGATGTAACGCTTGGAGAATTTGCAGAGTTTATAGATCAATTTAATCAAATTGTGTCTATGGTTTATTTTTCTCATCAGAATTTTTGTCCTCTCAATATTTTAATTACAAATTGTTGAGAACATTTTCATGACGACCTATATCAAATCTCATTTCACTTGAATGCCATTTCTCAAATATGACCAGCAAACGTGCTGAAATGCAAAAAAAAAATGTGCGAAAGGCAAAAGACGCTGATTCAAAGTTAATTTTGTATTCCATGTGCAGATACTCATAGATGTTGGATGACAATACGAGCGAACTCGTTGACTTTCATTCTAGAGAATCGAATTTCATACATAAGTATGTATGGGGTAAATAACCATATATGTAGATGTGTAAAAGAACCCCTTGAAGATTTGCTTTTGCGGCTTATATGTTCAATAGACTTGTATACACTGATGTGTATCGGATTGGACTATATGTATATATACAGACTGTATATTTGTGAAGTGTTTGGACGTTGGCGGAGACCAATTCGTATATAACGTCCTACGGGACATCTCACGAGGTATAAGCTCAAAGGCAATCTTGTCATTTCGAAATGCATGGAAAGCTCAACGACACTACTTCATTGTATTCCCCAGGGGATAATGAAGAAGACAGATAAAAAGAAGAAGACCAACACTGTTGATGAGTGTATTTGAATATATTCGAGATAAATCTAGCAAAAATGAAATAATCATTTTATTAATAAAATAATTTTCTTGCATTTAATTTCTTCGAACAATTGCTCCTCATTAAAAAAAACTGGCGAATGTGCGTTATAGTGTTATAAAATAAAAACAAAATAATTAAAAGAAGCATAAGGGTGCAGGATGTGTGCTTGGAGAAAAGAAAGGTGTGATTATATGGTGTAGGAAGATAACTCCGTAAACCCGGCGTCCTATTACCCCAAACAACCTCCGGCATCTTTTATTTATATCATTAGTGCCCCGGAACCACACTCGTTTACTCTTACATCGTCCACTCGACGCTCGTGAGGGCGCCCCCGAGTAAAAGTACATCAGTTTATACAGAGACAATGAGAGGGAAAGAATCAGACTACTATTATGAGGGGAGAACAAGAGACGCAGAAACGAATGACAAGTACTTTTTTTTTCGCTTTATTTCTTCGCAAAATTCAGTGACCCGAAATAGATATTGTATAATACATTTATACATCTTCATCATTATATGCTCGAAAAAAAAGATTAATTATGTGAGCTGTATAATGAATTTTAATAAAAATAATTTGACACTTGAAATATTTATGAATATGTAGTAATATATATGAGAATGATATATTTATTAACACTATGAATAATACATGACATCAAACAGTTATATTTTATTGACAATAAAATCAAATACGCAGTCATAATACTAATGAGGAACGAAACTCTTCTCTTGTCTTTTATTTTCGATCAAACCATAAATTTAAGATGACATGAAGAAACAACTCGTCGTCCACAATTCTTCAATTTGTTCGATTTTAACTTAATCCTCATCGTACTTGACGAATCAAAAAGGCTCTATTATATCGATATTCAATCTTGGTAAGAAGCTCTTGCTCGTCTATTAAAAGAAAACATTTCAAACGTGATTTCATTCGGAATGATTAATTATTCAATACCCGATCAATTCAATAAGTAAAACTGCAGTTTAATCAAGTTGGAAACACTCTTACGTTTTCTAAATGTTAAATGATCACCAAAAAAAAAAAAAAAAAAAAAAAAAAAAAAAAAAAAAAAAAAAAAAAAAAACGCGCCAGTTCTTCAATGTATTCACTTACTTCTGGTTTATAAATATACCTGCATGATACGCATGTGCAAAAATATTCGCGACAAATTCAAATTGATGCCTCGAGAGAGCAATGTGATATTTCAACGATCCATTAAAACGCATGCATATATCTATAGATGTTTATGCATATACATATATAAGAGAAGAGGTATACGAACGAGAACAGTGCGTATAGATATTCGCCAATCGATTTTCCATTCCCCCTTGTCCATTTGCATATTCCAGCTAATTAATGCCATTCAACTCGACGGTTCGGAACTGTTCCCGGTCGTCGGATCCTGGGACTCTCACCATCTCTCTCTTACTCTTTCATTCTTACTCTCTCTCACTCGGTTGGTTGATCGGTCCGACGCGCGCGTGACTCTCGAGGGTCTTTCCCTGCGCCTCCATATGTTTCTATACCTACGGTGCAGTCTCGCGCAAAATGACGTGAGTTAGTCTGCGAGTGGACATACATATTGCAGTCAGAATTCATATGTATAACTATGAGACAATATATATATATATATATATATGAGAAGTAAAAATGAATATATGCATATATATAATTGCAAAAAAAAAGATAGTTGGGGGCAGTGATTGATGACAAATTTTTTCCTAAACAGAAGTCGAATTTTCTTCTAGCAACATTTCGTTCTAGCGGAAAAAAATTCCATTTTCCAAGTCATCAATGAAAAATTACTGCGATCATCCTATGGTACTCTATCAAATTTGGCACGGTTGAGATAATTGAGTAAAAAATATTGAATTTCATCTTACATGAAGTTTTTATATAATCCGGTTATTACATTAAGTATTTTTTGATTTCATTTTTCAGAATATTAAATAGAATGGTTGCCATTTCAATCAATGGGTGCTAACTCTGTATGCACCAAAAACCAAAATAGAAGGGCCAAAAGGGTTGAAGAGAGATGAGTGAGAGAATGTGTGAGCCTCAGTTTGAACGTAACACAACGACAGCGACGATAATGGAACATCAATCATCCTTAGAATTATGCTGAATTAATTATTATTGAGTGGTAGACTTGTCCACATTCATTTCCGGGGTTATATACCTAGGAATCCATATATACATACCATATTGTGTATGTGTGTATATATTGGGAGATGAAGGGAGGGAAATTGAAGATACAGGCTCTCAACTCACACTTGTCAATTGCCAGAGCAATCCTATCCCACTCTTGCTCTATTTCACTCAACACCATGCATTCCACATTCACTCATTTCCTCACAATTCATAGCCCATGGAGAGAGGGTGGGGAAAGCTCTATGGCATATACGATCTGATCTATTTCGACCTATCATGTTGCAGTACCAATCATACACACAGACACACACATTTCTATTCATACATATTTCCATGACATTCAAAAGCTTCACAATTTTCATGACTTTACTCAATTCAATGGAATATCCTATTGATTTATCCAGTTATAATATTCTATCAGGATTATGAACAATTTTCCATATGATGATGAAATAATAATCCTCATATTGTTCAAAATGGGACAGAGTCATTTGAAGTCTTCTCATATATCGATACAAGTCTGATTTTACATTTTTCTCTGTTTAATTTTCATTTCCATCCAATATTTTTCCCTTTCTTTGAATAATATAAAATTCCAACTAATCGTTTGAATTAAAGAATAAAAATGTAGTTGTAATAAAATAAACTTTACGTCAAACTAATTCGTTATTTTATTAGCACACCTCAACGAAAATTAAAATCTCAGTGTATCAGGTATATAAACGACGATGCATAAGAACAAAAATCAGAACATGATACTGCCGAGTTGCGGCATAAAAACAAACCAGCAAAAAAAAAATAAAGAAAAAATGTGTATGCATTCATACAAAGCGCCATCGTATTCAAGAGGTTGAGGTGAAAGAAAAGAGGAGGAGCAGCTGTGACATAAAAAGGCATCTGGAATGCACGAGTCAGATCTCTGAGCTTGCAATACATACCGATATATATTCAAAGGGATCCAAGAAGGCACAATATATATCTACACTTATATAAAGACATACACACAAAGAAAGCAAGAAAAAAAAGAGATGAAGCGTTCGCACACGCGATACATATATGATGTAGTATATAAACAAAAATACATACTCACTTGTATATAGCCAGAACGAAATACGACCGTACAGAATTTCACGTTCGGCATTCATCCCTTTGCGTTCTGCCTGGTTATATGTTCGCGGTTGGCATTTACAGTCTCCGCGGGGCCGATCGTTTCTCCACGGACTCGACATAACCTGTCACGATATCATATCGCGCAACCCGCGTCTATTTAACACACCATCACGTGAAGCACAAGAGTAATAAATAGACAAAATGAAAGTGAGTTGAAGTGTAACAAAAAGAGTACAAGCGACTATGGCATAGTGCAATGATGTGCGCATGAATAATGAAATTCAAGTAAACGGCGTTCATTCAATAACCAAAAGTCAATCTATTAAACTCGTTTATCGTTTATTCGCTCACTGATAAAACATACTTCAACGATTATTTTTCCATCAATCGATTAGTTGTCATTATAACCATTCCACTCAATCGACAATGAAGTTATTCAAAAGAAATTTCTAATAAATCATTCTGAATTGGCCAATTAATGAATAGAGATGAAGATAGGAAAAATTATATCTTCAGCAAATAAATTATTTTATCATAGACCAGGAATAATAAAATATTTATATAGAAAGAGTAGATGAAAATAAATTTGTATTGAATTATTCGTTTGGGATGTGAATTTGCTTACTATATCTCTTGTATTGAGGAATTTAATATTTTAAAATGTATATATACATGATTCATCGATTGAATATGACATACGACTAAAAGAGCAAATACTTTACGTCTCTTTATATCGTTTCTTTTATATATCTATTTGTAAGATATATGGTCTGTGAGTGTGCTCATAGCAAGTGCAATAAATGTATGTTACTGTCAGTTAGTACCATTTACTTTAAATACTCTGCTATTGTGTTACACTTTTTTTTATCGTCTTTACAGGTGCAAAAAGAATTATCAAAGTCCGAATGTTCTAATGTCTGAATATCTGTAATAAAAATACCAAATAGATAATAAAATGAAACGAGAATGAAAGGATAATGGATAATTACCAACCGAATGGAAAAAAATTACTGAACCTATCGTAATACAGTCCCTTCCTTTTATCAATTAATTATTCTGAGAAAGTAATTTTTGTATTCACTTCCAAAAAGAAAAAAAATTACATGGAAATTGTGAAAATTAAATTTATTCAGCATATTTTCAACCTCAAATATTCGAGCATTATCCTCTTAACTCTCACTCTTATTTCAATTTTTCTGCACATCCTACTAATGTTAATTTTAAATGTATGAAAGTTACTGCACATTATGATACACCTCAATTATAAGTCGCACTTAACCTCACGAGCATTATTTTTCGTTTCATATCTGAATTCTTTCTCTGTCCAAGTCATTCACAACTAAATTTTCCTCGCGTTTCATTCAATGACGTCAATTATATATATACATAGACAAGGATGTAATTTCATTTGGAATGAGTCAATAAGACGTTCTCGTTGCTGCGAAATAGCCAGGCGCATATTTACTCCAAATGGAATTTATCCTATCAACGATTCCGTTCATCAATTCTATACGACATTGGCAAGGACTATGGCCTATACCTATAAGAGAATTTCTCCGTTTGTTCCTTCCATTCTCCTCGTTCTATACTCCATCATTTCCTCCTTCATACAATCTATGTATATGCATATATATAAACATGTATACACGATATATATACTCTATGGATCATTCACTCTCGCGTTCATCCTCTACATTTCCTCTATATAAATTTATTTGTCTTTTTCTTTCATTTTTATTTGACGACATGCGGATACCAGTATTCCACGAGTATATATGCCTAACGTCGGTCTCGTTTATTATCGGTCTACCGTGAACATTCCTACCGTCCCAATGCCGCGCCATCGCGCCCGAGAATGAGATATGTATATGTTGTACATAGGGTTGACTTCTCTCATTCCGTCTCTTTGCGTATACATATACATGCATATATATCTCTACACATATATATATTGCGCATATGTATGTATGATGATCCAAACGTCACTCGCATTCTTGACGTTCCGACCGTCGACACGACGTACGAACCGACGGGCATATTTTTCGCAGTCCCGCGTTCATTATATTGTCATCCAACGCAGTGTGATGATATGGTGATACAAAGAACGGCAGATGCGTTATGACAAAAACTATCGTCACGACACGAACAAACGTGTGTCTTGATTATATTTTCTCATTTGAGCATACGTGGAGGAGAAAAAATAAATTATGAGCTTGTGTATGTATTAAATATATTTGATATTGAAATATCTGAGCTGGAAATATTGGAATGAGTAGTAGAGTAGAATGACGATGAAAGGATGCAGGAATTAAATAGATGTATTCTTTCATTTTAATTGTGGACATGTGAGGATGGATTTTTGTTGGCGTCACCTGTTCTTCCTCCTGAATTATTTAGTGAAGCTTTGAAAAAGATCGCGATGTATTTATTTTAGATCTGTATTTAGATTAGAAAAACTTGGGACCTCTTCCCATCAATTTTCGCATCCCTTTAATTTCAGTTTTACTCTTCATGCAGTCGTTTTAATATCATTCGTCATTTCCGAGGCTTTTTTTTTTCTACTTATCAATTACAACTTCCAAAGTGGAAGAATAGAATTAATGGGGGCTATGAAATCATGTGTACTATCAACATACATTGATATAATTACAAATTATTCTCCTCTGTTCTCCGCTCTTTCCACTTCATTATGACTGACACGCGTGCGGCAAGTGAACGACAAAGGTGAACACGCGGTAACTTGTCTCCGGGACGTTGACGCCAATGCGAAAATAACCGTCGGCGCGGGAACTAGGCTGGCGCCATAAAGTACGTTTACGAATCGTTACAACGTCGCCTGATCGGCGGCATCATATATATACAAACGTGTCTCGTACATGACATACACCCATTGGTTTCCATATAATCAGTAGATATTTGGATTTACTATGGAACATATCGTATATAGACTTTATAATACGCATCGTCTCGACCAATTTACTAAAATGGTGCATTTTCACTACATACAATCACGTCATCTATATTTTTTCCACGTATTCATGCTGTTAGGAATACAAAAATTAAATTGCAAAGCAAAAGCAGAAGAAAAAAGAAATAAAAAATGATCGATAAAATCATGAATTCTATAATTATTTTATTTTTTGACCCAAATTTTCCTACTGCTTCGACTCATCCATTCCGCAGCGCAATTTATCCCAAACTTTACATGCATTTTCGTCATAAACTTACACACGAACACATACATACATTTGAATTCACATATACATGTATCGAGAAGAGTCATATCATATGTACAACCCGTCTGTAGAGCTACGATATATATAGCGTTAATGTGGGTCAAGCTTTAATTGGTTTATACACCGAGTGTCTATCGACAAAGTTTGTCAGTTTAATATGGTCGATTATCACGAGTGAATTTTCTCTCACCCTTTATATATCCTACTCACTCTTATTCATGTCTACATATGCGAACCTCTAAATTATTTAAGCACTAATGAAGCACCCCAGCTTTTCACGCGGCGGACCATATAGCACAGCATACAAGACGCGACTCTCATCTCTCGCCAAAGCAATGTTATATGGTGATAGTGAGTGCACGGTCATGTTCTGGACACGTGCCAAAGTAGTAAAATGTATGGATACGATTAAAAGGGAAGAACAAAAAAATAATGCAAAAAAAATCTCATTCGCATATTTCCTACAAAATGCATTGGTACTGTACCAATGTATGTATACATACATATATATATATATACGTAAATTTAAACTGAAAATAGATAATTGCAATTTTAAGACGCAGTTAGGCAGCCAACAAAGTTGCGTTTATATAAATGTATGTATATGTGCGCTTATGTTACACCTATACACAATTAATTTTCGTCCGTCGTTGAAGACGAGTTCGCAAGTCGCCGTTTGTCGCTACGATTTACGCGCTCGCGTCTTTCGTCTATGTATTTATACACACTCAACAGTGGATATATATTTATATGTGTGTATAATAGTACGACCGCGTGTTGGCTATGAATAGTTGACTACGGGGGAGGAGAGTCGGTGAGATATACCAACGTATAAAGCTGTGGGTATGTATGTAAGAACTTTGACGATGGACGCATTCGCCAAAATAATTTATGCTGGCATCGACGAGTTTGGTCTGGTGAAATTTCCCAGAACCATTGCTCTTTCCCCCCATGTATATATATATATATATATATATATATTATCGATATATAGAGATATTTTATGTCGTTGACGTAGTTGATTTAGATTGTCCGTATGTCCATGGTCTTCTTCCCCCAGCAGCTGCACACGATATAATTCTAAATATCTAAATACATACTATTGCAAAATTTGCAAGATTATATCGTGAATGAGTATATAGGTATCATAATAATAAGTTCCGGTGTGATAAAAAATCTGAAAAATTCACATATACATATATGTATAAAGAGGGTGGAGGTTGGCAGCTGTTTTACCCGAAAAAAAATCGCTGATGTTTGTCTGTACGAAAAATATAATGTTGGATGAAGAAATATAAGAAGTGTTTGGGTTATGTTGATTTAAAATTGAACAAATGGCGAGTAGTTATATCTGCACGCACATGCATTACTGCTTCCCATTACTCATGCGTGTTCGATGAACGCTCGTATATATACATATTTGAATGTAATAAAAATATTTTAGATAGAAGGGAGGAAAAAAAATTATTCGTATATACGAGCGAAAGGGTTTGCACAAAAAGTGATGACGAGTGCGTGCGGTCACAGTCGAATGTGAATTCACCAAATACGCGGATGAAATAAAAGAAAAAGAGAGGAGAACCGGTTGGTCTACCGAATATGTATATATCTACAAGGGCTGATAATATTAATCCATGAAATACACTTCACTCACCAAAATAATGCTTCATGTAACTATCGAATTCCGACAAAACCTTCCTCTAACGAATTTTTATTCCCGTCACGATTGGAATTATCCATGATGAAGAGCCGATATCGATTCACAATCAGACCATGAATAATTCACAATATGAAATTTCAAAACAATATTAATCCAACTATTGAAGAAATGTTGATAAAATTGCACGATGAACTAAATTTTTTCTTAATAAATTGATATGGTCAGTAAAATTTTCATTTAAATATATATAACATTTTCTCTTAATATTATTTAATAAATCTCCGCCCTCAATGTAGATATCAAATTTAAAATGTCAAAATAACGTCTCATACATGTAAACAAAAAAATAAATCACATACCTTTGTTATCTAATTATTTTATTTTCTTTCATAACATTTTGACTCGATTTAAAGAATCATAACTTTTGTCACGATATACCTGACGCGTGCAATACGTTTGCTGAATTTAAACGACCAAGAAAAAATGTTGTATGTCCCTGTGTATACATGTGTGTGTGTGTGTGGAAAAAGAAGAATAGTGGAAAATGAAGAAAACGAAAGAAAAGTGCTAGAGAATATAGCGTGAAGAAAAAATTGGGTACATGATTCGCAAGCGGAAGGGGGCGCAGTAGGACGGTGGCACCTGTCCAATCTACCGTGCTGTACTGCCGCGCGCGCCGAGAAACAGACGGAAGACTATGCACTGTAAAAGGAACACGTAGGCTTGATGCTAAGAGAGGAGCAAAGAGGTGTTCCGCCAAGAGTGAGAGCAATGTATAGGTATGTGTACATACAGAAGGGGGTTAGCTGAGTCAACGAAATGAGCGAGTGAAATGAAGAAAGGGGATAAAAAAGAGTAGAAGAAAGAGAGAAAGAGAAAGAGTGGAAGAGGCGATGGCGGGAAAGACCGGACGAGCGTTGTTATATGTATACACAGTATATATGGACAAGCAAGAGATGAGTGAGAGACCAATAGAAGAAAGAGAAGAGCAACGAGACGAACCCTCGATGCCGCTCTGGCGGTGGATTGTTTCGGCACAATCTCGGGAGACCTCGGACGGGGTGGTTTTTTTTTCTTCCTTTTTTTTCCCCTTATTTTCGTTGAGCTGCTGCTACTACTCGTGCGGCAGGTGCCCGAGTCTCGTAACGTCCGCTCTTATTGTTAGACGCCGAGCCGTCTCTTTGTTTCACGCGACTCAACCGTACGTGAGCTAAATATTTCGGCTTTGCGGATTTTTTTTTGCGCTTCCCTGAAAACATTGAAAAATATATTTTTTTTCTTTTTCATGATTCCGTTCTAGGGAAGTTTTGTCTTAATCCTAGACAAATAACCTCATTCCCACGATTAAGTACTCGTGAACTAATTAATCCAGTTAGAATTAAAGGAGAGAATGTAGAAATTAATATAGTAAAATTACAATGGAAAATTCTGTTGTAATTTTTGTAAAATGAATAAAATAAACACTCCGTCTGGACTTCCGTTTACGTAAACATATGTGAACATATATACATTTGACTCCTATGTATATAAACATACATACTCTTGAAGCTATAGTATGGTTGGAGGTGGCAAAACGCTTGGGGGTTGTAATTCGAAGGCGAGAGCGCGATAAAAGCGTGATTTTTCTTGCACTGCTTCTCATCCTCATGTAGTGAAGAGTGTGTTAAGTACATACATATATGGCATACAGAGAAAAAAAAAAAAGAGCGAAAAAGAGAAGGAAAAAAAAAGAAAGAAGGCGGCAGCCAAGTAGTAGAGAGACGCGCAACCACTGCACTTTTAACGTCTATATACCATAAACCAACCCCTCTACACTTCCCCTTCTCGTCTATACCTAGCAGTAGTAGTAGATCCTCATCTCTCGACGGTCTGATTGAGCGCGAGGGCAAAACTTTCGGCAAGCGGAACGAAAAGTTTCGCGGAATACGAGAGAGTGAGATAGAGGTGGGAATAGCCAGCAGCAATTGGAGGGCGAGAGGGACACAAGAGAGTATGGGATATGGTCGAGCAGGAGGATCGTATGGGAATCGAGAAAGAGGAGAAGCAGCATTAGTGGTACTTACGACGTCTCTCTTTCTCATTCCCTCGCTCTCCTTCATCCGCTTCTATCGCAATAATGTCCGTCTCTGACGGTCGAGCCACGAACTTTATGGGAAATTAGTATAAAGCGTGGGCGTGTCCCCAAACGCAGGATAATAAAGAGATCGGTCTCTGCAAAAGAGGAAAGTAAGGTAAACGAACGGGGGAGAGATCTGTAAAATAACGTAGGGTTTATGTATATATAATACAGATATATATATCATTACTACAACTCCAAGGAACTCTCTCCATGTATATATATATATATATATATATATATATATATACATGGGAAAGAATTTCAGGTTTAATTGTGCGCGGTTCAACCGATTCTCTCAAGGATCACCATAAAACTATTTTTGCTAGATTCCTTACAAAAAAAAAATGTTCAAGTAAGAAAGAGAGTTTGGGTCTTTGTGAAGGGTTTTGAAAGTTAGCAAGTCGTCTTACATAATATTTTCGTTGGTGCAAAGACAAGTGGACGTGCATATTGTATAAATCTTAATTTGATAGAATTTCAATGATGTAGAATAATTTAGCAACTGCATTATGTAAAATCCATAAATTCTGGGTACATATCATATTGGAATTGAAATCATTTCTTCCGTTTTACTCAATTTTCTCGATCATTCGTCAAAGCCAATTAATTTTACTCGAAGGACACATTTTGTCTAACTCTTTGCCCCTTACATCACAACGCTCACTAAAACGTGCTGGCACAATCAACGTACACATAACCCCACGTTCACACACATACGGGATCGATGAGTGGACACGAAAAATATTGAAGAAGCCCTAAAGAAAAAAACAAAGAAAAAAAAATCGATTCTCAGAGACACGTCACAAGTGAACGACTAAGAGAGACGAAAAGTATTGGTAAGAGAATGAGAGAGTGAGAACGAAGCAAGCGCTTTCACAATTGACCCCGTTCCAACCTTTACATGCACATATATAGATGTATATCACATATAACTCAAAGCTGCTCACACTAAAGGCGAAACACACACAGAATCAACTTCACGACGTGACACGTGAAATGGCTTGGAGGAAAGGGTAATGGGAATAAGGTTTATGTGGTATTGGTTTGCAAGATGGAGAGTCTGCGTGAGCTCTTCCCGATGGTTATAGTTTGTATGTGGTGATGGTACGCGAATGATGACGATGGTCAACGGTGGGGAGTGACAAGAGAGAATTGAGCATTGGCTCGCTGCAAAAATCTGCAGAGAGAAATGAGTGGAGATGGAAAGAAGACTGAGTGTACATATAGACATGTATCTCCTGCTTTTGCTGGCTATTTTTCCACTACACACATACACATTTATACATTCTATACCATGTGGACTCGTCACGTCATGAACACGAGGGGGACACGCAGAAAAGAGAGAAAAAGAATAGTAGAGCGAGGGGCTGAGAGAAGTGGCTAAAGAAGATGAAGAAGCAAAAGATGAAAGTGCGAGCAAGAAAAAAAATATGAGAAAGAGAAATAGCATATTATATATATATATATATATATATATATACTGGTGGTACTTCGAGTGAGGCAATCGCGCGAGCAAAAAGGAAAGGGGTGTGAGCGTGAGACTTTTTCCACAAGCAACAATAATTACCCCCCAATGGTCAGTTGACGACGGTGAAGAGCCTCAAGCTTTATGTGTGCATAAACTGATGATGACCGTTGTTCATTCAAGAATTTTCCATTCTCCAACTCCAGCTCATATTCTTCATCCCTCTTCATTATTGAATTCTTCTCCTGTTCACGCGCCACTTGCTTCCGCACAGAGTCCAACTCAAGAGTAATAGTATCGCTCATACATAGTGCGATTTTTATATCATAATATATGCATAGTTGCGTAACAATATATGTTTCATGCATATGCTTTAAAATTATTGACAGAAGAGGTATATGCAACAATGAAAAATACTATACATATACATACACATACGCGGTCGGTCAGGGACAATGGTGCAAGTTGCACGATGCTCAGCGATAATGCAAGCAACGAGGAAGAAAAAAATGGGTGTACGTATATATACATTTGAGAAGAGAAGAGTAAGAAACAGACGGGAGCCAGCAGGAGTCAAGCTTCGTGACCACGTCCGACTTTGTTCGTGACTTACTCTCGCGCACCCGCTTCTCGCTCTAAGATTACAATCCTGCTGAGAGAAACAGCAAATGGAAAGAGGAAAAAGGAAGAAGGAGAAAGAGAGAAAGAGAGAGGGAGCAGGAGGTAGTGAGAAAGGAGAGGAGAGGCGTCGGGACGCGAGAGTTTAACCGTTAGATTAAACTCGGTGAATAGCGAGAAGTGTACCAAGTCGAAATTAGCTGGGATCGTTAACCCCGGAGAAAGCTTTATCCCAGTTGCTGATCTTTCTGCAGCAGTGAGAAAACGAAATATATATATATATATATATATTTACAGATATATAGGAAAACGTGAGATACATGATCGGAAAATAAAGTGAATTCGAGCAAATGAAGCGAAGAGTTGACGCCATCAATGGTGTGTTCATGTTGAGATGAAGCGAAATAGAAAAAAAACGTACAGAAATGAAAAAAGAAAACATCACAACTCCAATACGACAAGTAAGAGAAAAAGACTAAAATGAAGGAAAAAAAAGTACAAACGACAAGCCATTCACTCAGTTAATTAACGAAACGATCGAATGCCGAAGCAAAAACGAAGTGGACACGCCAAGCGACGGCGGCAGCCGTAGTGGCGTACAAATATATATATATATATATATATATAGCGAGTTAGTAAAGGAAAAGATGGAGCATCAACATCAGTGAGCGGCAAACAGCGCGGCGAAGATGATGGTGAAAGAAGATAAAAGAAAAACGGAGAATGAGTTCATCTCTCTGCTAATGTAACGGGTCGCGTTAACTCGCACATCCTTCTTAACGCACTTTAAGACGCGCGGGGCAATTATACGTGCCCGGGGCAAAGAGTATGGAGTAGTACGTCTCGTCACTGTATACCTTATACATACATGTATGCACAAATACACCTACATTAAATACAAACGCGTGAAGCGTATAGAAGATACGTTGACCGAATGCTGTAGGCGATTGCGTCATCGTATTCCAAATGATGCTTCAATATAAGGACAATCATCTTGTGAATATCGTGGATATGTGACGTGAGATAATAAAGGAGGCAACATTAAATGCTAATATGATGAGCTGTATGAATAAATATGAAGAGTAGCCATGGAGAAGAGAATAAAAAGAAAAAAAGAGTAATATTCAAGTGGCAAACTATCATCAGCTATGACCTAATCGCACAATATCTTTTTTCGGTTTATTCTAACCATAAATAGGCTACACACACAGCTTCATACATAACAGTCCACGACTCCCATATATACAATGATGAGATTTATCTACGCCCTATTCTATACCTGGCAGCGGTTAAAAACCAAAGGACTATACATTATATACACGCGCAAATCCTTGACCAGTTGCGGCATATAGGTTTTAAAATGGGGAGAAGGTTTGCCAAAAAGAATACCCGGAATTGGTTAACCTGCCGAGATGCCTGACGCTGTGGCCAGACATGTAGGGGAAGGCTGGGGTAACATGGATAACTAAACATCTCGGTTTTTGTTTTCACTTGATTGCTATTTGTTTCGAAGTCGCTGACAAGTCCTATCACGTATAGGATATTGGATACAGTTTCATTCCTTTCCCAACACTGAGATGAAGGTTGCGGCATAACGATCTGGGTATTGCTTAAGATTGATGTCCAAAGTAAGAATTGGTATCATCGGGCTAGTAATTCTAATTGAACAGATAAAGTATCTCCAAATTCGTTGATGAGTTCTGCTAAAGAACTAAAATTATTTCTGTAATCATGAATACCTGTTAGGACTGTATGCATCAATGAGTTAATATTTTTGCACGTCTTATCATAATTATGTACAATTTCTACTGACGTTTATTTATTAATCGTCTGGTTTTACTATTAATATGGATAAACGGAATAATATATAAATTGTGCGATTAAAACGTACAGCAGCATAACAGTGTTAATCTTCTTTTCAAGAAGAGTAAAAGCATAAATTCAATTCATTTGAACTTACGTATGAAACAGGTTATAACCATACGTGCTATATCAATGGCATTACTTATATTCTCGTACAGTAGCAATTTTTTAAATGACTATCATGACCGTATCATGATGCTCATACAGCTATCCAACTCCAATTAAATACTTGAAATATCACTGAAACAACGTTGTCATATATTGTAAATCTCTCTAAGAGCCAACAGCTTTGCGATGAGGACCACATATTTCTTGCTCAGTTCACATCTCAACTTCAACATCTTGCAGTTTTTCTCATAGACGAGCAAATATTCATATACATCGTCAAAGGGGTTCAAAAATAGATGAGACACGTTTATGACCCCACGGACATTCATCGAATTACGATTAAAAATTTTTTTTCCACCACTCTTTCGAGCTGAGACTAAAATGGTTGGCTAGACATTGAGCCTTTACACAGGAAGTGATGCACGAATTTCTATTTTTTATGCACTCTAACTTTGATGCCATCAACTGGAATCTATTATACCCAGAGAGAACCTGCTTATGCACGAGCTATACCAACCTAACAGGATTTATATGTATTATAACTTCAGTTGTGTATTATTTGTTCCAAATATGCGCCGGTTCATACCCCATCTCATCGGAAGGTCACGAATATATAGTTGCCGTGAAACAAACCGGAACTTCACATCAAAATGTTGAGACTGGTCAGGGATAAATTTCTATACGGATGCGAATTTGTCTATGGGCATAGAGGGTGAAATGGTAAATGTGAAAGTCTAAAAGGGTCAGGAAAGATAGGGAAAGGTGGGAAGAGTGAGAATATAGAACACCTATATGAAATAGATAGACAGATGAGAAGAGCAAGAGAATACTACTCATATTATGTTGCTCAGTGCTGCAACGAGGTCGCAGACCCATAGAGAGAGGTGAGACTTTCATCGTGTGGGTCTCATCATGCGTGTTTTAAATCTATGTTCATTGCATAGCTCTTAGTGATTTTCAACGTTCATCTATTTTTGTCGGCACATTCATGCCATGGGATGCGAAGGCGTCTAGAATTACGATAGTAAAAATATTCAGAAAAAACATCAAAGACTAACAATGATTTGAATTGTAGTCAAATGCTTCATGTCAAGGTTATTATTAGATGTTAGGGAAGGTGTTTCAGATATTTAGATAAAGTGCACATATTAATAATTCTATACTTTCCTCATTTTTTTATCCTTATCGCTTGAACATTCAATCGAATATTAGACAAAAACTCAACATTTTCATCAAAGTTGTAGAAAATATTCAATTTGCCATATGAATCATAGAATAAATTGGTATTTCAGTGCAAGTGACGAAGTCGCGTTGAATCAAATTTAGGTGATTTGTTTCAAATGGTTTTTTCTCGGGTGTGAAAGACCATACGTATCTACCCTATAATATAGTATGATATATATTACTTGGTACGATCCGGTATCTGCTCGCTCGTATAAAAGCACCACAGTATCTCAGGATAATTTGGGAGAACGCCCTTTTTCGTAGCTACCATGGAATAAGTGTGTATACATGTCGAGTACGCAAGCTGACTATATGCGAGATTTCCAGGAAGAAGTCAAACAATATATATACATTGTATATATAAAAGTATATAAAAAGTAGATGTGGATGAAGGAAAAAGAGCACGAACGTAGTTGAAACGTGACTGGACGAAGCGGTAAACGACAACGTACTTCCGATTTACGATGGTCGAGCTCTTTGCACAGAGCGAGATAGAAAGAACAGGGGGAGGTTGAGAGAAAATTTCGCATCTTGACTGAAGATTACTGCGCAAAACACACAACCTTGATTCTCGTCCGTCTTATAAACTCCCTGATTTATATAATGCATTTCTTCATTTAATTTCTTCCTCTATTTTTATCTTCCCTTCCTTTTTTTTCTTCCCTTTTCAATTCCTTCTCTTTTGACTTTCGTTGAAGTTTTACAGTTGTCTGTACTTATAGACATTGAATAATAATTATTCATGATGGCTGCAGTTGAATATTTTCTGAGAAAATTCGTAATACCGTTCGGATTAGTCAGCCATCAGTTCAATGTTTTATTATACCCCACGCTCGCGCCACATTGGCTACACATATCCTACATGAGTCATCACGCAAAATTGCAATCGATCGATATTATCACACACATCTCTATATATTTTAACATGTATATGTGTAGATATGTTAGTCGTCACGTACGTTTGAAACTGTCGTCGCAACCTCGTTTGTGTGCGTTGCGAATAGAATAAGGGTGAGAAAACGTCGCGCAATGACGCGCGATGTCGTAGAAGAAAAAGGGCGAACTTGGCGTGAATTTATTCTCACCACGCGTTCTTGATCGCATTAGATGTGCGAGACGACAAGGACGGCTCTTGAAAAAGCACGGCTGACAATATAGAACATGGAGAAAAGAGAGAGAAAGAGAGAGGGTAAGAGAGAGAGAGAATGTGCAAGAATGAGTGGTAAAGTAGAAAACAGAAAAACCAAGGGAGATGAATAGAAAGAGAAAAAGAAAAGAAAAATCGCAAAAGTATGCGAGGAATTCTCTTGAAAAATTTTTTTCCATGAACTCATACGCACTCCCACATATTCGTCTCTTTCTCTTTTGTCAACTCTGGAATGCGTACATCCTTCGTATATGTAATCTTTCTGGCTTCATTGTGGTTTTTTGTTGACTCATTTGTTTTATTTTCTTTCTTATTGTCATCCGGGGAAATGATACAGAGAGAATAAACTTAATTTTTTTCCACATTCAAAGTGATTTATCTAAACATTCAATTGATTTATTATTCTTTTTTCCATTTTATATACAGACTTTAAGTATCCTTCGTATACATTTTATTGCCTGTTGGCTGTGCAATCTCATTGATTTTATATACGTGAGTTGGTGATCGCCTTCGATGACACGACTCTGTATATATACAACTGCACTTTTATGTCGTTATGAGACGCGCACAATGTTCACGCACTCTTGTTTATATATGTATACATGAACTTATGTGGAGGCGCCCGCGGGACCAATTTGTGCTCCACGTGGTGCGCGCACACTCGTAATCGTAAATATCGGTCGGCGTGTGTTATATCCCGGAAATAATAACGATTCAACGAGAAGGAACGATCGTGCACGCAGTATATGAGACTATGTAGGGTGCAGACGAGCAAATAAAGTAAGGGGAAAAAAATAATGCAAAATCTGGGTGAAAGTTAAATAACACGAATGAATTGACATTATAATGTGTCATCCACACCGAGATTTATATGCATTTGCCTATCAAATTAATGACCGGTATATGAACATGTATTTGTCATTCTTCATATTTGAATAGCGACTATAATCACTGAGAAAAATGTCCTGCCACTTGGTTGAGAGAGTGCAGTATATTTATTTCTTATCCCACATTGTTCAACTAACTCCATATTAATTTTATTAATATCATAAATATTAACAAGTGAAAATAATTTCCAAGATTCAATACCAACGCGAATTATGATGATAGAACTCCAATATGCCAGTATATTCTATTCAACACTGAATTCCTTCTATCATCATATGCATACTAAAGAGTAGGAAGAAAAATGAAGAAAAATCCTATGATCTGAATAATTAATGAACTAATCTGATAGAAATATAATTCAAGTGTCGATACAAGAGCAGAAGTGAGACTTGCCAATTAAGGGAGGAATATTCAAAGATGACATTCTCTTCGTGATGCATATTAAACTACTCGATATTGCTCATCAGAATCTGTATATAATAACAATAATAATCATCATCAAAGACATTGATCCGCCATTACGATCTCATCACGTCTTCATCTAATCCAATATACCAAAGTATAACAAGAAAAATTTCATTTAATTATTAAACAAAAGACAAAAAATAAATCAATACTGATTCATTATGACGAAGTTAATTAAAACATCATACACAGTGCAATTACCTTTTGATTTGACTTATCAAACTCTCATCCATCAAATAATCACTATCAGATCAAATGAAAAATACAAAAGAATACACAATTGAATGAATTAAACTACAAACGTAATCTAAAAATGAGAAAATTTGTTGAAAAAACTTTTACAATGATACAATCACTACGTAATCAGATTTTTCCTTTCTAATACAATCGAAATTAAAATAAAATGCAATAAACACGCGGATCGTGTACACAGTGCACGCATCGTCACAATTCACATATCGTGAGACACGTGAAGCATTAGCACGAGTACAGTTGAGAATGAGGATTTAGAGTTGACTTGACAACAGAGTCAGAAGTCCAAATAGCACATATACACATACATTCACATAAGTGAGACAGACTCCATATATGAAGAAGCTTGTGACTCGTGAGAGAGTGTACATTAGGCGACAAACGCGTTCACGTCAAATTTTATCGCGCACACAGAGATTAACGCCTTGGCGTGCGTGCAATGGTATGGGGAAAAGTAAAGTTGTCGTGAATGCGCGCGCGGAACTGGCGAAATATAATGTATATGGTTTACCAACATTTTACTACACCGAACATACCTATATCCACACAA
Organism: Meteorus cinctellus; assembly: GCA_030523045.1. NCBI lineage: Eukaryota > Metazoa > Arthropoda > Insecta > Hymenoptera > Braconidae > Meteorus > Meteorus cinctellus. Next base: position 53,358 of record JAPYZF010000016.1, on the reverse strand, counting down.
TTCATACTCATATATCAACATCATATATTTATAAACACACATATACATGCGCATACATAAACATATGCATAAGTATTTATATATACGCGCGTCGAGAGTTATCCGACAAGTCAGAGAAGCTTCCACCACCATCACCACACTTCTCTTCGGTTGCAGCTTGTTATCTTATTGTATTGTTGGTTGCGGTGCGCGACGCGCCGTCTTCAAGCAGGTTTCTCAAACCATCTCTCTTGCTCTATCCCTCATTCTTTCTCTTCCTCTTTATCTATATATGCACATACATATATTTATATATTCTGCTCCTGCCGGCGCCGCACGGTGTCAACGGAGTTGCCGAACCACTCTCCTGCAGAGAGCTGCAGAAGAGAGAGACAACAGCATTGTTGGATGGAGGAGCTATCAGATGAAAGGATATATATATATATATATATAAATATATACACATTTATATTAAATGAAAGAAAGCAAATATCGTCTTCATTATGGTAATATATCGTGCAACTGCAGCTGACCGTGATGTCCGAAAATAGATGGTGGATATTCGATGGAATGTTGAGGGGATTTGTATATGCACATATGTGTGAGTCTATCTCTGCTTTTCTTTATACCTTTTCTCATTCTCATGCTCATCTTCTGCCTGCGTCTCACACTAATTTCATGGAACTACGTTCATAGTCTCGGCAACCGCGGACTCAAAATGACGACGAGGAAACACCAGAGTGATGCATATATGTCTACCTGTACATATATATGGTATTACATATACTATATACATTTGTGGCAGACATTTCACCATTCTCCCGACGGGTCGAGTGTGGTGAATCACGTGACGGCTCCGTAATATTCTGTTTTACGCTACTTTGTATGCTGCAGTATTCATTACGTGTCGACGTACCATTTTACCGCAGTATTTATATATACATAAGTGTATGTTTTACATATTCCATACACCTTTATATAGATAGTTTTCATTTTTTTTTTATACTTTTCACGAATATGTTTTAAGCTGGAAGAATTAACTTCTACCTTAACTTGTTATTTATATTTATATCATTCAGACGATAAGTATGTGGTGGAATCCCGTTTGATAGTCGAAGAATTTTATTGTTATATAGAGATTTTAGTGAATTGCGTCAAGGTCAACGAGTGCCAATCGAAAACTTCAGTTTGATTAGATTCACATTTGGATTTACGATACCAAACACAAATTGGGAAATAACTTGTCTATTTTTATCACAGATTTAATTGTTATGAGTCAAAATATTCAATTTTATCAATGATAAAAATATATTAATAAAGAGTTGGACGTAGTTTGATCTATACACCAGGAAACAGTATTCCAATATAGATTGTCGGTAATTTCAAACAAAAATGAAGGAAACGCGAGGCTTTCTATCATGCGACTTTTTTTGTCATTCAATTCTGATAAAGAATTGATGGTTAACCTCAATGTTTAAGCGTATTGCTCACGGAAGTATGTGGTACTGTTGGAGCACAAACTCGAATGTATTCATCTCATGTATTTGTATTGTTCATAGAGTAGTTTAACTTTTTTTTAAGTTCATTATTTATCCATCACGAATAATCAAAATAAAAATCGAAGCAGACTTTGAGAAATTAATGTAGACAAGTTGAGAGAAAATTTACTATTGTACGATAATTTTTTGCTCTCAATGGAATGAATCATAAATATATTTCTGTATAATATAGAGTATGCAGCTGTCAGTATATATATATTTTAATTTCACAACATGGTCGTGTGCCCGATAACTTTCCTCTACATACTCTATGAGAGCGCTTTCTTCCTTATATTTATGTGTATACTTGTTTATTCATTCCACTGTATCTCTTTTCCTCTCGTGGCTTTTCACCTTCTGTTCATTTCTCCAACTTCTTCACTTACTCTTTTGGCTGTTGAGACGGGACGAGCCACGAGTCAACAAGAGTTAAGAGTAGACGATCTCTGGGATGAGAGTGAAATCGCGTACCACATTTGTAAAAGCTGTCTCTCGTTAGTACGCTTTTACGCTGTGTTACATCTTGACTTCATCATGGAATTTATTATGCAAAAACGTAATCAATGTTTATATATATATATATTAATATATTATTAAATAGTGTGCGAATGAAAACAGATATAGAAAAACAAAAATTCAACAAAATGAAACATTGAAAAGTGAGAGAATATATAACAATGTCAAAGTGTATTTGTTGAAGATCGTATGGGGGATTTAGTAAGGTGTTTTGAATGTTGTATAGGGTGAATGTGTAAAGCTCGCAGAAAAAATTGCGAACTAAAGCACGGGGCCAAGAGAAATGCCTTCAGAACCTTTCAAGACGCTGTATACAAAGCATGAAAAATTCTCAGTAAAATATCGACAGCTCCCGTCTCCGATGCTAGGAAACGGGAGAGGTATATATATATGTGTATTCATGTATATTTACAGGAACGAAGCATGCAGCTTATCGCAGCCCGCTGCGAGTCGAGGGGAAGTAGTGTATCCGCTTCCGCGACTGCTCAAAAAAGAAGTATACATATAATAAAATAAGAAAATACATACAGGGTTTTTTTTTCTCCCGGAATTGCATAAATATAAACTTACCGACAAAAGGAATGTTACGGTATTATAGAGGTGATGCAAACCTACGCGTTATTGCCATTCAATTTTATTTTCTTTCTTCTGTCTTAATTTCAATAATTCATTGTAGCGCAATTTTTAATTGCAGGCGTGAATGGCTCACCGTGCTTCAAGTGTACCGCTACTCTCTCATCCATACGCTCACTGATTTTCCTCCCTCTCACGCTACGCGCCAACTGCTGTATGACTCTGGTATATACAGTGGGAAGTTAAGGTCGAGGCGAAAGACCGAGTGAGAGAGACCAAGGGAAAAGATATTGTCGCCAAGTACATATGCGCGCGCGCTCACCATACGCCGATAAAATGCTGCCATTTAATTTCCAATCTTTCTTTACATTCATTTATATTTATATATATAATCGAACAAGTGACTACTTTGGTATGGTTGTATGTACATATAGAATGTATGCAACCGTGATAATCACCGCGCTGTATATGTAGAAATCAAGTCAGTATCAAATTCGCTGATCTTACTTCTCCAATACTTATTTCTGATTTATTTATCCATTTATTTATTTTCTCCTCGGCTATCTCGTTTTACGAATGTTGTGTGACAGCGTGAAAGATTCAAGCAGACGAATAATGAGCGAGAGAAGAGAAGAAAGAGAGCGCAACGAAAGCATGGAAAAAGGGGAGAAAGAGAGAATACGAGTGGACACGACGCGGGGTCGTATCCGCATCGACGTCTGTGTGAAGAATATTTTTCTCTATCCTTTCTCCTTGATTTTTTGTACTCGCCCGATTCGTATAGGTATATATCGACAATTGTGTCCATCTCTTTTGAGTTAGGTTACATCTTTGTTACTCTCACGGTCTTACAGACGCGCTGAGAAACGAGATTACACCAATGTATATTGTATATAGTGTGGTGGCGCGATGTTGGCCCCTTGAGTTGTCCCGCACCGTGCTAGTAAAACCCCCGCCCGTCTGACGTCGCACCCCGAGGCGACCACCCACTCACGAAGCGAGGGCGATAGTCACCGGCCGATGTACGTCCGAAGTAAAGCCAAACCGTGTTGCCGGTTCTCCAGCAGTGTAGCGCTGTTCTCTACCATTCTCTACAGTCCACATAGTCGCAGCAAACGCCAAGAGTAGGAGCGTCACAGGAGCGGTAAAATTATGGACGATAGTGGGGGCGTTAGCGCATGCGCTAAACTATATTTATTGAGCGTTAGAGGGGCATGAAGCCGATGTGGCGACGGGCACACAGTATGACGTGGCATGGTGGGAGCGCTGAACGCCGCCACTCTCCATTTTAGTGTGCGTGATTACGAGCGGTGGGGAGAATAAACGAGTAAAACACGCACGGAGCATGAGCTGCAATAACTCGGCGCGCAAGGGGCGATGGCGCTAGTGTCGTGAGCAGTCGCTGTCGCGCCAGGCACTCGCTCCAGTCCGAGCAGTCGCAATTCCGTCGCCTAACCAGCATCGCTCGCCTCTTTTACCTTTTCACCCTCTCGTAAACGCATCGAGGCTTTTTGCCGCAAAGCTGCATCAATTCGCCCGTATTCCCCGTCTCCCCTACCCCCCTAAAGCCTCAACACCGCCACCACTATCCCTCCTCCTGTTATTTATCGGTCGCGTTTGTTCAAACGTTTGTCGTAAACGCGCCCATCGTCGGCGCTGAGTCGCGGGTGGTGTCAATAACGCTGGTGAGACAAATATTTCAACAAAATTCAATTTGTATAAATAAATCATCTTCAACGGCTGGCCAACTTTATATTGGAAATCGTGTGACCTCATAGTTCTCAATAAACAAGAAAAAACAAAAGGTGAATTGCAATATATTGTTTAATAAGAAGAAAAGAAATGAGTAAAACAAAATAAATATACAAATAATAACGATATAAAGGCACGACACAATCGGCGAGACGAATGTAACGTTGCCTTTAGTGCCAGTTAGTCAGCTGAGTTCTCAGTTCGGCATATGTTTTCAATATTATTTCTAATATATATATAATACACATATATCTACGCAACATAGTCACGCGGTGTTCATCATTTATTAGTGGCAGGCTGATATGAAACGGAGTAACATCACACGCGTGGATTTGTACCGGCGTTTTCAGTGAAAATTAAATAAGAGAATAAAATAAAAAACAAACGAGTGTCGTCACGTAGCCGCGTGCATTCAACTGTTTGCTCACGGGTTTGAAGTAAGTGTGCGTTCATCAATTTTCATCAATACAGTTTGTTATATTGAAACAGACTAAGCGGAGGAGAAAAAAAAATTGTTCAGTGTTTACTATTCATTGAAATTAAATGAATGTTGTTGAAGACGCGTGAGTCGATTTTCTCTTTCTTATTCTCGACCAAATCAAAACACAAACAATCACTCGCGACCTTTATTATACCACATTTTCCCATCGGGATCTTACACGTTGTTGTTTTTCTTTTCTACGAATTATATTCACGGGCTCAGTGTTGTATAATGTCAACTCTTGTAGTTGAAGGGCAAACATGAATAGTCCACTGAGAGAAAAAAACGTGGAATCTAAAAGTTTATTTGTATAAATAAATGGAGAAATGCAACGTGCTAGATTTTACATAATCATATTATGTAGAAGTTTCAACTTTGTTTTCTACGAATATTCCATTTATTTATAGCAATTTTGAGTTGATAATATTCCATATTCAATTGGTATTTCATTTTATTTTGAAGGGAAATAGAATTTCTATTTCTGAAGAGAATTTCGTAGCAAGAAGTTTGTTCGTTTTAGTTAAATGGGATCAATAGAGATACGTGTTGAGACTTTATTACATAATACTTTTCATTTTGATATATAGACGCTTAAAACATTATCGTGCGAGATATTTTATTTATTTTTTTTTCGTGGAATTTTTGGCACTATATTTCCTTTGTCCTCTGTTAGGCGAAGTATAAACAGAACGCGCGGAACTGTGTTTGAGCGATAACATTAGTAAACAAAATAAAACAAATCGAAAGAAGGAAAACTTGAGATAATAAATGACGATAGTGTTATATTATTCATTTCTATTTCTGTCATGCACTCATTCTATTCATTTCATTTATAAACTCAACGTGACAAATGTGACCACGCGTACCTTCAACAAATCACACATTTCCTAACCTCTTCACAGTACCATTGTACATATGTATCGTCAACCAATCATATATTCCCTCGTGGTTTCAATTGTCGTGTCATCGTGTTATACACATTCCGTGTCACACCGCAATTTTTTATTGTCACAATAAAATTCACTACGAATGTAATATTGTGTTCTGAACAATATATATTTATTACGTAAACCACACATACACCACATTTATATCTGAACTCTAAATAAATTCAGTAAGACAAACGTGAGTTTCTAACACTATGAGAATTTTGTTTTCCACAAAAGAAAATGTTCCATTATTATTCGTAACATGGTGTCACTGACAACGAACAAGTTTTATATTCTCTTTCCTGAAAATTTATTCTCCTAAAATTCTACCACATTTCTACAATACAATATTCCCAGTTATGAAAATCTTCCAAGTTGTCAAAAGAAATTAAAAATGTAAAATAGTATTGATTTTCTATAGAAAATAAATAAAATAGACCAAAGTTGAATCTTAAAGATTCAGACTATCCAATTAAAATACTGTTTTAACTGCTAGTCCAGCTAGGGTTAAATAATTATAACGGTGCATAAAAATAATTGACAATGGACCACTAGTGCATTATCATTTGCAACATTGCACACTATCCCGCTCATTTTCTCGCTGCTATTACTGTCAACTTGAGCTCACTTGAAATATCCCCCAACATCCTACGTGTCTCCTGTTGCCCAGGGTGATGTCATTGTCGAGCATTAAGCGTTTCTCTCCTCTTTCCTCCATCTCTATCTCTGTTTCTCGTTCTCGCTGTCACTCTCACTCTAATTCTCTAATGTATCGTTGTGTCTTTTGCTCGCTGTAGCAACATGATACTCCGCAACACCCCGCTTACTCGTTAACGCGTGGACGATGTAGACCGTTGAGAAATTCATAATTCTCTCGGTTATCTCCCGTTCTCTCCTTCTGCACACGCGTTCTTGTATATATATGTGAACACAACGAACCACCAGCCGTTTATATATCCATCCTCCATATAAATACATACGCCAATATATATGTATCTATTTTTTTCCTCTCGACTATCTGTGTCATTTTCGTATATACTCAATACATATAAAGCTCGTAAACGCGAATGAAAACCGCGTGGCACTATCGAGGGAACGATTTTCGCTTTCTGGGAAAACCATTTTGGTTACATACATTGGAGTTGAAAAAATAAAATATAAAAAAAAAAGGGAAATTCATTCGTGATTCGTGACTCGCCCATGCTGAACGCCCGACCCCGTTCGTCACGCTCGTTTGTGCCATTATTTTTATCCTTGTCCGTTTGCTGTGTGGACGCTTATCGCCCTCGAAATTCACGATTCTACTAAAAAAGAAGCTTATGCAACACACGACTAACGAATGTACATGGACACATATAATGTATATCAGTGCATATATATGTGTGTTTGTATTTTTTTTCTCAACGGACAATTGTAGTTGAGGTCACTATCTGTGTCCAACCACTCGCGATCTCGACATCCAGCCCAGCAGGAATTCCGTAATCGAGTTTGACATTCGTTTATTTGTATATGTGTATATAGATTTTTATTTGTATATGTCTGTATGTCGCAATGAAAAGTCGAGGTTATGTCTTGAGTCCAGACTCGTGCAAACACTTCAAATGGCAAAGTTTCAAACGAGTTGTTATGCTTAGTCAATTAAAGAAAAAAAGAGAATGAAATCGTTTCTTATTTTTCTTCATTTCTCTCTACCTGCACCGATAATTATCAAGTTGATTATTCCGCTCAGTTTACGTCTCAATCGTTTGCGATTAATCTCACGTCTGTGTTTGAAATAACACGTGTGCAAAAGTGTCGTGTCATCTGCTTTAGTGTGTGTGTCTGTGTCGAAGCGTTTATATTTGAATATGTGTTCAGTATGTGTAAGAATAGAAGAAGTGAGCGGAAAGAAATGGATGGTGAAAAATAAAAGACGAACACATGTGAGAATTCATGCATTTTGTTCGCGCGATTGAGGTGACGATAGGTTTTCCTGTCTCACCTTTTATTACTACACACATTCAAAATCTCATCTCTTTATATATTATTTTAACATACGTTGGCAAGTTGAACACTCGTCACGGAATGCGTGATCCGCCACAGTGCGCTTGCACTTCCGCGAGCCTCCAAATGAGGCGTCAATCATCATCATCATCGTCATCATCATCATTATCATCATCGTTCATCGTTCTTCATCATTACAGTCATTATATTACATGCGTATTTCACTCTTCGTCTGAACACTTGTATGTAGAGAAAACAGAAATAAAAAGTGATGAATATGAATACATTGTGGAGAATTGTATGGTTCTGACAGTAATAATTTAGTATTGTTGAAGCTAGTTACTCATGAACCATATGGTTTAGTTGCAATAGCTCTTCAAAGAACTACAGCAATAGATAGATATATCTGTTATAGCTATTTGAGATATTGCTGTCATACGAGAATGTATGAGATGTCGTTGAGAGCAAAAGTTTGGGTACAATCTCTTTGATGTGCAAGTTCGTTCGTACGAAATGAATTCATTTCACGTATTAAATTCCCTTGAAAAGCAGACTTGAACTTTTACAAATTCAAGTTCTTCAATGTTCGCATCTCTTATTCGTCTTCATTAAATTACATAAACAGATAATTGAAAACAAATGTCGGTAAATACTACGTATAATGATGCGTTTAATGTATACACAGTTGATGTATTATTACACCGGCGTGGGGATAGTTATAGCTACCATACGACAGATGGTTGTAACAGCGATTTCCATGGTGACTGCAATGTTGGTCGCTGTTATAACCATGTGGTTGAATAGTCGTTGGAAATCTTCAGGTCGGTTAGGCTGACGTAATATTATGACCACTTCATCAATAATTTTCGGTGAAATTGAAAATCATTAGCATTGCTATCATTACTCATCAGGTAATGTACATTCCTATTCCATTTGTCGTTACAATACGTTTGAATTCTTTGAAAGACTGTACATTCAGTCAGTATAATATATTTTTGCGTGTTTGAAATAATATGTGGATGATGTTACCGAAAGTTTGTTGGCTTCATTTCACTGCAACATTTTCATTTTTCTCTGTGTTTATTTGGTGTTTATTAAGCCTGTTACTGACTTACACGAAGTATTATGGAAAAAAAAGAGAAAAATATGCAGAGCGAGTAAAAAGGAATAGGTGGAAGAGGCAGTGAAAATGGAGTAGTAGAGCATGCGGTAGTAAATGTGGAAAAGAACTCATGTGGTTTAAATTCACAGCACACTAAAATTTCATCTGGTGCCACAAACCACGTCGTCATTACTCGGAAATATTTTCTCTTTCTTGGTTTTTCCATTCTTTTGTTTCGAACCAACCTACACTGATTCACAATCTCTACATACAAATACATTTGTTCAACATATATAAATTCAATTCGAATCGAACAAACTCTCGATGCAACGGGTCAGCTTTATATAGCATATACATAGTAGGTACGAGTTGTGAGCTGAATGGGGGAAAAAAATAAAAAAAAAATGAAATAGAAGGAGGTGCGCATTGGTGCATTGTCTTGAATGCGATTGGAGATCTTCAAGTGAGTTGATCGCCTTCGTTGGTCGTCTACGTGGGACGTGAATTTGCGCGTAGGAGGGCGACCTTTAATCACACTCGATAAAGTAACCGTGAGCGGGTTTGCGATTTAATGTTACATCAAGAATTGTACAGCGTTAGTGAGAGAGAAAGAAAGATGGGAGTGAAGATATAAATTGATTGGTTTGACTTCAATCTCTTTTGTAATTTTCAACAGCACTCTCAAACATTTTCCATTGTCTTTATTCGACAGTTTATTTTTTATATCTTTTTTACATTCAAACAAATTGTCTTCTCGAATTAAATCTTTCCCTCTAATTTCTTGATCGAATTTCAAATGATATTACATTTTATCGATAATATTAAATGGAAAAATTTCATTTTGTATCAACTTCACGGGAACACTTTCATTTACAAGTGAGATGATGGCGAGATGCCGGAAATCCGTGTCCGTTGTGAAAAGCATGAAACAAAAAAAAGAAGCAACGAGAAAAGAGTTTAGATGAAAGGGGGAAAGTTTTGTAAGATGAAAACAAAAATAAAATAGAGAAGATGAAATGAAAAAAAAAAAGAAACAGTAGCGAAAGCAGTGCAAGAGTTGGTCTTAGGAAAATGACAGTGACCGAGTTTTCAGTATCTTTCATTTTATAAACATAAAAACATAAATGTTTTTTCCATTATTTTTCTTTCAATCGAGTAGTACAGATTGAAATGTTCAATCGTTTATCATGCATTTAACGTGAGCTTCCAGTGATATTAGGGATTTCCTTTATGATACAATCTATTTCTCGTGTCCTTCAGACATACAAAACTAACAGATTCATATTAGTATTAACGTATACCCAATACAAAAATAGCATTGACACGGATACCGTACATAAGCACAGACACATATTCATACATATACACGCGCACACACACACAAATATATAAACACATAAGCGTAAATAATCCTCGCCCACTTTCTTTCCCTTCCTTTTCATGAGATTGTCTGCCCCTTCGGCGGCTTCACGCTGGAATGGTTTTTATAATCGTCGTGACTCACGTCTTCTCGTGCCGTCTTCTCTCTCCCTTTCTCTCTCTCTCTCTCTTTCCCCTTTATATCTTTTGCTCTTTTTTTTCTTCCTTTTTTACTGTCTGTCTAACTATTTCCCCCTATGGTTCGTACATGTATAAACGCGCGCGAGATCGATCGTAAAGAAAAAGAAAAGGCCAAGCGTCATTATTAAATTCAATACATTTATACATTCGCGTCTTTTGACATGTCTTCTTTCTATTGATAGTATAACTATATCTATGTTTATTTATACATATGTATTGAGAAGAAATAAATGTGAATATGAACACGCACACGCACTCGTGTTAGTTTTACATAAGGGAAAATGGAAGTGGCACCAGTTGCATTTTTGCATTAAAAACGCTTGGCAGAAAAGGGAAAAGGAGTGCAATGAAGAATAAAAAAGAAGGGAAAAAGGTGAGAGTGCGAATGAGAACTAGATCTTTGAAGAGAAACGCGAGAAAGGTATTGGTTGCTCGGGCGCAGACGAGGAAAAACGATGGAATAGGGTGAGAATAGTGTGGGAGAAATGTGGGGGTAGCTGCAACTGAGTAAGAAAGCACAAAAGAAGCAAACCCGTTGGTAATGTGAGCTTGACGCATTCGCTGTCTCATGAATGTGAATGTGGGTGTGATGTGTGAACACACGGACACATTCACAATCATTGCCACTACCATCCCCGTTTTTTTTTCTTTTTCCATTTCGCCTTACGCTTTTTCACTTTCGCGCTCTTCTTATTTTTTCTCATTGCCATGAGTATATGATTTCGATGTGCCTTTTTTTTTATGATACGACTTGAGTCGATTGCTTTGCCATCATATTGAATTGGCGTCCTTACGATTTTTATTGTGGCATTTAATGTTTAAAATTTCGAGCCGCTTGTGAATTATGGGATATAAATGTGTATGTATATTTATGTGCGTGTGTGAAAATGATTGTGAGTGTGAGTAAAGCCCAGTGGGTGTGCCTTGTTTTAATTTTAGCGTCATGACAGGCTCGGTTACGCGCGCGTGTATGACGTTGCAGAGGGAGAGAAAGAGAAAGGTGCCGTTGACCTGCCGGCATAACCTACAAATATTTTTGCTTTCCATCTGTATGCCCGAGCAATGCATCAATTTCGTGGTGTAAATGGGTTTTCATTTATTTATTCTTTTTTATTCGTTCATCACACTTCAGGTGCTTTTGTTTTTCATTCTCGTTTTGATTGTTGATCTCGGTTTCATATTCCAAATTCTTTAGAATGATTTTGTATGAATGTCGTTTCTTCTTTTTTTTGTTATTTTTTTTGATTATTCGCATCGTTGACTGTAAATATTTGAAAGGCAATTTTGTCTGCAGTATGTATATGTATATGCGAATGGTTTGAGTTTATTTTGTTTCGTTCGCATTTCCATAATGAAATTGTGTGGTTGTGGGGAATGTTGGCGGTGAAATAAATTAATATTAAGGATTTCATGTGTATAAAGTGGATTTCATTCGAAAATTCGATTATGTCATCATTCTTGATGCACGTTGAAATTTTCACCTTTTATGAACATTGTATCCATAATCTAGCTGTCCTCTGAATATTCTCAACGTTCTGCATTGAACGTCGAGCATTTAGATTCTCATCATTTGCCCGAGGGAACTCTGGTACTGCAGGAAATTGCGCGTTTCGAAATTTCACCAGGATGGTTTACTCTTTCTCTGTTTCACTTTTGTTATATCTCCATCTTTGTCAGTCTTCCTTTTCTGTGATCTCTCGTGTACTCAAGTCGCCGGAGATATTTGGGTTATGTGTCAACGGGTTGCTCGTCCGTTACGTTGACCATTTTCATCTGTATCAGTGCTTGATGGCATTGAGGCGGACATACATATCTCTCTTTCTATCTTCCTTACTCTCGCTTTGTCGCTTGAATTTCGTAATTGGGTTTCGAGTCTCAGCGCTCATGAAAATTGAGAATTGATCTCCATTGCATTTCCAATTCATACCCAATCGATCCTCATCACGTTATGCGGATTTCAATCGAATCTCGTCTGCGTTTGAACACTGCAGCAAAGCGAAGTACTTTACGTGCATTGACTTGCTGATTCTCTTAGCTTTATATATTTTATATGTGAGCATATAAATGGTTGTATGTACAAACTCGTTGATCAAAGTAGCTTAACGTCAATGTACTTTCATTTTTTTTTCACTTGTATTATCCTTCTTTAAATTTGCGAAATATGTCGCGATTGAAATGCGTTAATGATGATGTACTCGTACTTTACCATTCATTAAATATTTCCAATCAAGATAATCGAGTATTATTCACAAGACTAAAGCACGAAGTGTTCTTTTGTGTACGTACGATTTCATTTACTCATTCTTGCACATTATCGATGTGTGTTCTATGTACGGTAACATAAAGCATCGTTTTCTCAAGTGAATCATTGAAGTGGTCGATAAAAATAGTTGAAATTTCACGGAATAATTGTCGCACATTCATTATTTATTATCTCGACATGATGAATCGCTTGATATAGATTATCAGAGATATTTTTCAATTGTGAGGAGACTTTTTTTTATTATTTTCTTTATCATCAATACATTTTAGAAGTGAATCTGAGAAAACTTATTGGATAGCAATAAAACCGCAGACATGACAGTAATACTCATGCCCTTTTTTCTCTCCATATTTTTTCATTTTATTTCCACTTGCTCGATCTTTGTCACTTTTTTCATTTTTTCCCGGTCTTTCTTTCACACATTCGATAGCAGGGATCGAATAACGTGGCATTCGCCGCGGGGACACTGGTGAACATTTGATACACCCGTATCACCAGCTCACCGCGTTATTTTTTCGTTAAATTGCCGTTATAGTTGGCTGAATGCACGTATGTATGTATGTGTGTATATATACATAGATATTTTCACTCGTCATGAGTATATCCACACGAGCAATGCATAACTACGAGTCTCGGTAGGTAAATTATACAAATATGCCTGGTGGGCATTTTTCATTCCTTTTTTTTTCCATTAATTTTTTATTCATCTATGTATTTATATACGCGTTATGTGTGTGAATGTCTGGGTGTGTGATGTTGTTTTTAATTTTTTATCCCAGTGCGTCAGTGCAGACAGAAAAAATTCTTTAGCTGGAAAAACGGTAACGAGATGAGATAGTGAAAAATGAAAAATATAAAAAAATGTGGGTAGACTCGTTATTTTTCATGTGTATTTTCACGTGGCCCACCTATGTTCACATATTCTCTCCCTCACATTCCCCTTCTCTCATTTTATTCAACACGTCTCCAATCTGTCAATTATGCATATGCGAATGACGTGTGTTTTTATTTGTTACTACTACTACTTTTGAAATTAATATCACAATATCTATTTTCAACTGTGCTCTCACACACATCAATTATTTATCAATGAATTGTGTATGTTGTTCACGCTCTGATGAATAGAGTTACGGATGAGTCACGAGTTTGGGATTACATTATTTTCAGTAGAGTAAAATGGAAAGAGTAGTGAGGAATAAAAGGGCAGGTTTATAGGTTATAGAGAAGTTTTTCCCATGATTTTTCTGTTTCACTGTATTTCTGTCACGTTCATGTGTATATTGTTGCACAGTTTCACAAATTAACTAAACTGTGAAGTCTTTTGTTTGTCCGTTAACGTCATCACGAGAATTCCAGTGTGTGCACGTGACATTGCTGTCGTCTTGTTTGAGCATGAAAATGAGACAACTATAATTCTTCATTGATTCGTTCTTCTTTTTTTTTTCCTATCTCTTTCCGATAATTTTCTGTTTTACATTTTCTTTACCACAACTTCGTACATTGTTGTGTTGATATTACGCGGTATTAATAATATTTGTTGTTGAAGGAAATGTGTAGTATTGACCTTCATTTTATGCGAGATAATAAAATGAACTCACAATATATTGAGTTTGGTATATGGTTATTGTTGGTTTATCGCCAGTGGCTCATTAACATTTATATGCTCTCGGTTTTGTAGTACGCGGTATATTTATAGTTCAGTTATTATTTTACCGCGTCGTGGCGACAATGATGGCTATAGATGTGTCGATGGGGCGCGCTCAAACGTGAAGGAGATTCGATCGTGCGAACCGTTTGCGATGATGACAAAGAGAAGCATAACACTATGTCCGGGACTCTGGAAATGATTTTTAACATTTCCATATGACTACCTTGGATTATCTATCGTGCAACCGCAGGCGAAGAATGATATGGTAAATAGCAAGAGAAGAAGGCGAGAAAAAAAAATGGAATAATCAATGTGATACGATGTTTTGTGTGGCATAATATTTTATTATCATTTCCAATGTGTTATTGCAATTGTTTTAAAGAAATATTGAAGAAATAAATTCCTCTCAATTCCATTTTATCCAATATATTGATAGCATCAATTATCACGAGGCAAATCAATCATATGTGATGTTTAACCTCGTGTTAACTGCTCACTGTCTACTACATATTTGGATCGAAACAAGTGATGGGCGAAAAATATCAAAATAAAATATAAACTCAAGTCCGATATTTTTTAATCAATGTGAGGAAGATTAGAATGGCTTGATAATTTCTGATCCGAATAGTTATGATTGAGTATTATTAGTCAAAATATTAATACGTGATTGGAAAAGTATGATTTATTGTTCGATCATGATCAATATTTTGTTTAAAATTAATACTGAATCATTTATTGAATTGTTGTTCAGTGATTTATTGCGAATATATAAAAATTGAAATGGGGCCAAAATTGGGAGATTCATTTGTATGATATTTTCTGATGATTGCGTGAAATAGCCAGTGGGTATATTGATGTAAATATTTTTTTACTCTTCTCTTGCATCTGTTCATAATGTATACAGCTTAAGAAATAACAGTGTATTTTTTGCGGTGTGTTGAGAATAGCCAACGAGGTAGCGCGCGTATAGTCATAAATACATATATTGTGACGTTGGAATTAGCGTGGAAAGTTGTGGAACCAAGTGTGCACCAGGGTCGACGATATTGCAACGTGAATGAGTATACTATATTCGTGTGTAGTGTATATAAATACATGCATGCATGTATCTATGTATGTGTATATAAATAGCTATGTATATTAGATGCGCACATGGAGCGACTGTGATTACGAGTTTTCACCGCATATCGTTGCGACCTGCTGGGCATTTATGCATATGTTCAACATGTGCATATTCAATGGGTCGGTATTAATTGTTGATAACGAGGTCTCCGGTTCGCACGTTGACGTGAGACCAATTCCGGTCATAGAATACATAGAAATGATGATAGATAATATTACTTTGACAATTATTGAAAGATATTGCTTTGTCTGATAAATTTCATTTAAATTATTACAAATTTATTGGGAATTATCATTAGTATTATCTGTTGCCATAGTTTATACTATGTTTACTATGTCAATGTTTGATGCAGCTCTTTATGCTCATGAAACGGATCAGGAATGAAACATATCGTGATTTAATATTCGAAGTATGATGCGAGTGATTGAATGTTCAGGATTGGATCCAATATTGAGTTTGGAATATTTGATGTGGTGAATGTTTACTTCATTATAACTTGGTATCTAATTAATCGGAGTTAGATGGTTACAGAATTAAAAGAAGTATTTTTTAGAGTCATCATAATCTAGCAATATCCTCGAATATTATGGAAATGATAAATCTGACGTTTGTGGAACAAAAAATTCTTATTTTTTTCGAAACGAAAGAAAAATCTTCCCATCGTTCATTTCTACAATTTATTTTACTCATAAGCGCGAGCTGTCCATTTAAATAAATAATTACCAGGGTATTTCGCTTCCGGCAATTATTGATCCATTATCTCCATCATATTAGTAATTTTTCTAAAATCTCATTTGTGTTTTTTTTTTGCTATTTCCGCTCATCTACTATTCACTCCTTCACTCATTTATTATATTTATCTTTTAATGTCATGAGAAGCTCATTGAGAGAGAAAAAAAAAAACTATTAACGATAACATGATGGAAGATAAGTATATGAGTTTGGAAATTGTTCGCTGATGCTTTTGTGCCATGTGAAATATATTGAGAAGTAGAGGTAAGCAGGCTGAGACAGATCTTTTGAACGCGCTGTGTGTATATACATCGAAATGTAAACAGAGATATTCGTAGAATGAGGCAAAAGGCGTATATATACTCAAAGAGAGCAAAAAAAGAGAATAGGAGACGATGACGCCGACAGTATGATGTTGGCGGCTATGAAGGGTCGAGAACGGTGCGGGAGGAGTAGTTTGACATGGAAAAAGACTGTGCACAGTCCTGAGTAAACTGAGACGACGTAGCGTCAAGGTAACACTGACAATATTATTTAGGAACACCGGAAAAGAGATGGAAAGAAAAAAAGTTTCTCACTCGGGAGATTTATCACAGTAGAAATATTTAAAAAGGCGCACAGCGGCGAAATAAATCATGGGATTTTCCGTGTGTTTCTCTTTTCTCTTCTTTCTTTATATATATATATATATATATTTTTCATTTTTGCTTCTTTTTTCTTTCTAGTTTAATCGGTAAATTCCATTGAGTGTAATTGATTCAGTTCGGTCGATTGGAAAGAGCAAACACGAGTATCAACGGTAGCGGTGTGCGCTAGAGACTATACGATTGAGAGTGAAGGAGAGAAAAAGGGAAAATGAGTGAGATGAAAGAAGTATAGAGTAGTATCGATTTCTCCGTCAGCCCCGTGGGCCAGTAAATCAGCGTATCAATCGTCCGGTGCATCCGACTCGCGTAATCGATAGTAATAATTATTGAACGAATGCAGGCGCGATGGAAAAGAGCCATTAGGGTCAACATATTTATACATATGTATGTATGGTCACATATGTGCAAATGTACCCGCATACATTTTATTTTTATCTTTTACCTCTCATTCGTGTGGGAAAAAATATAAACACGCGGAAGCTTCACTATATTCATGGACTTCATAAACATTTCCGTATAGAACTATCTCAGTATGATTCGATTTATGTCTTTTTCAATTTTTCTTTTTATCACTATTTCATTATTTTGTTGTTTATTTTGAATATGATGTGAGGACGGTAGAGAGGAAAAGCCAATGGAGATAGCAAAATGCACCACATTACTATATATCCACTTTGCGTGTGTAGTGTGTTTATTTGTGCTATGTGATTTGTATAAGTGTAGTCGACAAGAGAAATTGCGTTTATGTTACCATATTATATTGTTCGTTTATTCGTGAAAGCAATCGTTACAAATAATTCATGACACAGAAGTTTAAATAATTGGAAGTTATTCTATTCTTTTACATATTAATCTTACATTGAAATAAATTGATGAATTCTAACATGTTTCACATTTTAAGTATCACAAATTCTTTTATTAAAAGTAAAAATGTTAGCAGAAAATCATTGCGGTTCATTCGTATCATTGGAAACATTAAATTAGTATATAAGGGAAAAATGGAGTAATCATCTCTTTGCTATACAATAAAAAAAAAATATTATCCATTTCATTGATTATTTTCTCTTGAATTATATCTTCAATTCTAACATAACATGATTGCGTTAATACAATATATTTATGCAACAATTCATAATTCCACGAATCTATATACATATATAATATTCATTTCATCATGAGTGCATTCACGTGTGTGTTTGCGCATGTGTGTACAACTCCTGCGGGTGTAGTCTGCATTATGCAGCGTAACACTTGAGAAAATGCCCCTCAGGCACATTGTAACGTGTATTCAAATCGCGCAGTACGCATTCGCATACAAAAACACAAATGTATATGCATACATTTGTGTAAATGTGAATACATTGGAGCAATGAGGCAGGACGAGGTGCGATAAGTCTCTTTAAATGATTTCCTCCGGATGAAAATCGTTAATGCTGCTGCGGTTTCACATTGCAAGAGAACAAACGATGTTGGCCGTATGTACGAATAATTTGTAGCTCACTCAATTGTATTATGCAAGTGTCATACGAATCTATACATAACATACATGTATACATGTATACACAGATGTATATTAAGTTACATTTGTTATATATGTATACTTTACTCTTTTCCCTCAATCTTGATATCATCATAATTTCCATACGGTATAACAAGCGGCACGTTTAATTGCGCACGCAACAATTGTTTGCTTTGTATATTATTAGAACGATTTTAGGTACAATAATAATGGTAATAATGATGTTAGAAAATATTAAAAAAATATAGTTGCTTGAAGATTGGTGATAGAATGAGAATAGAAGAATATTAAATATTGTATATACAGTTATATTCATATGCGATCCAATTGTAACAGCAAAATATCACGCGATATGGTGTTTGGCGCCAATTGAGATATCGATCGAGTGAGTAATGTTCGCTCCTGCTCTAGTGGTCCAACCCGCTTTGGCAAGCGCGTTTATGCCTATATATATTACATGTGTTTATAAAAAAATGAATACTTGATGAAAAAGTTGATGAAAATTTTCAAAGATTTGGATCATTTATCAATGGTATCTCCGAATCAATTTGAAATAGAGGAAAAGGTTGTCTGGAGGTAATCGGATGAGGAATATAATGCATATTTATTTTTATTGATCGGATAATTATTTATTCCCATCTAACAGTTTGAATGATTGATAAAAATCTACTAGATTGATATGATATAGGAGGTAAAAAAATGAATGATTGAGAAATAGTATGAACACCTGAAATATCCTGAATGTGAGCTTTTGCATCCGCAGTAACGCGAATTTTCGCTTTTTGATATGTTTCTAGCTAAGAGGTAACGGAGAACGAACACGGCACGTGCCAGGAGTGGAACGAATAAATGACGTGAATCCGAGGACCGGAAAGGGACGTAACGCTAACTCGCTGGTCCCCAATCTTTCTCACTCTTTCCCTCTCTTTTTCTCTTGCCTTCTATCCCCTCCCCTGTATCTTTGTAACACCACTCATTTTTCCATCTCACTTCCATCTACCACATTTTTTTTCCCACCTTGCCCGCAACCCAGCTCACATAACCATCCGACCTGTCACTAGACACAGACGCGTCGTCGCACCTACCTTTTTTTTTAAACCTTTTCCGCTCCCTTTTTTTTCCAACTTAATAATTTCTTCATCATTATAATCCACCTTGCACCTATCATCCCTCTTTCTATCTCACCCAACGTCACTACGACCAGTCACCATCAAGACCACATCAAGGCAGTGCGACGTCAACCAACATTGTTGCGAGAAAAAGTGGCTGAAGGTTAAAAGCAAAGTCTCAATCGACAGTGGATTAATCGGTCTCATCGTGTCGAAACGGAGACGTTAATTCAGAGCATCAACCTCATCCCCAACTTCTAACTCCTGTCTGTGTGCTGTATTCTATATATACTCTCACTGTTCATCCGCTGTCGCTGGAACGCGCCTATATAGTGAGCGCACTCACCGATCAGTTCAGCTTCCAAGCTTTTTCTCAGGGCTTATTGAACTAATCAATTTGAAAAACGACGTAGAAAATTGAGATATTCACGATTGAATATTTGTCAGTTCTGCGTGGTATTCAACACGTAGTCAACGTTGATTAATCTCTTGAACTGAAACTGCCTGAAATACGAAGAAGCCAAGTCAGAATAAATTAAAGCCATAAGAAAAGTGTGGAGTAGAGAGAAGAAATAAAGTGAAACACTTTTATCTTATTATTGGACGTTCGTCAATGGATTCAATGTGGAATAATAATTAATTATAAAATTCCAATAAACATACGATATATAATTGTTATTAACGGATGGAGATAATATTGAAGTGATTGATAACAAGAGGATAATACATTTGTCCTGACGTTAAATATTGACGAGTGGCCGAAATAATAATCAAAACTAAAAAGAATAATCAGCCGTTGATTAGCACAAGAGAATTGAACAGAAAGAAAGAGGTATTGAAATAAATTTGTTTAAAAATCATAACGATAAAATAGAAAAAATAGAGAAAATTAATATGGTGCGATGAATGATTGAACGTGAGTAAAAAAAAATTAAACAACGAGTGTGTATGTATTGGTGTATGAAAGGATATAGTACGTATGCAGCAGAAATAATATACATATATCCATTCATAATTGTGTATAGATATATTATAATATTTGGAGTGAAAGAAATTTCCAAATCGTGAATGAATGTGCGTACGATTGTGATAATGATGAGATGGATAAACTAATTGATATTAAAATTAATAAGTAAAAATATTATGTCTGGATAAATTAAAAATACGTTGTTGATATATGTGAATAGTCGGCGTGTGTGAATTCAACGACGCTCTCTTCCTTCTTTATCGGGAGAAAAATAATAAATAAATCAACGACGAAATATTTAATTGGCCGAGTGTGACAATACGAGAGGAAAATGGCAATGGTCAACATGAACAACTTACTCAACGGCAAAGACTCGCGCTGGCTACAATTGGAGGTGTGCAGAGAGTTTCAACGCAACAAGTGCACCAGGCCTGATACGGAGTGCAAATTCGCTCATCCACCAGCCAATGTCGAGGTGCAGAATGGACGAGTAACCGCATGCTACGACAGTATCAAGGTAAGTCACGTCCTTTATCGCATTTAACCTTTACCTTTATATTTTTATCATTTTCTTATATTTTTCACTTTATCATTTTCGTATCGTCGCCTATGTCACACCCTTATATATATATGTACATACTTATACAATACATTGAATGCTTTCTATATCCATGATAATTCAATGACTATAGACGGATATAAAAATATGCCAGATACTTTAGCTTTGAGGCTTGGTCGGAAGATAAACAGCAAGATAAGCTGATATAGATTTCCCTATACATATAAACCGCTCCGGCTTATCGTCATTGATATATACATACATATATACATTCATACATATAAACATAAATACATATATAGATGTATGAGAAATTTATACCTTTTATCGACATATCCAACTTTATGATAAGCCATTTAGAACAAATGGTGTGTATGTGTGTATTTACTTATTTTGTTACGTGGAAAAATCCAATCAATCAAGTTGTAAAAGGCGAATTTAATTTTCTCCAATTTACCAGTTCATCAATTCTCGTATTGCTGTTATTTTTGTTGAAATACTACTGGTGATATACATTGTCATAATTTATGCATTTGTCTTGATGATTTGATAGGGTTGGGTATATGTGATATTGATGGATTCACTGTCACCAATTTGTAGCGCCAAAATTGGGACACTCGCGAAATTAGTTATATAACTCGTACTCAGTCGATGAGTGTGACAAGAGAGCACGTGTGGGCGCGAATAATGATTGACGTAATTCTCCAACAGTAGTATGAGCGCGTTCTATAATTTCAGCACAATCTCTTTCAATATTTGGCCATTTAAATTTTTTATTCATGACTCATATTGAAAGGAGATGTGTGAGTATTGTCTCTGAACTTATCTTATGAGATACACTTGTGATTCTTCAAATGATATGCATAATTTTAGTTTTGATATGCAACAAAAGTGCAACAACTATTGAAGGTTTTTGAATGAATTGAAGGAGCGTTCGATTGTGTGAATGACGTGTGATGAAAATTTTCAAATAGACAACCTTTTAAACATTCATCTATTTTCATGCTCCATTATTTGTTCATTTTTGTGATCATTTTTTCCTGTCACTTTACTCAATATCTTTCATGAATTTATTTATCGTGATGCAAATGGAAATTTCCAAAGTGTATTGTACGCTCGTCATATGCTACGGATAACAATATTGGGTGGAAGACAATGCACTGCGCGAATTGAAGCTATAATATAATAACAAAAAAATCATTTTATTCCTTCGTCAAGAGACATCAAAAACGTTTGTCTCCCGTATAAAAATGTATGCGTCTGCACATAATGATATATATATATATATATATATATATATATATACACAAGAGCGCGTGCAGATATACCACATTTCTTTCAAGCATATATTTTATACGCTGTCGGAAACATTCGCGTCTATTCGTACAGTCACATGTCTTGTATGTATATAGATAGCCGTTGGTTTTGTTGTATCTATATAGATGCACACAACGTCTTCATGCGATATTAACGTCGCGACGCTTACTGAAAGACGCCATTGTCCGACAACGAGAGCGCGCGTCGCTTGGCCACACGACCTCGTTCCACGAACGCTTCAACAACTGACGTGCTAAACCCAACATGTCGAGCGCGTACATACTCACACTCTTCCTTTAAATCTCTCACTCATTCCCATGCATTGCTATCATGTCTTCATCTTCGTCTTTGTTTTTCATCTTCACTGTCATCGTTGTGTCACCCAGAGAATTTGTGTAGGATACCGTCGTGTGAATAATGACGGCTCTCACGCCAGGTTCAATTAATTACAACGATGACAATTAGAGCGAAAATTCGCACTTTGACCTCGACTTATTGCCGTACCAGAAGGAAAATGAGCAGAAAAAATGAATTTAATATTTGTCGCAGTTTTATTCGTCGTCTCGCTCTTTCTTATTTCGTTTCGTTTGCCTACTTATACTTCATTTTGGCATCCCTTTCTCGAAAGTTATAAGTGGAATTTATCAATTGCGCGGAATTTTCTTATTCGTCCTCTCGAATCTTCTCTCCCTTTACTCTCTTTGCCTCATTTTCGTTCTACTACCCTTCTGTCTTTCTGTCTCCCCTTTATATCCCTGGCTGCCGTTCACCATAAGCTTTGCTCGCATTAATATTGCCCTCACCCTTAACTTCAGTAGAGTGGCCAGTCGCTGCTCGCCTCGTTTATATCTATAAACGCTGTTATCGATTCCAATTACCTTAAAACTTTCAATTAATTTAGCTGTCAAGCATTGTACGCATGGAAATAGAAGGGAATAGGTATGAATCGAGAAATGGGGAGTGAAAAAAGAGGAATAGGGAGCATGAGAGGGTGGAGAATTGACTGCCCAAACCCATGACCAGATGTCACAATTACGACAAAGCTCTCCTCTCTGTTAGTCCGTTACGATTGTTTTATCGGCTCGTAGCGTTTACGCATGGCATACATAGTTGACATCTCTTTTTTTATTTGTCCATGTTGTCCAGTGTTGATTTTTTCATTTTACATTTTCTCTTTTTTCTTTTATCTTTCTTTTTTCTTCCTTTTTCATCCAATTTTTTATTTGTTTTGTATTTTGTATTCATTTATTTTTGCACTTTCAAACTCAATCACATTCTCGATCAATTCTATTCCATCACAGACATATTTACTTCCGATTTTTTTTTTTTTTTCTTTTCCACAATAAATCTTACAAATATTTTATTATATGACATTGGAAATGAATTGTCTCGTGAAATATAGTTTTTATGAAATCTTAGAGAACACTTTGTATTTCTTTATCATTTTTCAAATTTATTAATTCATCAGAATTGTCAAATTTATCTGAAAACACGCTATTACGAGTAAGAGAGGGTGGAATAAGGAGTAAGAGAGAGGTAAAAGCTCTCCGCGATGGCAGTCACGAAAAACGGGCAGCAGCTGCCACGAGCACTGCACCTGTCGCGTCTGTTACCAAGACCGAAATACGGGCAGAGACTCTACTCTACTAGTGCTCATTCTCTCTTCTCTTTTGCTATACCACTCGTAAGACGGTATGTATATATATATATGCGTATGTAGAATCCAACTAGAGACGACGAGATTTAACCGTCGAGGTTGTTTCTGTGCACAATTCCTCAACTGATTTCATTTAGTGGAAATGCGCGAGCGCCTTTACAAAATCGCGCAAATAAGATGCAAGAGGCGCCCTCTAGTTTATAGCCATTACTTCGTCTATCACACGCGCGACCCACATTCATGAACGTGAGGCACGAGAGAGCAAAATTACTTTTCGCTATACACGAGATTATTAGCCTGCAGACATTTAGTGAACTGATTTTTTTCGTGAGATTGCTTTACTTTTTTCATCTTTCTTTCTTTCTTTTTACTCCTTTTTTTTCTTCTTTTTTCTTCTTTTTATTTTTGTGGTCTCTTTCTCCTGGCTCATTCCTAAACAAAAGGAAAATTCTCACCGTCATCATCATTACACCTGCAATCATCCTGTCATTGTAATATGTTATAACTTCCACGTGCTGTAATATCGTGTTCCGTTATGTTTGGATATAAATACACACGTAGATGTGAATGCGATAGGGAGGTTGTTCCCTAACTATATTTATATATGTATCGGAATCGATTCAAAAGTCAGTGGCATTAATGTTCGGTGAGACCTGGCATAAGCTTGTCAGCTAGTCAGTAGACAGGCAGACAGGCAGACATACAAACAGACAGACAGACATTAATACAAATAGGAGTGGCAGAGTAGAATGTACTAAGAAGAGGAAGTGTCGGTGGTTGACTTGGTATTTAGTGATCAAGCTTCTGTAACTATATTATCTTACTCTATAACTCTCTTAGTATCGCAGTATGCGTCATAATCACCTTCTATATCAAGTAAAATCATCGTTATACAGTTCGATGACATGACGTCGTGTGTATGTACACAAACAATTTCACCAGTGATTGGCAAGTAAATCAAGACAAGAGGAGTAATACAATCCATCGGCGTCGCTTGTAATTTACGGCCGGACGACATTAGTCGCTATGCTTGTCTCCCCGTAATAGAATGGTCCATGAGAGAGGACACAGTGAGAGCCAGGGTAGAGTTGGTGGAGTGACATTACATAGTGTATCTGAGAGAGAGAGAAAGAGAGAGAGAGAGAGAAGAGCGTGCGAGTAGAGACGGGGCGGGAAATGGCACAGGCGCGCGGATGGCATTCCATGGTCAGTATGGTATGTGCTTCTATATAATGCACATATATGTATACTGTCATGTGATATCGATCACTAGGGTGGGTTGAATCCTATTGGCGCTTAACTCCCTAAAAGTCTTTAGACATCTCTATATCCTACCGATTATACTGTCATATATTTAGATAGTTTATATTTATAGGAGAAAACAAATGACTGAAGTCAATGAAATTTTGAGAAAATCCTGTTTCAGTTTTTTTTCTTTAATGCAATTACTTTATACAAACTGAATGAAGAACAAAATTTTGATAAGATTTAGTTGGATTAATTGAGTTTATGCCCGTGAATAATTTCGCGTAAAAAAAGTGGTGTACTGAGAAAATTATTCTTGATGAGAAGAGTAATTTTTAAGTTAGAGGAAGAATAAGTTTTATATTTGATTTAATTGCGAATTCTAAAACTTTGTTCGGGAGTGAATTATTCTGGGATAAAGTTTACTTGCAAAATGATGGTGACACGTTAAGTGTGAGATTATAGTTGAGGGATTATAGTTGTGATTTTTCAGGTGGTGTGAATCCAAATATGTTTGAAAACAAAACTGATGTTTATGTCCACGAAACTTATTCTACCAGCATATAAATTTTTAATTAAATTATACTGTAGTAATTTATGCTCATATTCGTTACGTAGAATATCTGATGATATTTAATGGATGTATAACTGTGATTCACTAGAGGATTACCAGAACATTTTGGAAATTTTGTGGAGTATGAATTCTTGAACGAACTGTAAAATTAATGACAATTCAATTAATCCTTATTTAAAAGTATCTGAATATGATGATATTGATTACTATTGATTCGAAGAATATATTTATATCAAAGATGAAAAGTGTTGAATGGTGAAGAAGAATTTAATGTCAAAAGCCCAAGCAACAAAAGTGGTGTTATGATAAGGCGTGTTTGAATGAAAGAATAAAAAAGTAGCAACGAAATAAAAGTAGAAGAAAGAGAGAAAGTAAGAAAGAGCGAAATGAGTATAAAAAGCTTTGAAGACACGCCTCCATCTGTGGTACCAAAAACTCTATTCTCAGCGAGATACGTTTAGTCTCACGAGAGCGCAACACAGCAGTCAAAAAGTACTTCCGCCATTACGAGACAGACGAACGGCTGGTAATATGGGAGTGAAGCGCAATGCAATTCGACCAAGCATCGTCGCCGCCTAATAATAGTTGAGAGAGGCGTGTGCGCCGCGTACACATTGTGTTTGTACACCGTCATCGCAAACTACTCTACCTCGTCGTAATATAACTATACTATTACTATATCATGCTACGTTGTCGTGGTTCGGCCCCGTCTGAGTGTATTGGACAATCTATCTAATACCCCCACGGTGCAATGAATTCTCGGGTGGTCGATGATCAATAAAAGAATATGAGTTAGAGCCCAGGAAAAATATGGGATGAAAAAAAATGCCCTTGTATGGAGGAAATAATATCGAAATATTTGATCGTAAAATACGAAGTGAATTGCAGGATTTAGTTAGGATGAGATTAAGAAAATTGCCAGTATGTGATTGAATTATTCTATTTCTATTTGCGAAAATTATTCAGAAACAGTTTTTTCCTCTGCATTATCTTTTGGGTTTTGGTTGTGAATTGATAGAAGTTTCTGTGCCTTACTATTATCCTTATGAAGTGGATCTATCCAAAGTATTGCATTGATTAAATGAGAAAACTTGAGCAATAGAGTGTCATAATTTGTTCGACCTTCTATTCTAGTTCTCCTCTAGTGAGTATTCAGAAATCTCGGCATTGGTATTACAATATTATTTACTTTATTCAAATTTTTTTCTTTCTTTCTCTATTTTTGTGTCTGCATTGACTCAGTGCATTCCATTCTCTCTTAGTGTTCACTATGATGCTTGATTTCACTGACTATAACTCAACCATTGCGTCATTTTATGAGTTTCGAAACATAACACTGTGAGTATCATGGAAGCGTGCAAGTGAATGATGTAGGCAGAACTTTATGAGTAAAATTATGAGCTATTTTTTAAAGTGTTCATGTTTATATGATATTCAATAGTAAAGAAATTTTTGTTGAGAATTAATTAATAATAACAACCGGGAAAAGTAATGTGCGTATGCCGTAAGTATCTTGTAAAACAAAATATGGATAATGCATTACATAATTACAACTCATCAATCGAATAAAGACCATTGATAATTCATTAATTCAATAATTTTCCATATGATTGTGATAATATTGGTACATTGGAAGTTATTTGTTATATATTTGGAAGTGAATTGTTAAGCAGAAATTGATGTTTGCAAGTACCTAAAGCAATATATGCACCGGCTTAATGTATTCACGGTTGGTTTCATTGATGCTTGTGTGCTGTGTATGCAATTTGAATGTAAGCGCAAGTAGTCCGTTAATTACAGAATATCTAAAAACCACGAATGTTGTGGATGAGGAGGTAGAACAATATAGAAGGGTGAAATGATAAAAGCGGTAAATACATTTGCGTTAGTGAGAATAATATTAGACTCGGGCACACAAATACAAATTTATTTGACTCTTTATGTATGTTGGCGGAACTGAGTGCTATAAATAATATATAGGCGCGTGTATCTGTATACGGTTAACAAACGTGTTTCTCACTTCCCTATTTTGCTATTCCATCTTTGCCCTTTCTCTTATCGTCTCGTTCGCGTTGTTGAAAGTGGAAGCCTAGGATGGTCTTTACGTCTTCTTTCGTTTGTTTCTACGGGACTATAATCTCGACCTTATTGAGATGCTTCGCTTCGTATATTCACCGTTTGCTATCGAGTAAGTATGGGAGAAAATGAGTGTATGTGAATGTGTGCGAGAAAGGGAAAAAAAAAAATAAAGAAAGCCACGAATACCACTCGACCCTGTTTGCTCTCAGAGTTTATATTGTCTCTCAATTGTCTTGCTGGTCGATCGTCTCATCGACTTGAAGAGAGACTTTTATAAATTCCCGAGCAATATATAAATCTCCAGTCATGCTTCTGCGCGTCGTTGCGCAATACTACAGTTACTTTACTCATGATGTGACTCATGATCGTTTTCAATAGATGTTGACACTCGTTTAGAGTGTTCTACGAATAAAACATAAAGATGTTGACAGATTTCTTCAAATTGTGTAACGATTAACTTTTCGGGTTTACTTTAAACTCCGAATTGTTTTGGATATTAAAAAATTGAATACGAGTGGAGTATATGACTGTGTAAAATGATTAATGATCATTTCTGGCATAGTTATTATTGTTTTTCTAATCATGGAGATCTCTTTGAGACTTATACTGATATATATATGTACGTTACCTAAAGTTGTACCATAAACTTTCGTCAAAGTTGAGGAGCAGGTGAAGTTGAAAAATGAATGAAAAATAAAATGGTAATAACTGAAAAAAAGAAAAATAATTATACATAAAAGAGAAAAAATGAAATTTACTGACTCAATGGCGATGAGATCGTTAAATTTAATTACTACCGTTTAAGCAAACCACTGGGTATAGCGAAGAGCATGCCTATACCCTGTCGCGGACACCTGTTTGATCTTTTCTCCACTCAATTTCACACCTTTTTTTCATTATTCTCCTTTGGACATTGAGATTTACAAGCGATAATAAATTAATGTCCATCGCTAATTCATATCCTACATTTGGAACCAAGAAAAATATTTATAACTGTTTGTCAGCGAATTTCATATGCATCATCAAACAAAAAAAAATTGAAACCAAAACT
Source organism: Meteorus cinctellus (assembly GCA_030523045.1). Classification (NCBI taxonomy): domain Eukaryota; kingdom Metazoa; phylum Arthropoda; class Insecta; order Hymenoptera; family Braconidae; genus Meteorus; species Meteorus cinctellus. Next base: position 24,455 of record JAPYZF010000016.1, on the reverse strand, counting down.
TTTTTTCCACATTTCACCCAGACACTTTCTCCCCACGTTTTTTTCTGGGGTCAAAATTTATGAATTGTTAAAACATAAATGTCTATATTTAAACTGGTCGTATCATGCTGTTTCTATGCTTGATGAAAGAAATACTCAAAATGAGTCCGCAGCTTTTAAAAATGATTAAAATAAAGCTATTATTAAGTATAATATGGAACACGTACGCGAGAGAATGAAGATGCTGAAGCGTATGCGAGTGGTGAAAAAAAAAAATTGTGTGTAAAAAAATTTTTATTTCTGCTCACTGATTATTCACCGGTTTATCTCGGCATAGTCTTCTATCCCCATATCGCTTTTTCACTCTATATATATATATATATATATATATTTCTACGTTATATATAAATATATATACATACATACATAGATACACACACATGCGTCCCAACGATTTCACTCACTTGTGTGCTGTTGGCTCTCGTGTGGTGAGAGATAGTAGATTAACAATGCATTAATTACCGGTCCTGTCCTTCTCTCTCTCACTCTCACGCTCTCTGGGCAATTCTCCATCCAACTCCCTTCTCCCCCGCATTCTCGAGCTACATCAGGCACGTTGCACGTCGGGGACCCGCTTGAATTTTCGAATTATACCCGGCAGATTACTCGGATAAAATTCAACCATGGCCGTGTGCATTTGCATATCGGGGGTTTCACACACACACACACATACGCACATCCATACACACACTGATAAATATACTTCTTGTATATATATAACGTTTATGTGGACATTCGCGCACACTGTAGCACCAGGGGACCAGGATACTGCCAAGCCGGTTTTTTGCACATCCTTTTTTTTTTCAACTCTTTCGTATACCCCACAGGCAAACGACTATCTCGGTTTTTGTCTCTTGTTGGGCCCAGTTAGTTTAGTAGCCACTGAACCGATTGAAAGTTTCATATGACACGTAATTATAGGATCTTTTATTAAAAGCTGAGTCAATTAATATTATTTTACGTTTCTATGGGTTTTTTTTTATTCATTCTTCTGCCATTATTAAAACTGACGTTGATAGAGATTTCTACGCAAAGAGAATGGAGTTATATTTCACTTGAGATGAATTAATACGCAATATATGAAAAAGATTGTGATTTATTTACATACATACATATACATATGTATATATATATATATGGTGGTGAAGTTTATTCGATATAAATACGTATCGCGAAATTTGAGATATTACGATGCGATCAACTTACGTGAGCAGCAACGAATGAATCGGCTTACCATTGAGATCGGTATTTTCATCATCCAATATACATGAATATAACATATATACTGGGGATATATATCAAATAAATGAAAGGTGCAATAGCACAGCCACATAGAGTCAAGGTATATGTGTGATGACGCAGGGAATTTTGTATGAGACGTGAAGATATGCAGTAGAAAAATAAACGCGATACTCACAGGGACAATTTTTTCGTAATCCGATCTCTACTTGTGGGGTAAGAGGTTTTCAGATCGTGGTTACTGAAACGAGAGGAAGAAAAATACGTCTCTCGAGTATAAAGTTTTCCCAGTTGAATGAATCGTCGAAATCGAAACGTTTATTTTAGGTTTTCACCAGTAAAAGAGCAACAGGAATGAGATATTGAGACAAAGAATGAAGACGAGTGCAATGTAATGGAACACAAAAAGATAAGGAAGAGGAACGATCGTAAGATGTGGGCAAAAAAAGTATGAACCAAATGGACTTTTGTGGGGTAACTAATCAGATAGAGAATCGACAAGGGATGAATATTTTTTTCTAGCTCTATTCGCGTGACCCCTATTTACGTCTGCTCACTCATGGCACAAGGAGCCATTTGTTTCATTACATTTTATTTTTTCAACTCTATTTTCTCTGTCTTCTGTATGTTACATTTTTTTCATTTTGTTAAACAAATGATTAATATTAAATAGAATTTTTTTTAAGTGAATGAAGATGAAGAAAAGAAAACATAAAAAGCGCAAGTATAATTGCGATAGAGGGTAAATTCAAGAGTAAATGGGTGAGCGTCTGTAATGAGGAGAATGTGGAAGGCGGTGAGGGAGATGTGTATACATATATGAAGAATGGGGCGAATGAGCAACAGCCGTTGCTCTTTTGTTTTCTGGGACAATGGGGTGGGCTTGGTTGGTTTGAAATCGTCAGACTTTGTGCTTGAGAACAGAGTTCTCACTCCTTTGCTTTTACCTCGTTTTCTTCTTTCTTCCCCTCACCTTCTATCTACTGCTTCTTGTTCGTCTTCTCCTTTTTTTTTTTCTTCTAATTTTTCTTTTCTGCCTTCAGGTCTTTCTCATACATTTTTAACTCTATATACGTCTCTATGTAGTCACCTGAAGTATTTTACTGAAGATTTATGTCGATTAAAAAAAAACTTGCATACATACTTATATATGGATATAAATACTTTCATGCATGTATATTTACGTTTTTTTTTAACCCTCTTCCCTAAATCCTTTTTTGTTTGCGTGCTCCTTGACAGTTCTCTCTTTTCATTTGCTCGTTTTTTTTCCTATGCTTGTCTCTCGCTAGTGCACTTTTCACTCAATGAAATGCCTGAGTTTCCGGCTGAATGTCTGGCATATTGAATCAACTTGGTATCGCGAGAATTATATACCGCAGGCAGTCACGAATGAGAAAAAGAAGAAGCGAAGAACTTAGTAAATAATACATATCTGACGGTCTGGCCATAGACGGCAATATATATATGTATATATTTGTATATTCATGCAGATGAGAGTGTGGGTGGCGCGATTTAGGGGAAGGAATAACGCGACGGAGGCGCACATAGATGTTGCCTGGCGGCATTGTACGCATCGCGCAATGGATAGCCGATGCTTTTCTACGTTGTACACCTACCTTGGCATAATGAGAGCATTGTTCCAGGAAACTACGCTCGCATTGTCGTCAGACGCGTCTCTTCCTCCTCACACTAGCTATATATGCACCACTCATTCTCATATTTTTTCTCCCCGTTGTCTACTTTGTTCTTCTCTTCACCTATTTTTCGTGGTGTTTTTTTCATTCCCCATGACGATTTGTCCTTCCGCGACGGAATTACATTCGTTCACCGCTCATACATATATATATATTTATGGGTATATTTTTTCTTCACCCCACCGAAATGAAGAATGAAGAATGTAGAGCGAGAATTGAAGATAATAAGAATAAAAATAGCTCATGGGAATATGATCTGAAGTTTTAGGGAGTAAAAACGAGTCGCTGAGTGTTATGAGATTTTGGAATAATATTCAGTTTTTATTGAATTATTTGGTGGGGTTTTTATTTATTGGTTATTTGATTGACCAAGTGTGAAGTGAAAGAGTCTGTTGGACATGAGGTCATTGTCCTCTATTGGATGGTTTATTTTTTGTTTCTCAGACGTTGAAGAAGAGATACAAGCTCGAAAAGAACGATCTTGTCTATCGCCCACGGCGACGAGAGCCTGTTTTGTTGCGTCATCGTCGCGTTCGAATTAATATCCGTTGGTAGACGTTTGTGCACACGAGTGTGGTAATAACAAGATTTTACATGTTGAAATAGAAGTGTTGTACTTATAAGGGAAACCATAGGAATGAGATATTTGGTGAGAATTTAATTGCATTGAGTGGAATATTTTTTCAACGCTTGAATCGCTTTTGTTATTCATGATATCGAATGACATTCAATATCCTTTACTTTGCAATTTACTTTTTCCCACTTTTCGCCATGCTCTAAATGCTTTCATTTGTTCTTACCACTTTCATATCGATCCATTTTATAACGATTTATGTCAGATTAATAGTGGAGCTAATGGTTTACAAATTACTGGAAATGTCAGTGCAATTTCATCCACAATTCTGCCTCAATTCTGAATTGAAGCAAAAAATATCTTGATTGCACTTCTTGAAGCCAAGTATCCAATATAATACCGACAGTTTGCTTCATGAGTTTACCAATGACAGCAATCAAGTCGACTTACTAAATATATTTCACTTCATCGATTACTTTTCTACTGTTGAATTGCGAAATATTCTTGACATTGGAGAGTATTCAATAACACGCAGTTTCTCATTTATTCATTAATCTTCGTTTTCGTGAGGATTTACTTGATACCTACATCTTTCATTCCACATTGTTTTTTCATCATTTTTCAAAGTGAAAATACGACTCGCTGATGGGTGAAAAAATGGTAAAGAAATGAGAATATATGTAGGGATTGTTAGGATTTCCGCAAGTTACATTCTCGCTTTCTTCCGGTGCGTTGCAGTTTCGTAAAATCCCTCTGATGGAAGTTACACACATAGATGTATGTTATATACGGATGAAGCATATACACCCACACACCTAGTGTTGAATGTGAATGTCTCTGCGAATGAGAGATAAAGATGAATACGGAGAGAAGAAAAACGAAGCGAAAGAATGAAGAAAGAGCATGGCTCGCGAGTGGGTAAACCGGTCTTGAGTCGTCGACTCGTAACCTTCGAGTTCCAAAGTGCTGCTGTCGTGCAGTTACCATGCACGCGCGTGTTCTCATCCCTGTCTTACTTTCTTTTTGTTTTCTTGTTTTTTTTAGCCTTATTACATATCTCTTCCCCAAATAGTTGCCGATAAACGGCGGAAATATCAGAATGTAATATCATTTGGAATTTAAACAGTTACTTCTGCCTATATTTTTTCAATCGTCTTATTCAATTTACGTGTAGAAAAGTGAAATTTTTCATCACTTTTTTTCCAATCGTACGTATTGCACTGTTATTTCATACTCCCAGAAAAAGAATTTATGGCTGAATTTGTTTTCCAATATTTTACTGATGAATAAAAGTAATTTTGATTTCGAATCGAAGGCATAATTTTTTTTTTTGATGGGTTTTGTGGTGTTAACATAGAATAATGTTCGTACTGTCAATGTGCAATTCACTCGTCGTTATTCATCGATTTCTTTATGTCACTGATTTTGGTTCGCGGCCGACAGTAACCGGAGAAAAACCACGAGCGCCCTTGTGCAATACAGAACACTCGTAATAAAACCCAACTAACAGAGAGTGTGCGAGATTGTTTTATTAGTTTCAGGGCCACGTAAATAAATGACAATAATATAATATACAAATATGAAATGGGTTTTAATAAGTATAGAGCACATAAATTCAATTTTATTCATTCTCTCTTTGATAAGACTTGTTTGATGTGGATGAGCGAGCGAAATAGAACAAGAGAGTGTGACAGAGCGAAGTCGCGTGAGTTCAGTGGGTTTCGAGGACATGCGGACATCTGTCTACGTGTGCGCAGATTGTCATGCACATCAATGCAAATATAATTCTTGATTATAAATGCTTGTGATTAAAAGAAGCAAATAATGAGGATAAGAATTTAACAATAGGTCTTTAGTGTCAAGCAATGATTAATAGATTGGAATCTCAATTCATTCATGCATTTATCATAACTTTTTTTTCTTTATGACCGCAAAGTAAAGAAAAGAGCCTGTCTGACGAACTATAAATGAACGTGTGTACAATATTCTGTATTGCTACACACTACTTTTGTATATAAATATACTTTTTTTATGGCACATGTCATAATACACCATCCACCTACGTCTCTTTGTCATCTCGAAGGGATTCCTTTCCTTAACGGATGATTGTCAAAGTCACGAGGTCGATAAATTGTCCGTGGCCTAATTCAACACACGCTTTCACTGTAGTGAGAAAAAAGAAACGAATGAAAGAGGGGAAAAATGAAAATATAATACAAGAGAAGATATGTATATCCATATCCATTGTTCTATAAAACAACACATGTATTTTATTATATAAAATGTGTTCACCAATCTTAGCTCTTGTCTGTTGTCGTAATTTTTCGCACAACGCATATTAAACTCGTCCCATTCGCGTATTGCATTTGTATGTATACTTTGGCGCTCGTTTATACGAGTCATTCCAAAATATTCCAACTACGAGTATATAATGCCTGAGTTTGGTCGTGTGTGTATCATGTGCTTGCAAAATTAGATTGGCTGTACGATATTGCGCGCACAAATTGGTAGCTGCGGGAGTAATAAAACGTGACGGTGCCATGCACGACGTGCGTGAGCTATCGAAATTGTAGACAGAGAGTCTTCCGGGAAACGGGGACAACTCATTTCTCTAGTGCCGTCCTTTCCCCCATTTTATCTATAGTATCTTTGTTCCATCCTCGCACTAATCCTTGTTCTTGTTCTCTTTGTCTTTCGTTCTTGGAGTATGTTAGGAAACTGAATCGAACACACGCACGTGCGAGAAAAGGACTGATGGTTTCGTCCGCGCGCCGTCATGTAATGCGAAACCTTTTACTCAATGTGTATAGGCACAGACTGTAGTGTTGTGTGCTATTGCCCGCCGGCGTCACCAAGAGCACGCGCGGCTGCCATGCTCAGGGGAATTACGACGTCCCTTGGTTTATATTAAACTACTCGCTTTTACGCTAACTTCGTGCTTGCTTCGCGCTACAACGTTTGTGCTTGTACACAATATATATATGCGCGCGTTTGTGTGGCGCCAGTGAGTCTGTGGACTACCCCCGACGCCAGGCAGGCGCCGCGATGGGTTCCTCTACCGCTTTTGCCTTCCACTCTCTGTGTGTATTGTATTTATTTCAATCCGCTGTTTCATGCGGTATAAATATGGAATTAATATTTTCAAATGGAATTATTCAATGAGCATTCATTAATTAAAATATCTTTTTTTTTTTTGCCTGTATTTTACCTTCATGCGATTTGTTTCATTGAAATTCATGTGCTGTACACAGGGAAAGAATGAATGATGACAATTGCTTTGAAAGAAAATCGATGCGAGACACAGTTTGAATTGTGTTTCAATTTATTTTTATTTTTTTGTTTTTTGTGTAGGGACATCAATGTTTATTTTAAATTACAATATTCATACATATTTTTGTCATTAAGTTAATATGTTGAATTGATTTCCGGATTTTATTAGAATTGTAGATATAATGGTAATTGAAGTCAGCAACGAATGGATAAAAACGAAGTTGTAAATTTTATGAATGATGTGGTGCATATAATTGACCCGATATTGATTGAGAATAATAGGACAGCATCAAGTTGGGTATATTAATTATTTTTATTGAATGATGCTTCGGTGAATGGTGTGCGAAACAAAAACATTTTTTCTAGATTAAAATTGCATGGGGAAATGCGTGAATTGAATTGGATTTTTCTTTTATTCATGTCAAATGTCAAAAAATGCCACGAATCAAATTTATGGGATTTTATTCAGATCATTTTTGCAATGGATCTGACACTGAACTATTCATGGACGCAATCAATACACGTATTTTGCAATATGTTTATTTTTTCATGTATTTCTCTGCCATTGGCTATTGAATATAAAGGGTTATAAAATAGATTTAATATGAAGAGAAAAAAAAATGTGAAATTGAACGGTAGTGGTGATTGACGAATAATGATTATTCTCTTAGGCTCTTGGGATAAAACAGTATAAATTCCCTAGTTGATTCGATCTCTTCCTTTACCACGAAGGAATTTATTGTTCATCAGGAGAAACGGCTCTCATCGATTGCGATCTTTATCTATGTATGAGTATATATGTAACACTTATGAACACGTGAATGCATAGAGACTAGTTGACATAAAACTCTCGTTTAAAAGTGCATGGTGGTGTGCCATTGAACGTTGCCATAATCGTGCGTCCAGCTAGTCTACACAGTTTATCGTTTGTCGGCGACGACAACGAGTATCTCCATCGCACACACGACAGAAAAGGTCCGACGCGTCGCACTACCAGTCGCGTCGTATAATATGTACATAAATATATGTGTATTCTCTACCCACGCACGCGATGATACACGTCGTGATATAAGAGGGACAAGATAAGAATCATTCGTTATTTTTATCTCACATTCTTCAAACACAATTATTGTCAGATATGCGATTCTATGAATTATTCATTAATATTTCCTGTTTCATTCGCATTTTGTTTATTTTTCGTTACATTTGCGTTTATGCTACTGAACGAACAAATTGTTTTATTTACTCTGCTTCAAATTAAGGATTAAGTTACTTGAACTCTAAATGTCACACATGATATTACGATACTTTTTTCATGAAATTTTGTCTAGGCATTTTTTCATAGACGATAAAATTCATGCTCAATTAACTCCTCTATGATGTAACAATATTGGATAAATTAACAATTTTTCACGTGGAATACAGACGGTAGATTTTATTTTGTAAATAATAGTGCATCGGAAGTTACATATAGATCATTGACACAAATCTGTATGTGTGCATTTAACGCTCGTCTATCTCGCATATTCTCTGTCCTTCAGTTTATTTTTTCTCTTTCTCACTCACCCACGGTGGATATTCTGCGACTCTCGTGTCGCGCCTCGCTCGTTCGTGCGACGGCCGAGTGATTTGATTAGAGAACAATGGGTTTCCATTAACAGCCCACCTCCACCCTTTTCTCCTCTATCATCGCTTCCTCAACTCCCCTCGGTGGACCCCTCTTGTTCCCTTTGCGCCCGACATAACATATAGTGCGTCTGTCAGCTGACTGTGTGCCTTCGGGCACCATTGCGCCGCCGCTGGTGCTTCACCTGCTTACTCTCTCGTGCCGTTGGCGTGATTGTTTGAAAACTCAACCGATGTGTTTCCTCGCGGAATTTGCACACGCCCCGGGAATGCAAATAAATACCATTTCGCTGTATTTCGCTCTAACACACTCGCTCTCACTTTTTTACACTATGACTTTCTCTTACTCTCTTGCAACTATGTCCTGTTGCATCCCATGTGTCCATTCGTGTCCACGGGATTGTGGACATGACGCACAAATACATACAAATATATAACGTATACAAAATTGTAAATTGAGTTACGATGCAAATGTGAGATATTCATCGATGAATAATCGTTGGAGCAAAGTCAAAGGTTTTATTTATTTTACTGTATTTCGGTTCAACTTCACTACGAATTTTATATCGGCTGAAATTTTTATTTTTGGTATGATTGAATAGAATCAAAATAAACTTTCACTGATTTTTTTAATGTATGAATACATTCGTTACATTCATTTATATGCATGTTTTTATATCACACCTCATTCTGCGTTATTGTTTCGTGCATGTTTTTTTTTATTCTATCATTCTCATAATTTTTCGTTGTCGCATCGTTGATGATCAAATGAACATTTCGGAAAGAGGAAACCATGAATATATCCGGTTATCATTGTCATCACGTGGTAGAGGGTGGAAAAAGACGAGGCGTAACCGTCATTCCACAAAACGTTTAATCGACAAGAGGCACCACGACAAGCACACCAGGAAATAGGGTATCGATCCGGAGATGGAAAGCCCACTACTATACCTACCTAGACTCGTTGCAATACCGCCCCAGCGACTGTCACTATATACTTTCTCGGAATTTTCATTTCCAATATCGAATCATGCTCAAGCGTTTTTCCTCCTGCTCCTTGTTTCCTCTCATTTTCATTCTAGTATTCAACTCTGTACGCATATATATATATATATATATATATATATACATGTGCATGCACATGAGTGGAGCTTTGTGTTGTGATCGTATAGCAGTGAATAAAGCACGAACGCTCATGACGAACAAAAATAAAATATGTAAACAAAAAAAAAAGTAAAGTTGAAATTGGAGGATGTAAGCGCCGAGCTTGATGAAAAAAGTTGAGAATGTATGTGTTCCCATAAAAAATATGTATCCATGATACGAATATATATATAGATATACATACATGCATTCGTGCGAATAAATGGTGAAACTATACGAAATAACAAAAGGGGGAGCTGGGAAAATAAAAAGAAAGAAAGATGTGTATAGAATAACGATAACAAATTTTGAAAAATTTTACACTCATACGTGACAGTGCTCCATTGGCTTGCAACGCCTGGAATAACTATTTGTTTAAGATCGATACACACTGATGCAATTTCGTACATTCCCTTCTGTTCTGGTGGGTAAATGAAGTGGACTTCTCGCTTTTCACCATTACCATTTTCAATATATCATTTTTATTCTCTCACGTAAATCATTTTTCTGGGTTTTTTTTCATTTTATTATCCTTTTCTTTTCGTTCGTGCAAGTTCCGTTATATATAAACTCATTTAGTATTTTTTTCTTTATTTCTGTGCCAAACGAACTTTTTTTGTTCGAGATAATCCCGTGCTCACTGCTTTGAACATTTTAATCACCGACCCAGTGTATTGTATATCGAATATCAATGTTGAATATTTTTGTGTATCAAATCAACATTTTACAATCAATCAAATCAACATGATATTGATAAGTTTATCATGCGATTTGTATCCGGGAGCAACATATACACAATTTGGCATGTCCATCTTGCGAATTCAAGGTGGTTATTCATGTGTGAAAATGGCCGGCTGCGGTTGATCGAGCGATAGAGGTAGAGCTTCCGGCATGGTAACCATTCGATGGCAATGTAATTACGGCCGTGACACAATGACCAAAGTATTTCCGTGCAAATGAGAATATCCACATTGGGGGCGCTACTGAGTGGATGGACAACGAGGAGTAGTGAGGAGAAGGTAGAAACGCAACAGCTTTATCGAATTCTCGTGCTGGATCTTCTATAGATGTATCATATGTATGCGAGTAGTTCGTGGCAAGACGAGAACGTGTCCCTAGTGAACGAACATCACTTTAGACAATAGCCACACCAACAGCTGCTACAACGTTTGAGTAGTAGTTCGCGCGTAATTATGCTAAGTAGCATGCTAACACTCTCAAAGGTCCGCGCACCGGTCAAGGTTAATCGCTTTCATCTCACTTATTTTGTTAGATCTATGCGGAATTTAATCAACGTTTGAAAATGATTTTTTTTTATTTAGGTTATTCATCTCGTATTTGAATTCATAGAATTCTTTTTTTGGTATTATTTCGGAAATTGTCGAATATTTCAATGATTGTATAGAAAATTTATGTGTATTAATGTCGGGTGGTGATTGCATTTTGTAATTAAGTTTTATAGAATTTGCATTTTTCGTTTGATGCATTCAAATCAATTTCGAATGATTCTATCATATGAAAGGATTTTCGGTGCATTCATTTTGGTTATGTATACATATGAATTACTATGTGTTGGGAAAGTAATCAAATGTGAGGCTTATGTGTACTCATTTTGGTCATTTCCTGGTACAATACATACCCGGCTAAAAGTTGAATTAACGTTATATAATTATTCACCATACTGTCACACTCATCGATTGACGTATCTATGATTGCATATTATTATTGACTTATATCGAAATTGGAACAGAAATCAATTTGATAAATGAATTGTAGGTAGAAGGAAAATGAAAAAAATGTTCGTGTCGATAATTTGAAAATGTGTTTGAGCATTTTTTTAAAATTATATTATCTAAAATATCTAATTTATATATTCATAAATGAAAAGTGATTTCATGTCTGCTGATTTTACACTTATTCGAAAGTACAGAAAGGTTGATTTTTCCTCACTTTGTAAATTGCTTTTTAATGTTTTTATGTGATTCAAATGTACTGGGAAATTTAATGTGGTTTCAGTGTTGGTTGCTGATTACAACAGTACATATTAATAATTACACAGTTTATGGTTTGAAAGTCATTGTAAAAATATGTTGATGTGTATGCACAATTATATATTATGTATGAATGTTTCATGCACAGAGGTTCAGTTATGCATATACATTGCGGGACCTCTTTATGTATTTACAATTGTGAACTCGCTCGTACTGGGTCCAATCCCACTATATTTACAAATGCGGCAGAGTTTCCGGTACACAGCAAAAGTACCATTGAGCGCTCTCTCGATCTCTCACGACGCTTTAATGTCTCCCATATATACTTATAGCTACAACATAGTAGCTCCTTCTACTTTTCTATACGCGTTTCGGAAATCCGTTGCATATTCAGAGTTGAGGCGTCGTCGATTGTGTATATACCTACTCAGAACGTTCAGGCCATTTTCCCTCCTCTCAATTCCTCGACATAACTTTGGTGGGCACCAACGTGTCGCGACATTACGTCTGTCTGTTATTCATCCACGTTTCCATCTATCTATCTCTATCTCTTTTTACCCATGTATATTCACAGATGTACATTCGTCTCGCATTCTACAGCGCAATGTAAAATGTCAACTGGGGAAGAGCGACCCTCCGCTTTTGCACACACGGTCTCGTCGGTTATTACCAGAACGCGCACAAGTATGACGCATCCGCGACAATGTAAATAATTCACAGCTCAATTACGCAAATTGCAACTCCACCTACTCTATGTATATATGTATAATATATACACATACACATGTACATATGTATGTTTTCACGCACTTACTTGTACACATATATTTTCACTTCTCTTCTCTCTCATTCACTCAATCCAATGGCGCTTTACTGTGAAACTATTATCTCTATTGGATTATCAATGCGCACATCCGAATTTTCACAATTACCAACTCGGAATATTAAACAAATGCTCACTTATGCCGCTGTTTCATATCTATTACACTAATCCACAGAGTATTTTTGTTGAGATTGAAGTTTGCAATTTATTCCCAATTCACTACGTCAAGAATAATTTTTGTATAAAGTTTATATAAGTATGTATAATTGGGTATATAGACAGTGTGGATTGATGATTATCAGTGCAAACTGGTAAATACTGTCGAGACTTTGTAATCAAATTTTCAACTTTGCAAACAAACCAAATACCTTCCTCTCTTACATCCACTACGGTGTTGAATTAATTCTGGATTATCAGCTTTATTATCGGGCGATCAAGCAGCTTGTCGTTTGTAATTTAGGAATATCGAAGGGTGCGAACTGGTGAATGAAGAAAAGAAGCCATTATGAGAAAAGTGAATTGAAAATTGAACGAATAGCTGGATATATATATCTAAAGGATTAATAAAAATGGAATGGGAGCCGTGAGAGAATTTTATTATTCTACATTATGCTTCAGACTATATATATATGTATGTATAGACATATAGAATTATAGATGTATGTATATATCGCTCTCTCAGTATGTCACGATTATTTCTCGCACTTCTATTTTATATATATATATATATATATGTGTATGTATATTTTTTTATTTGCTCTGTTTCTTTATCGTTGCCAACGAACCAATGAAACGCTTGATTGAATTTTCTTCACTAGGCAAACAAGTTGGTCCTTGAATTAATATCGATTCATCATCAGTTATATGACGATCGTGCGAGCTTTATGCTCATCGAAAAATATTTCATCTTTCGCCTCATAGATAGACTATATATATATTACTCACTCTCGTGAAAAACATTTTTTCCTCTTCATCAATTCGTTATTTGTTCGTGTTTGCTGTTGAATCTGTGCAGCTATCACAGTTTTTCAGTGTGGATAGCTGTCACGTTTTCCATACAGACTGTCACATATTTGTGTATTTTCATCAGACATTTTTCTGATGTAAATTTTATTGCCGTTGTAGAATGTTTTTTGCGTAAGTTAGACATACCGGATGCAACCGCACCGACATGGAATACGGCGCACACTAATTCGCGTTAATGTAATTTGGCCGCAAGCCGACATACAACGCACAAACGGATTCAAGTTGCTCGATGAAACCCGCTAAGAGCGCTCGCTTGTGCGCTCCGACACGATAGGTTGGACTTATGTATATGCAGTGACGCGGGGTTTATGTACTTTGCAGTGTGATTTTCATTACTTTTGTTTCATTTTTGTAGAGATAAAAACGAATTATTGTGACATATCCATTCGAGTAGTGGTAATTAGAAATAACATTGTCTTTATGTATAAATTTCTGTGTATATTTTTGTGGAGACTAGTTGAGATATAATATGAAGGGCAAAAGACTGAGAATGGAAGAGAAGAGAAGAGCAAATAGAGAACGATAGAAAATCCAGTGTGTGTATGTGTGTATGTATAATAGTTTGCCGCGTTCCGGATCTATTTCGTCGCTGTGATAAATCTTTGGCGCGTAATCCCGCTACGCGATCTAGCTCGTAGCAACTGCAGTTGCTCGGTGATTCGCGTTACGCGCGAGCCAGCGAGCGCGCGGGCGTGCAGCAATCCATTTGCCAGGGAAATGCAATGTAATTGCAAATCGTAATGGGGGAAGGTTGTATAGATTCCAAGCGCTTCGGAGCTGCACCATTAACGCTGTATCACCCTTCCGTTTCTATATCCTCTTGATAGCATTTCTCTTCTATCTATCTAGCTATATTCCACTATGCTATATTCCACGTTGGGTGCTTCAGAAATATCCCGAAGAGTTCGTCTATTTTTCTTTGTTTTTATGACTTGTCTGGTGCTATAGTTGAACATATGAGAGTAGGAAATATTTTATTTTGTCAGATATTTATTTTCATCCCTTATTTATCGGGAGAGTATCGAATTCAAGCAAGATTTTATTTTATGGTAGTACAATGATTCGTTTGAAATTGCCTATGATGTAATTTCGAATGTTCAGTTGGGCATGAAATCGATCAGTGATTTAATAGGTAATTGGGAGGATGTATCATCAACGAGAGCATTCTCATCGATTAATGTACATTGAGTTCAGTGGGAATGGGCAAAATCACCGCATAAACAAATAGTGAGAGTCTGAGCGCGCATTTACTGTATGTATGGTACGATGAAATCTGCGAGAGCGAATGAAATATGTTTGGTAGCAAATTCAACGCAACGTTAATTTCGTTATATTTCTGTTAACGAAGAGGATCGCGTTTCGACTGTTGTTGGTAACAAAATCCTAGTTTATTGCGATAAAAAATGGACCATTATATGCTGTATAACTTCTATCGTGGTTAAAAATAAATGCTGCAGTCGTCATTTTTATTTTACAACAATAATTGCCTTGACTAAACAACAATAAGAAGATAAATATTATATATGTATATTGCATAGTGAGACAGTATAAACGTTTTGAGACGCTGCGACGCGAATCGCCAGCGGCAGCTGATCAAACATACATATCACTGACTTCCCCATTGACGTCACAGTCACAGGAGTTAATGTATTTGCCTTGGCTTCATTCGACGAGCATTAGAATTCGAGCGTAAATGTATCTTCTGTGTATATCTAACCTCTCTCAACGTTTCGCTTATATATAATCTGTAGTCAGTTATATAATCAAAGATTCATTATCCTGAAAACATCTAGATTTAATCTAGTCATACTTTTTTGATATGCCATAAGTTGAATGTTCAAGTTCGTTAGTTCTCATGTATATGAAAAATCGTGATGTGATTTCGAAAAAATTGCTTTTTCTTGCATAATAAAATCATGGAAATGGAAACGTGAGGAATAGTCAAATTTTGATCACGATTGTTTCGAAACTTTGGAGGATGTGAAAGAAATATGATCCATCTGATGTAATTTTCCACCGGACGAATAATGTTTTTTTGTGATTACATTCTTTCACACGCATTATTATAGTAGTCGTGAAATTCGAAATTTGTTCGTGACTTCACCATTTTGTTAGACATTGAAATTCCGAAGAGACGTCATACTGAACGAGAATTACTTTATACCAGTTGAAGAAGATACTTTTTTTAGATCAGTTATTTTATTGTTATGATTGGCGTCAAGAAACTTCGGGGCGCCCATTCATCTCTCCATTCTCAGCAATTCCGAGGATGGAACTTTTATATAAAAGACAATTGCTCAAGCTTTTATCCTGATGTTACTTCGCAGTAATTTTATTTTCTATGTCGTAATACATATGTATATAACTAATTGCCATCGCTTATTTTCTGTTCTAGGTAAGTCACAAGTATGAAAATCCATTCACTGACCTTTCACACCAACGGATGATACACAGTTGGCAGTAAAAAAGTGAGTTTTTCTCCCTTATCATATATGGACATCCATATGTATGTATGTATTTATAAAGATGAGAACACCAATATGAGGGAGTCGTCTCACATAGTTGAGTGAGTTTTTCCTTCAGCTCCAGGGGAAATAAAATGAATCAAGACCGATTGTCGAGTTACGACTAGTCCCTCGATTATTAGCAGCTCGTTCGAGTGCCGCACGCGTATACACATTGGCCAATTGAGGCTCACGTTTTACGTCTCACGAGAGTTAACCTCAGTATGAGGTGTATTAAATCTCCAAAGAGAGTATGGGGTTGAGCAATCGTTCGCGTCGGTGGATTAAGACTTACATTTGTGCTCGAGAGATCTCGCTAGGTCATCAAGTTGGAGTCAAGAGGGTGAAAGGGAATAGGTGGTTGAGAGAGAAGGCGAAGGAAATGATGAGAGTCTGCACGTCGATTATTCGATTTGCGCCAGATTTAACGATTCTGCCAACGCTTCGAGAAGCAACCCTTTCCAAATGATCAAAGAACCGAGTTTTAGGGCCAAAGGTTTGGTTAGTCCACTAGGGGGATGCAATAGCACTTGAACGTGAGTTGCCTAGATGTGGAGTAGCAGGTGGAGAAAAAAAATAAGAAAGGAAAGAAGGGAATGAACATGCTCGGATGAGAAGGAGAATCGAAAGACTAGGTAGACTGAAATAAAAGGAAAGGGTAGAAGGACGGTGGACGTCTCTCGCTAGTTGGGGTTTGGGTTGAGTTAGACGTTGGAGAAGCAATAAGAAATTATTGCGGCACCATCGACAAACGGTGACTACGTGGTTGTAATACAGAAGATTTTCTTCATTGCGATCGCGCTTGCTGGTCTCGAAATTCTCATCTGCTCTTGTCTTGGTTTGATGCTTCGTTAATATGTATATAATGGTTCTCCATGTAATGTTTTCTTATTTTTCTTCAATTTGAAATGAACAAGATATTTTTTACACTGAGATGACGAAGTGAGGGCTATCAGGGTGAATTGGGGATTTCATTCTTTAGAGATAACTGCTGCAACAACAATTGAGTGCCTTTTTCTATTTACATTACTTCCACTTCGCTGGGGAGAGATATCAGGAGAGCATCGGTTGCCTGAAGGAAATTGTGGAATGGAACACATAATTGTATCTGCTGACTCTATCGTCAAGAAAAATTTTTATTTTACTTCTATTAGTCGATCGATAGAAGAGAACGCGGTGAAGTGAAATACCAGTGGATCTTTTCTTTTTTCTTTCTTCATGGAAATTTTATCAGAAAAAGAGGTCCAACAAGATTGCATCCTGTTTAAACACTCTAACAGAATTTATCAAAATTAATCAATTCACCACAACCATTCGTATTTGGATATATATTTTTTTGGTTATTAGTTCTCGCGTTATTTTATCTGTAGACGGAAATCTCTACTTGTTATTATTTTCAATGCGGTTTATTGTATCATCAATTGGTAATGAGTTTTTATACATCTGCACACATAAAGTAATATCCTCGTGCCGCCTCCTGCACCTGACCATCCTCATCTACCATACTACTCGTACGCGATTGGAAAGTTCGCGAGACTATCCGAACAATTTGTCGTACGAAACTTCAATTTCCCGAAGAGAATCTGGTGTCGTGGTTTATTGTCGTTGGCCAACGACGGAGTTGAAGTGGGTGGGCCGAAACCGACGAACAACTAAGAGAAGAAGTAGTAGAAAAAAAAAAAGAAGGAGTAGAATGAGAAAAAGGTGGAGGAAAGTTGAGGTAGAATGGGATGGTAGTTGAACGTCGTTCGCTTTTCTCGACTTTCAACAATTCCGTCACGTACGCGTCATAAGTCGTCGAGGCCTTTAAGTAAGAAGTAACACCTCGCGAATACTCGAGGTACACTCAAGTTTCTAAGTATCCACGAGTCTCCATCGTTTCTACCAACGTTTCATAGTGCGGTGGAAGAGTTGTGGTGTGAAAGGGGTTGAACCATTTTCATCTCACTCGTCCGCACGTTAACGCAAGGTGTGAAGACCAAGTTAACTCGACCAAGTGCCAAGATTCTCTCTCACGCTCACATCCACAAAGACGACGTTGACGACGACAACTATAGAGCCATTGGCATTGCTGTGCGCTACTACCGCGGCATCGACTCCTCTGCATTGCCCCAAGCTATATCGTTGTGGTGGTGTGTGGGGTCAGGCGTGGTCGGCATACCAAATCCACGGGGGTATTCTGGTCATGTAGCCTCTCGGGTCTGTCGCTTCGCACGAGCTCGTTCCTGTGGCATAGCATCGGGGAAGAAGGAAGAGGTGAGGTACACGGTGGAGCTGTACGAACCGGGGTATTAATTGGCTTACGAGGCGACACTCATTAGCACTTTGAGTAAGAGGCCACCTCCGCCCTTAGTCTTCCATCGCCTCAACTCCCAGGATAGACAAAGATAGATAATAAACGAAGAGGTCCAAAGTAGTTACATAGCAGTGGCAGTAGTACCGGCGCGAGAACAGACTACCGCTGTTATATGTACAGCACTCGTTTCTTAAGACGAGAGTAACGCTTTAGAAAACTTTTCAGTCGTCGCATTTCATTTCATTCTATTCGACGTATCTACTCTTTCTGAATATCGTGATGAGGTACGCATCGACTAGAGTTGTGGTTCGTCCTACTCTTACCTTGCACATGAGGGTGTATAAAATTATGTCCATTTTGCGTTGCAATCTATCTTGTCATTTAAATCTGTCAATGTTGTTATCGTATTGTCTGCTCGATAACAGTCAGAAGAGACATGAAGTTACCACCATGAAGATGCACTTTGTGGTGATTTCCATCTCATAGTTCGCGGTGTAGAATCAAATATAGTCTATCCCGTGGGACTCTTGGGCGATTCAATTTGATCAATCAACCACAGAGCATTGGACTGTCGACCTTGCCATCCCATCCAGCCTCTAAGGATTGGACAATGCGGCCACGAGAAATGCCGTTCGTGCACGTTTGCCAGCCGTGAGCTATCCCCCATCTACCTCACTGTATACTAGTTGGCCTCTATCCACAGCCTACTGGCGTAGACAATGTTGCTCGATAAGGCATTGTTCAAGCGCACCGGCTGGGCTTCTCTCGGCCATACGCGTCCATCTGGTAATATTGCCACTACCATCATATATACACACGCATTCGCACATAAACATGTCCATCGTTCAACCATCCTCGTGTTGCTCTCAACCCGCTTCTCCATGCAAGAGCCACCCTCCGTGCAAATATATACAACCGCTATAGAGTAGTACAGTAAGTGTATATTCTGTACACATCCCTGCTTCTCTTCTCTCCCTTTTTCGTATGTTGTATAAAGAGATACTATCTCATATCACTATCGTTGCACAGGTATGGCACAAACAAACCTCTCGTATCGTTCCGTCCTATTTGTCTGAATTACATTTATTATCCTCGTGAACAATAGCTAATTGTAGGCGCCCAGTGTCTCTGCTTTACGATCCTCTTGCAGTTATAACATGTATATGTATATATATAAATATATAGGTGTGTATAAAGATCTATATGACAAGACCATCGGGACGTTGCAAGCAGTAGTGAAGGGGTTGAACTTGCCGCCCTATTGTTATTGCTGGGATCTATAAACTGAGATTACCATGAAGACGTAAAGTTATAGTGGTTTCTCTTATGTGCCATTTGTGACCAAGGGACAAGTGACTCCTCTCTCTCTCTCTCTCTCTCTCTCTCACACACTCTGCTCTACTATTACTGCTGTCAAGATGTAAGCTCAATCTCACCGACGTTGGTGATAATTCGTATCATTAGTAGATGGCGACGGCAATTGCAATCAACTTGTGCTACCAGCAGTATGCTCGGCAGACGTGACGACTGGACCGTGTGATATACCATTTGCGACAAATAGCTTACTCTCTTCCTTCCAACACACTTGCTCTTTGCAAGCTATTAGACTTGAGTTGGTTCTGAGTCCTGAATCACACTCAAGCTGATGTATAACCTTTTATACTGAAGTGAATATTGTTCTCCTCGAGCTTCTCTTCAATCTCTATCTTCTTCTTCATTCCCAACCATCAACTAGAGGTTGTGGTCTGAACACAAATGTACATACAACCGTTTGAACCAAACTGTGTCTGACGTTTGTCACCAATTCCCTACTTTCTACTCAATCGCAGCGTGCCTTGAGGGCCGATGCTCTGCTTGGGCATCTGCATTGCTGCGAAATAGTTTAGAATTGATATTCGATTCTGTTCTTGACAGATTTTACATCTGGTACAAACATTGACTTCGCAAGAAGTACAAATCCAACTGATATCGAGTAGTTATCGCGATAAAGTATTTAGAAGAACGATGAGATAAGCGAAGGCAGATTATGAGTAGAGGAGAATATTGTGTGAGGTTGTAGTTGAGTGGGAACGTTTAAAGCATCTCCAGTCCAATGGGTGTCGATTAAGTAGTATAAATATAGGTGACTGTTGTGGTAATGTGTCCATAAGCCATGCGATATGACTTCGTCGTTGAAGCTGTAGTTATCCCGTGGATGAAGTGTAGAATTATAATGTTGATATAGATGACAATACGTTTATGTTTTCGTCACTTCCTGAGAGCATGCGCCCGTGTTTGATTCGTATTCTTCAATTTTTTTACTTTTTCCTATGATACTTCGTATTTTGTATTTCAACCTCGGTTGCATACTCATTCATTGCCTTTCTTTTAGTTCCGCCCTCTTCCTTCTTCTTTGTGTTAGTTCTATTTCGTTTACTGCCCGTTGCCTCTGTCTCTTTTTCATTTATCCAGAATAATTCTGTGTTCAACTGGGCGTAGAAATACTATTATCTGATCTAAAGTTTAAACAGCGTTAAATTTGAAACTTGCGAAATGGCTATAATAGTTCTTTCCTATAATTTGTATCATTGTTGTGCAAGCAATTCGCTGATTCAAGTGAAGGCTACGTATTTTTACCGACCATACGTATATATTTAGGTCGTTTGCTTCAGCTTATTCAATCTCATTTTGTGAGAAGCAATTCCTGAATCAATACGATATCTTTCACCCCTTAGTCGGATTTCATCTTCGTGAACGTGTTCAAGTCCTCGGCTATAATAAAAAATCACGTGTTCTACAAAAGAATAACCGTTTCAGAGTTAAAACTACTTGGCATTATTCTATTGCTTATCGGAAAAATTCGATTGATGATATCAAGTAATGGAGGTGATTGAGAGAAGTACCGCGGGTTTGTTTGTTCGTTTCACCTGGGATTGTTTTCGATATTGCTGTTGATTTTACTACCAAGCAATTCCCTTGAGCTCTTCAAAGCTCCTGTTCAATATTGCAATATCGATAGTCACCCTTTATCTTGGCCAACGGAACCACTCATCAAGTTATTTCTTTAAACGTTTTCTCCGACTGGCCTTCTAACATTTACTTTCGTTTTTTTCTCTTTCATCTTCTACTCTTGCATTCTGCGAATATTTTTCTGGAAAATTCATCCCCTCATATTCAGCATGTCGAAACCACTTGAATGCTTTATTACAACTCTCTTTGCATAGTCGCAAAAACGACAAAAATGTTCGAAATTTAACTGTGGTTTTTTACGTCTGTAGACGATTAATGGGCCAACGTAAGCACTAAAAATGATTTATTTCATGGAGCCCCAATTTTATAGTTAACATGAAGCCCTGGGGTTTGGGGTTTGGGTAAGTATAAGAACGCGAAGCGTAGAAGCTAATTAATTTCTCACGGAAAAAAAAGGAGAGAAGGGGAGTCGTCACACCGGGCAGTTTTAATCTCGCAGAGTGCACATAGACATACATATCCATATCCATCCACATACGCTCTCACATACATACACTTATGTATACATACGAAGAGCCTATGGAATTCTTGCGGGCGTTCATTTTCTCGCCTCACTATACTCATAAGATAGCAACCACCGAGGTTCTCCCAAGAGGAAATAGCATCATGAAGGATGGAATAAAGTACGCGAGAAAGAAGGAGCAAATATAACCGACAATACTTTTTGTCGCAGTAATTCGTCCCGTAAGTATAGGGAAGAATAAAAAATAATGTGGAAAAGAAGAAAAAAAGCAGTGGAAAGGAGAGAAAAAAACATTCACTGCCACCTTGGGTTTGTAGCATGCGATAACAGCATACATTGCTACACTCCATTCTACCCTCATTCGAATTTCTTCAATGTCGCCAACATACATTCAGACTCAGTCATTTACTCACACTTATACATAAGCAGTAACAAACAGCAGCACTCACATGTGTAAAAAAGTATATACATAAATATATGCGTAGTTAAGCCTATCGCAAACTACACGACGATGTCTGCAAAAGCAATGTGAGACCCACGCTTCTTCAGTAGGTACGAAGTTGAGCCTATCTCGGTTCGGGTTCACGCGCAACTGACAACATTGTGTGGGTATAAATATGTGCAGAAATCTGCGCACGAATCAGTGTGTTTACATACTCATATATACATATACATTAAACATATACACGTTACAAGCAAAGGTGACGTACCGCAGCTCTCGCTATCGCACTTGCTTTCGCCGGCCGGTAATCGCCTGCATTATTCACGGCCCTCACGGGTATAAGTCAGTCCGCCACCATCAACCCCTTCAACATAGGCCCTGCGGTTTTATCGCGTTTCCTTTTCACTCTTTCTTGGTTAGCTTCCATACACTTTGCTCTTTGTCGCTCGTCGTTTTCAACGATCCATACAGGTCCATCATCCCTTTTCATTTCCTTTGAGCACAAAAAATTTCGAGTGTGTAATCTACATCAATGTCAAGTTGCGATCGGTTGCTGAAATATAAAAAAAAATAGCTTTTACACTATCATCTGATTGTAGTTGTCGTTTTTGTACATAATTTAATATATATTTCTATATTTTAACTTCACGAGTACAATGTTTTCAGATTGAATTAGATTATATTCTGCCATGGAATAATTCACCATGCACTTATACTCGTCACAAACGTCACGTAATACTCATAAATTCAACATTCGGGTAATGCAAATCGTGACGAGTAGAACAATAGAATATTACTCTTGTCTGATATTCAGATCAGGGAAATGGACGATATGATAGATTGATCTTGTTTTAGATTATGACAGTTATTCGTCGTAAATATACATACAATTGTACGTATATAAATGCATATCTCTATGTGTTCATACTTTGAATCGAATGGGGAAACGGTTTATACTGTTGGATGCGTCAGACAAACATTCATATACCTACCTAGTTGTAGGAGGTTTGAAAAGGCACATCGATTAATCGAAGAGGCGACGGGGTTTTAACGAGGCAACGGATTAACGTGCCTCATTACTAACCTTGTTTACTTCGACGCGTCTCGATAATAAATCAACTCTCTTCTCTTTTGCTCCCTTCTGGTTAGTTTTTGTTTTAACAACGATCATATAGCGATATCTTGCTGTATACACCTACGGTAAAGCAATCGTTAATTTTTGCACGTTTTATATCTTGGGTCATCATCAATTCATATATATGGGAGGATATTATCATGTTTATCATGTTAGCTCTCTTGGGGAAAATTTCATCAGTTGATGAGTTGGATGATGCTTTGAATCGAGATAGTTGTGTTCATGCATATACTATGTGGTGATGATGAGGATAAATCTAGCAAACGTGTTATAGTTAGCTCATGTTGATTTTTATCATTATTGTTGAATCTTGGTATGTGTCTTACTATGATACGTGCTTCAACAACTTCAATGTGATTATGATTGAGTACTCGCAACGGATGATTCACTGACTTCAATTGAATTAATCAAGCGATTGGGGTCATCTTATTTGGGGTCAATTCCCAAATAATTTATGGATCAAGCTATAACAGTAAATATGATTTGTCCTGTTTAGGCCGATTGATTTGATTATTAATTGGAGAATATTACATGTGGAATCATTAGTATTGTTAATTCTAAATTTGGAAATCATCCAATTCTTCCTACTCATTCTATTTTGTGATCGCTGTGAGATCAATGCCGATAGATCAGTTTCATATTATTTTTTTGATAATATTGCAATACTTCCACATATTATTCAATATGAGCGTTATTCATCCGTAAGTTACTCCTTCTCTCGATATAATGGTCATGATTGTATTTTGCTCCCTCTTATTGTCCCGATCTCCCATCGACCACCCAATCTCATTCCACCCACTTTATATACGTCCATAGAAGCGATTGATTCGATTCATGGGTGGTGTATCGGAAGTTATACGATTAAATCGCGATTCCACAAGTCCGTCCGTGCGAGTTCTTCACCGCTATCACACTTTTTCTTCTCTTCTTGTGCAGCTCTTTATTTCTATAGCAACCCTCGGTGATGTTTCTCATCCACCATATTCTCTACAAGCCGTCGGTTCGGGTATACTACACTCGTCTTGATTCAGAGCTGACGTGGGTACGAGCAACGAATACGAAAATGCACGCAGACAACGACCGCGCCCTGTGTCGTCCTCCCTTTTTACCCCTCACGTCTGAACCCCTATGTTTTTTCCTTTTCCTCTTCTTCTTTTTTTTTCTTTTCTTTTTTTTTTTTT